>OY740722.1:6246861-6582712 GCA_963513945.1 Hydrotaea diabolus | reverse complement strand
AAACGGATTAACTTGCCAGTCAACGAGATCATGAGTGCTGAATTATGTGACTTCGTTAGTAATAACACTTATTTATTTTTTGAAACTATATTAAACCAAGATATCACTGGAGTTAATAAAAGCTTTTTAAAAGACGATCCAGTCACATGGAGTGAAAGCGAAGATTATGTTGCTGCTAGCAAAATTGTCAAAAGTTTACTTGTAGTAAACGATATTGCTGAGCGTGGAATAGCTTTAATTACACGATTTAACGCAATTTTAACACACCAAGAAGATCAGAAGCAATTACTTATGCAAACAATGGAGGAACATTTTGAAGCATTGCCATCAGAAAGTTTCTCTAAATCTACGTTCGTTAATTACCTTAACAAAACAAAACTTAATTAATTTTATTTTATGTCTCTTAATTTTTTTGAATTAATAAACAAAAACAGATGTTTTTTTCTGACAACACAGTTGCAACTTTCAGGTATACTTTTCGTAGAGGGTATACTAAGTTTGTCAATTAGTTTGTAACGCCATGTTGTAGAGTGTGTTTTTTTCTTTTCTATGTATTTGGTAATAAATAACTTCAAATAAATATGCGCTGTTTTTAATAAAATTTTTATATTTTTTTTACTCATTAATTTTTTTGCAATTTCTTGCCTATTTAAGGGCAGAAAATAATGTAACATTTTTATACAGTTTAAACTTCATTTAATACTCTATCAATTGACAGTTTGCATATAAAAATATCTGCATTCACAAAAAAGTTATGGATGTTTTAAAAATTCAATTTCACAAATTTTCATAACAAGGTCAAATTTTTTAATGGAGCTTATTTTTTATACCCTACCTACCAGAAAAATCCTGGGGAGCGAAGAAAAAAACACTTTTGCATTTTTCATATATATTTCGGGCGGTCTAATATATATATATATATATATATATATATATATATATATATATATATATATATATATATATATATATATATATATATATATATATATATATATATATATATATATATATATATATATATATATATATATATATATATATATATATATATATATATATATATATATATATATATCGTCTCAAGAGTAGTAAGGGTATCGCGGTAATCTTAAAAGGCATTGAATCGTCCGTCTGCAAAGTTAAAACGCAGGAACATATATATATATATATATATATATATATATATATATATATATATATATATATATATATATATATATATATATATATATATATATATATATATATATATATATCGTCTTAAGAGTAGTAAGGGTATCGCGGTAATCTTAAAAGGCATTGAATCATTTGTAGGACCAGATGAAGTAAAACGAGCACTGGAAAAAGAGAATTTTAACGTTCACTACGAGGTGAACGTTCTTAACAATAAAAAGGTTCCCCAACCAATGTTCAAGGTCGAACTTCAACCTGACTCGCGGAAACTAAAGAAAAATGAAGTTCATCCTATATACAAACTTCAATATTTTTTATATAGAAGAATTACGGTCGAAGAACCCCACAAAAGAAATGGTCCCGTTCAATGCCAAAATTGTCAAGAGTATGGAAACACAAAATCATACTGCACTTTGCCAACCGTTTGTGTTGTATGTGGTGATCTACACCAATCGTCCGTCTGCAAAGTTAAAACGCAGGAACAGAAAAAGTGCAGTAATTGCGGGGAACAACATACCGCAAATTACAGAGGTTGTAGGGTTTACAAAGAACTTAAGCATAAACTAGAAGAGAAGCGTAAACTTATTTCTAACCGAAACGCGCCGAATCCTATAATCGACATCCAACAGACTCCAGTTTACTCTAGCAACGGAAACGGTATTACAAACGGTATAACATACGCGAATGTTCTAAGGGCGCATACACCTAATGCCCCAGTGCAACAACATGGTAACTCTGAATCAATGATTCAACAACTGGTACAGAGTATAAACATGTTCATGTCAACTATGCAATCAATGATGCAAGAATCAGAATCAGTTAATTCAAACTCTACTTACCAAAAAATAGGCCCTCTTAAGATATGTACATGGAACGCAAACGGTGTGAACCAACATAGACACGAACTGACCGAGTACCTAGATCGGCAGAATATTGATATAATGCTACTATCAGAAACTCATCTCACAGACAAATACAATTTTCAGATACCTAATTTTAGATTTTATGGTACTCACCACCACGACGGTAAGACTCATGGGGCACTGGTATCCTAATACGTAAACGAATGAAACATGAAGTCGCTGAAGGAGTCTCACAAAACTACCTTCAAGCGACAACAATTCGTATCCAGATTCAAGGTAGTTTTCTTACCATTTCAGCAATATATTTTCCCCGCGGTTCGCGATATCAGAAGATATACTTCTGAACTTCTTCAATGGTCTCGGACACAACTTTATTGCTGCTGGTAACTACAATGCCAAACATACGCACTGGGGATCCCGTTTAGCAAACCCTAGGGGAAAGCAGCTGTATAAATGTCGAATGCGACGTCAAAATAAATTGGACTTTATATCTCCCAGTCAACCTACATATTGGCCTTCTGATATTAACAAAAAGCCTGACTTGATAGACTTCGGTATAATAAGAGGAGTTAGTAAATCTAACTTATCTGCTAGTACCTGTACTGACTTATCGTCAGACCACTCGCCAGTTATATTTCTTCTTCACGGGAAGACAGTACTTGTAGATGACCCACTATGGCTTACTTCATACACAACTAACTGGTTAAAATACAGGAAGTACATTAGTAGTCATTTAGATTCGAATCATCTAATTTCTAACGCGGATGAGATCGATAACAACGTATCCAACTTGAACGTAATCCTGGAACAGGCGGCCATTCACGCTACACACAGACAAATAAAAGCGACAAATAGTTTGAATACTTACACTAACCGGGAAATATAGCACCTTGTAAGTGAAAAAAGGAGGTTCCGTCGCGAATGGCAGCGAAATAGGTCACCAGCGGCACGACTAAGACTGACTGAAGCTACTAAAAGGTTGCAAAGCGCACTTAGAAAAGAAGACAGTAGACAGCAGGCTAGTTTCATTGCAAGTTTAACTCCGACTGCTTCAACCAAATTCTCATTATGGAAAACATTAAGAAATACTAGTATGCCCACCGAAACGCAATTTCCAATACGCGACGCAAATGGCAAGTGGGCAATATCAGAAGAGGAAAAGGCCAATGTTTTTGCAAACCATCTGTCACAGGTATTTCGCCCAAATCCTGCAAGTAGCGACATCCTTCCACCTGTTGATAAAATGTCTGCCGTAATTCCATTGTTTACTAACGCGAATGAAGTTCTGAATGTCATTAAAGAAACCGTGAATCCAGGTGAAGCACCTGGATATGATCTTATCACGCCTAAAATGATCTTGGAACTTCCCTATATTGCTGTGAAGTTCCTGGCAAAATTATTTAACTCTATTTTGAGACATGGTTACTTTCCTAAAGTGTGGAAAATTTCTCTGATTCAAATGATTTTAAAGCCAGGAAAGGACAAATCAATACCTTCCTCGTACAGGCCGATCAGTTTGCTTCCCTGCTTATCCAAACTATTTGAAAAAGTTTTTTTTATCGAAAATAAAACCGTTTATCGTGTCAAATAACATAATACCAGACCATCAGTTTGGTTTTCGCGAAGGTCACAGCACTATCGAACAAGTAAACCGTCTGACCCAAGCAATTGAAAAATCATTTGAACGGCGAGAATATTGCTGCGCAGTATTCCTGGATGTTGCTCAAGCATTTGACAAAGTCTGGCACTTTGGCTTGACCTACAAAATTTGCAAATACTTACCGGCAAATACGCATCGAATTCTTGAGTCTTACTTAGAAAACCGCAGATTCAGAGTCAAATGTGGACAACACGTCACCGATGACCGCGAAATACTAGCAGGTGTTCCCCAGGGAAGCGGCATGGGGCCTATCCTTTACATTCTGTTTACCGCAGATATTCCTACCAGCCCAAACGTGCTAACATCCACTTTTGCCGATGATACCGCTATAATGGCCACACATAAAAAGCAGGATATTGCATCTATGAATCTAGGTGTACATCTCAAACGAGTAGAATCTTGGCTCTCTGACTGGAGAATAAAAGTCAATGAGGCTAAATGCACACAGGTAACTTTCACACTGAATTTTAGCACTTGTCCGACATTGAAATTCAACAATATCCCTTTTTCTCAATCTGATCATGTTTCATACCTTGGAATCCACCTGGATCGCCGACTCACCTGGAGAAGTCTTATCGAAGCCAAGAAAACTCAACTGAAACTTAAGGTCCATCAACTTCACTGGCTCCTAAACGCGAACTCAAAACTAAGCCTTGAATATAAGGTCCTGCTATACAACAGTGCAATCAAACCTATCTGATTATACGGTGCCCAGCTATGGGGCAAAGCAAGCTCGAGCAATCTCGACAAAATCCAAAGAGTCCAATCGAAGACATTGCGGCTTATTACCGGTGCCCCTTGGTATATGAGGAATGAAAATATCCACCGAGACTTGAAAATACCTCTCGTTAAAGAGGCAATTCAAAAAATCAATATAAAGCACAAAGAGAAGCTCGAACGTGATGATAACATACTTGCTAGACAATTATTGTGCAGTCCCAGCTCTTTAAGACTTCGAAGAAACGAACGCCGTGTTTTCTAATCTTCATCCGTAACAGTAATCGCGAACACACGCGCCCGAAAGACTGTGTAGAATGCTTTTCTACGTCACGTGGCTTAAACGCTCTCGTGATCTTTAAAACAGTCAATATCAATCGCGGACGAACACTCAAAAAAGACTGTGTAGAATCCTTTATTCTACGTCACGTGGCTTAGATGCTCTCATACGTGATCCTTAAAACAGTCAACGCGAAAAACCTACAAAACCCAAATTACGTCGTCCACTCTGCTATTCTTGAGTTATCCGTTATACTTACATAACTAGAGTTCTTCACTCTACATAATATCGCGAACACTTTGTAAATGACTGTAAGGGTCCTCTGGACCTTTATCACGAGGTCTAAGCCAAACCAGGTTTAAAATTCTCAGACATGTGATCCATACCAGTTATATACTATTTTGACCAAATTAATTAAAAGTCCTGCCAATTAGCAGAGATCCACATTACAAGAAATCCATACTAGGATTCTTTATTGAATTAAACTTAAGATTCGTATACTTATTGTTAGGCACCTTTGGAGCAGATTCAATAATTCAAATAAAGCATACATAAAATAAAATTCTTCACACTGAAAAGAGGGTGTGCTACGGTCTGAAGCTGGCTTTTCGTAAACAATATTTGACATATAAATTTCCACAAACTTTTTAATTTTGTAATTCCATCGGCGGAACGAAGACATGGGTTCAATACCATAGTCCATGGACGACAGCTGTACTGATTTCTTGTCATACCATTTTACAACTATTATATCATGCACTGATTTTACCCTATGGTCGTATGAACCTCGCCTGTTTACTTTCAAGTTTGGGTCTGAATCTAAGTTAACCTTTCCTAAACGATTGCTACGCACTGTTTCAGTTTCCACAAAACCTTTATCTCTGGGAGACTTCATAAAATAAAATGATGTAAACCATTTGTCAAAAAACCCTCATAGGTTTGATGTTCGAGTAGCCCTGCAACAGGTGAATTAAAATGTTGGACGATACACATCAGGTGAATACTTTTAAACTCCATATCTTCTGATATCGCGAACCGCGGGGGAAAATATATTGCTGAAATGGTAAGAAAACCATAAAATCTATAATTAGGTATCTGAAAATTGTATTTGTCTGTAAGATGCGCTTCCGATAGTAGCATTATATCAATATTCTGCCGATCTAGGTACTCTGTCAGTTCATGTCTATGTTGGTTCACACCGTTTGCGGTCCATGTACAAATCTTAAGAGGGCCTATTTTTTGGTAAGTAGAATTTGAATTAACTGATTCTGGTTACTCAAGAATTTTGCATCATTGATTGCATAGTTGACATGAACATGTTTATACTCTGTACCAGTTGTTGAATCATTGATTCAGTGTTACCAAGTTGTTGCACTGAGGCATTAGGTGTATGCGCCTTTAGAACATTCGCGTATGTTATACCGTTTGTAATAGCTTTTCCTTCGCTAGAGTAAACTGGAGTCTGTTGGATGTCGATTTTAGGGAATTTAAAATGGCTTCACAACTATCTTTTGCACAAAATGTAATTTATCCATATGCTGTACTCCTAATATGAGTAACAACTGCTTCAGTAAATATTTCCTTTATCAAAAAGTTTATATTTTCAAAGTCCGTTAATGCGTCATGTTGTATATATATAACATTTTCTTAGCCCTACGTAGAGTGTCTATTTTTTTTTCTTTATCCTTTTTGTATTATTTGAGCCCAATAAAGTCATAATTAATATATAAAAAAAAAAAAAAAAAAAATACTTGTTTCTCTTTCGTTTTTTTTTGCACAAATTTAGGGGAATTCCCTTTTTGGGCATACAAGCAAATTTACTTGCCAGAGCAATTGAAACGTGTTAGTATTTTCTGAACTATAAATAAATTCAATTTTAGATCGCCTTCGAAATGGAGAAGGTTCAACATATCTTGGCAAAATGTTCGGTTTAAACGAAGCCACAGTAAGAACAATAAAAAAAATGAAATTTCAATTAGGTAATCGGTGATTTCTGGAACGAAACTATCTGTTAAGTCTTCATCATACACTAGAGATGCTACTAAAGAAAAAATGGAAAAAGCACTCATAATATGGCTTGAGGACAATGCACAAAAACGAATTCCTGTAGACGGAAACAATATCAAACAGCAAGCATTAAGGTTTTATAAAATGATAAAAGACGAACAACCATCTACCTCTACACAATCAACTCCTGAGAAGACCTACTTATTTTCTGCAAGTACAGGATGGTTGACAGGATTTCTCCAAAGGCACGCGCTTCACAACATAAAAATCAAGGGCGAGATTGCTTCTGGGGATCAGAAAGCTGCCAAAGAATTTCCACTAAAACTTAAAACAATAATTGCCGGTGGTGCATACAGTCCAGATCAGGTCTTTAATGCAGACGAAACTGGTCTTTTTTGGAAAAAAATGCCGAGAAGAACATATGTGGCCCAATCGCAAAAGAGTGCTGGTGGTTTTAAAGCTGCAAAAGATCGAGTCACATTTTTATTTTGCAGTAACGCTTCTGGAGATCGGATGTTAAAGCCCCTGCTTATCAATCGGGCACTTAAGCCTCGAGCAATGAAAGGTGTCGATTTTGATACATTGCCGGTCAATTGGATGGCTAATAAAAAAGCATGGGTGACAACTACAGTATTCACAGAATGGTTCAATAAATATTTTGTGCCAGAAACTAGAAAATATATGAATGAAAAAGGCTTAGAGTTTAAAGTTCTTCTGTTGGTAGACAATGCACACAGGCATCCTCAGTTGGAACACGAAAATGTTCAAGTTTTGTTCCTGCCACCGAATACCACATCCCTAATCCAACCACTGGACCAAGGAATTATCGCAACATTTAAAACGTACTACATCAAACGAACATTCCGATACATTTTGGACACTTTGGAGAAGGATAAAAGTCTTACAGTGACTGATGCCTGGAAAAAGTTTTCTATTAAAGATTGCGTAGCAGATGCTGCTTTAGCATTATCAGATTTGCGGCCATCAACCTTCAACGCATGTTGGAGAGCAATTTGGCCAGAATGTGTTAAAAATAAAAATCAGGTGGATCCAAATACAAATGAATATCCCAGCATAATTGCTTTGGCACATACAGTTGGTGGGGAGGGTTTTGATGACTTGGTATTCGATGACATCGATGAACTACTGGTTGATAAAGTTCTTAGCGAAGATGAAATATTAAATTTTGCCTCAGAGAATGCTGATTCTCTAGAAAGCAGTGATAGTGAAGAACCTGTTAAACTTACTGCAAATTTAATTCAAGAAGGACTTCAACTTGCAAATAAATTAGGATACCATTCGTCACAAATGATCCCAATGTCGAAAGAGCTGCACAATTCTAACGTGAGCTGAATTCTTGTATGGGTCGTTACAAAGAATTATACAAAGAGGTAGCAGCAATTGGCCAACAACGGCTCATAACAGAGTTCACTGTTAAAAATGCAGATGCCGAACGAGCAAGAGAAAGTCCAGTTCAAAATTATTCCAGCGATGATAGTGATTTAATACGCATTCCAAGCAAGCGAATTCGAGTAACTGATGATGACAACAATTAAATTTATGTTCCTGTATTTATGATTATCATTTTAATTTTTTTTACCTTAAAAATTGAATTACCTATTCTTTTTCATAACAACATAGCTGTTTTACATACATACATAATTGTTTTTGGTTCCTGAACTTGTCATACATTTAATTTACATTACATAATTTTAAGCTTCGAAAGCATATCTTTTTTCTCGTTAACAACTATGCTTGGGTAAATACACATGACATATGTGATTAAATAAAAACAAGAATACTTGTTCTTAAAAAATCCTTGTTTTTTTTTATTAATTTTAATAGGTTTTAGAGATAAAGAACCAATCACCTATTTTTGCATACGATCAATGTCTTTTTTTACACGGTTTTTTCTGGAACCAATCTACCGTGTAAAACAGAATTAGGTGTATATATATATATATATATATATATATATATATATAGAGCGAGAGAGAGAGAGACACAATTGCATTCCCAAAAAATTAATGTTTGGTGTGGTTTTTATGCCGGAGGTGTGATTGGGCCGTATTTTCATCAATGATAAAAGTCATCATGAACTTTATCTTATATATTTTATATTCTGTGTTCTATTAATATACAAAATTGTTATGTCCTTAGTAAAAAACCTTTTACGTGACTCCCTTGAAACAGCTATACCATCAATACCTGCTTTTAATACTTTTATTATGGAGAAGATCTCTTTTCGTTTATTACTAACTCTGCATTTAGCGCGTCAAACTTCGTTAGTGCAGCTATATATATTTTTTTAAATAATTATGACTTTATTGGGCTCAAATAATACAAAAAGGATAAAGAAAAAAAATTAGACACTCTACGTAGGGCTTAGAAAATGCTATATATATACAACATGACGCATTAACGGACTTTGAAAATATAAACTTTTCGATAAAGGAAATATTTACTGAAGCAGTTGTTACTCGTATTAGGAGTACAGCATATGGATAAATTACACTTTGTGCAAAAGATAGTTGTGAAGCCATTTTAAATTCCCTATAATCGACATCCAACAGACTCCAGTTTACTCTAGCGACGGAAAAGGTATTACAAACGGTATAACATACGCGAATGTTCTAAAGGCGCATACACCTAATGCCTCAGTGCAACAACTTGGTAACACTGAATCAATGATTCAACAACTGGTACAGAGTATAAACATGTTCATGTCAACTATGCAATCAATGATGCAAAATTCTTGTGTAACCAGAATCTGTTAATTCAAATTCTACTTACAAAAAAAATAGCCCTCTTAAGATTTGTACATGGACCGCAAACGGTGTGAACCAACATAGACATGAACTGACAGAGTACCTAGATCGGCAGAATATTGATATAATGCTACTATCGGAAGCGCATCTTACAGACAAAATACAATTTTCAGATACCTAATTATAGATTTTATGGTTTTCTTACCATTTCAGCATTATATTTTCCCCCGCGGTTCGCGATATCAGAAGATATGGAGTTTAAAAGTTTTCACCTGATGTGTATCGTCCAACATTTTAATTCACTTGTTGCAGGGCTAACTCGAACATCAAACCTATGAGGGTTTTTTGACAAATGGTTCACATCATTTTATTTTATGAAGTCTCCCAGAGATAAAGGTTTTGTGGAAACTGAAACAGTGCGTAGCAATCGTTTAGGAAAGGTTAACTTAAATTCAGACCCAAACTTTAAAGTAAACAGGCGAGGTTCATACGACCATAGGGTTAAATCAGTGCATGATATAATAGTTGTAAAATGGTATGACAAGAAATCAGTACAGCTGTCGTCCATGGACTATGGTATTGAACCCATGTCTTCGTTCCGCCGATGGAATTACAAAATTAAAAAGTTTGTGGAAATTTATATGCCAAATATTGTTTACGAAAAGCCAGCTTCAGACCGTAGCGCACCCTCTTTTCAGTGTGAAGAATTTTATTTTATGTATGCTTTATTTGAATTATTGAATCTGCTCCAAAGGAGCCTAACAATAAGTATACGAATCTTAAGTTTAATTCAATAATGAATCCTAGTATGGATTTCTTGTAATGTGGATCTCTGCTTATGGGCAGGAATTTAAATTAATTTGGTCAAAATAGTATAAAACTGGTATAGATCACATGCCTGAGAATTTTAAACCGGGTTTGGCTTAAACTTCGTGATAAAGGGCCAGAGGACCCTTACAGTCATTTACAGAGTGTTCGCGATATTATGAAGAGCGAAGAACTCTAGTTATGTATGTATAACGGATAACTCTAGAATAGCAGAGTGGACGACGTAATTTAGGTTTTGTAGGTTTTTCGGGTTGACTGTTATAAGGATCACGTATGAGAGCATTTACGTGACGTAGAATAAAGGATTCTACAAAGTTTTTTTTTGAGTATTCGTCCGCAATTGGCATTGACTGTTTTAAAGATCACGTTGACTGTTTTAAGGATCACGTATGAGAGCATTTACATGACGTAGAATAAAGGATTCTACACAGTTTTTTTTGAGTGTTCGTCCGCGATTGATATTGACTGTTTTAAAGATCACGTATAAGAGCATATAAGTCACGTGACGTAGAGAAAAGAATTCTACACAGTCAGTTACGGATGAAGCACAAGTGTAGATTAGAAAACACGGCGTTCGTTTCTCCGAAGTTTTGAAGAGCTTGGACTGCACAATAATTGTCTTGCAAGTATGTTATCATGACGTTCGAGCTTCTCTTTGTGCTTTATATTGATTTTTTGAATTGCCTCTTTTACGAGAGGTATTTTTAAGTCTCGGTGGATGTTTTCATTCCTCATATACCAAGGGGCACCGGTAATGAGCCGCAATGTCTTCGATTGGACTCTTTGGATTTTGTCGAGATTGCTCGAGCTTGCTTTGCCCCATTGCTGGGCACCGTATAACCAGATAGATTTGATTGCACTGTTGTATAGCAGGACCTTATATTCAAGGCTTAGTTTTGAGTTCGCGTTTAGGAGCCAGTGAAGTTGATGGGCTTTAAAATTCAGTTAAGTTTTCTTGGTTTCGATATGACTTCTCCAAGTGAGTCAGCGATCCACGTGGATTCCAAGGTATGTAACATGATCAAATTGAGAAAAAGGGATATTGTTAGTTTCAATGTCGGACAAGTGCTAAAATTCAGTGTGAAAGTTACCTGTGTGCATTTAACCTCATTGACTTTTATTCTCTAGTCAGAGAACCAAGATTCTACTCGTCTGAGATGTACACCTACATTCATAGATGCAATATCCTGCTTTTATGTGCGGCCATTATAGCGGTATCGTCGACAAAAGTGGATGCTAGCACGTTTTGGCTGGTAGGGATATCTGCGGTAAACAGAAGGTAAAGGATAGGCCCCATGACGCTTCCCTGGGGCACTCCTGCTAGTATTTCGCGGTCATCGGTGACGTGTGGCCCACATTTGACGCTGAATTTTCTAAGTAAGTCTCAAGAATTTGATGCGTATTTGCCGGTAAGTATTTGCAAATTTTGTAGGTCAAGCCAAACTGCCAGACTTTGTCAAATGCTTGAACAACATCCAGAAATACGGTGCAGCAATATTCTCGCCATTCAAATGATTTTTCAATTGCTTGGGTCTGGCGGTTGACTTGTTCGATGGTGCTGTGACTTTCCCGGAATCCAAACTGATGGTCTGGTTTTTTGTTATATGACACGAGGAACGGTTTTATTTTCGATAAAATAGCTTTTTCAAATAGTTTGGATAAGCAGGGAAGCAAACTGATCGGCCGGTATGAGGAAGGTATTGATTTGTCCTTTCCTGTCTTTAAAATCATTTGAATCAGAGATATATTCCACAGTTTAGGAAAGTAGCCATGTCTCAAAATAGAATTAAATAATTTTGCCAGGAACTTCATAGCAAAATAGGGAAGTTCCAAGATCATTTTAGGCGTGATGAGATCATATCCAGTTGCTTTACCTGGACTCACGGTTTCTTTAATGACTTTTAGAACTTCATTTGCGTTTGTAAACAATGGAATTACGGCAGACATTTTATCATCAGGTGGAAGGAGGTCGCTACTTGCAGGATTTGGGCGAAAAAAACATTGGCTTTTTCCTCTTGATATTGCCCACTCGCCATTTGCGTCGCGAATTGGAAATTGCGTTTCGGTGGGCATACTAGTATTTCTTAATGTTTTCCATAATGAGAATTTGGTTGAAGCTGTCGGATTTAAACTTGCAATGACTCTAGCATGCTGTCTACAGTCTTTATTTCTAAGTGCAACCTTTTAGTAGCTTCAGTCAGTCTTAGTCGGGCCGCTCGTGACCTATTTCGATGCGATTCGCGACGGAACCTCCTTTTTCAGTTACAAGGTGCTCTATTTCCCGGTTAGTGTAAGTACTTAAACTATTTGTCGCTTTTATTTGTCTGTGTGTAGCGTGAATGGCCGCCTGTTCCAGGATCACGTTCAAGTTGGATACGTTGTTATCGATCTCTTCCGCGTTAGAAATTAGATGATTCGAATATAAATGACTGCTAATATACTTCCTGTATTTTAACCAGTTAGTTGTGGTTAAAGTAAGCCTTAGTGGGTCGTCTACAAGTACTGTCTTCTCGTAAAGAAGAAATATAACTGGCGAGTGGTCTGACGATAAGTCAGGGCAGGTACTAGCAGATAAGTTAGATTTACTAACTCCTCTTATTATACCGAAGTCTATCAAGTCAGGCTTTTTGGTAATATCACAATGCCAATATATAAGTTGACTGGAAGATATAAAGTCTTATTTATTTTGACGTCGCATTAGACATTTATACAGCTGGTTTGCCCCTTGGGTTTGCTAAAAAGGATCCCCAGTACGTATATTTGGCATTGTAATCACCAGCAACAATAAACTTGCGTCCGAGAACATTGAAAAAGTTCAGAAGTATATCTTCTGATATCGCGAATCGCAGGGGGAAATATATTGCTGAAATGGTAAGAAAACTACCTTGAATCTGGATACGAATTGTTGTCGCCTGAAGGTAGTTTTGTGGGACTCCTTCACTGACTTCATGTTTCATTCGTTTTCGTATTAGGATACCAGTGCCGTCGGGGTGGATAGTACCATAAAATCTAAAATTAGGTGTCTGAAAATTGTATTTGTTTGTAAATTGTGTTTCCGATAGTAGCATTATATCAATATTCTGCTGATCTAGGTACTCTGTCAGTTCGTGTCTATGTTGGTTCACACCGTTTGCGTTCCATGTACATATCTTAAGAGGGCCTATTTTTTGGTAAGTGGAACTTGAATTAACTGATTCTGGTTATGCATGAATTCTTGCATCATTGATTGCATAGTTGACATGAACATGTTTATACTCTGTACCAGTTGTTGAATCATTGATCCAGAGTTACCAAGTTGTTGCACTGGGGCATTAGGTGTATGCGCTCTTAGAACATTCGCGTATGTTATACCGTTTCCTTCGCTAGAGTAAACTGGAGTCCAACAGGATGTCGATTATAAGGAATTTAAAATGGCTTCACAACTATCTTTTGCACAAAATGTAATTTATCCATATGTGCTACTCCTAATACGAGAAACAACTGTTTCAGTAAATACCATGTAAAAAAGTAATACTTATCAACATCTTGTACATCTTGGTACATCTTGGTTTTCTTTTATCAAAAAGTTTATATTTTCAAAGTCCGTTAATGCGCCATGTTGTATATATATAACATTTTCTAAACCCTACGTAGAGTGTCTAATTTTTTTCTTTATCCTTTTTGTATTATTTGAGCCCAATAAAGTCATAATTTACTTAAACAAAATATATAGCTGCCCTAACGAAGTTTGGCATTCTAAATGCAGAGTTAGTAATTAACGCAAAAGAGATCTTCTCCATGATAAAAGTATTAAAAGCAAAGAAGGCTCCAGGTATTGATGGTATAGCTGTTTAAAGACCCTTTCAATGAAGGGAGTCACGCTAAGGGTTTTAAACTAAGGACATAACAATTTTGTATATTAATAGAACACAGAATATTAAAGATATAAAGCTCATGATGACACCTCCGGCATAAAAACCACACCAAACAGTAATTTTTTTAGAATGCAATTGTGTCTCTTGATGCTGTACAATAACGCATATTTTGTTTATTGACAAAACCACTCTGACAGATATTGGCTTCACCGCTGAAGGCGATTTTTCAATGAAATTCTAGATTTTTGTGAAACTTTGCCAAAGCCACCGACTTAGAATTTATGTAGTAATTTTTAATGATTTCCAAACGTTGCTCGTATGTGAAAATGTTGATTTCGACAGACTATTTGAACCTGAAAGATCATTTAAAATGTTTAAGTGTGCGTTGACATAAAGATAACAAATTGTTATGTCCCTATTGGAAAACTCGTTATATAAAAATGGTGTGAGAAATGTATAGTAATTCAAAATTTGAGAACGACTGGGACGAATTTGCTCAAATTACTCTGTGCAATAAACAAAATACGAATGGGATGAAACCATTTTCAAATAAAAGTTGACATTGTCCATAACAAAACATTCAAGGGGTTTTATTAGTTCAGTGCTACTTTCTTTTACAGTCATTTGAAGTTGGTAGTTGTAGAACATATTTTAATGATATTGCGAAGTACATTCTGTTATTTTAAGTACGCTAATATGACAAAAATGCAATTTTTATGGAAAATGTTGTGTTTTTTATTGGAAAAAATTATTTATTTTTAAATTTTTTTTTTTAAAAGTATTATATCTTATTTGGATCCATGTTATCTTATTTTAAAAAAAATTAAAATCGGGAAACAGCTGACTACAAAGCAGAATTATTTAATTGAATATAACAGAATCTATTAAATTTAAAAAAATATTTCTTCTTCTTTTCTCTTCATATATATTAAAATCGTACAGCCAGTCGAAAATTTATTTTTGGTATAAAATATTTTGTGTAATTGTTCTAGAATGGTTTTTCGAATGGTAGAATAGAAAAGCTTTTACTCGTAGTAGAAAACTCGGAAGATTCCAAAAAACCTGAATAATTTGAAATTTTCAACCACATTTTGCATTTGATAGCTTTATTTGATAATTTTGGGCGCTGTAACAGTGAAAAATTCGTTGTGATGCTCGGAAAATTTCTGACAATTGTGAAATTCATTATGATAAAATACGGTTTATATGAATTTTTGGTAGAGAAGCTACCGAGTTAAATAACAGACAGCGTTGTGGTGCAATCAATACCACAACCCCCATTCAATAGTTTTTTTCAGAAAATAAATTTGAGTGTAAAATGAGAGGTTATTTTATTGTGTTCCGTAAGTATTTTTTTGAAAAGAATTTTCTTTTTAAGAGGATTAGTCAAAAATGATTATATTGTATTTTAGAGAGAGTTATTAATTTGACTAATGTCTAATATAAGACGATCAAACTTTGTATGCCGTAAACGTCGTGCAATAATTAGTCAGTGTTCGCGATAATCAAACACAAGAGGAACGTGCTGGCAAAATGAATGCACAAGTTCGCGTTAATCAAGCACATCCACAAATTCGACGAAATGTTACTTGAAGAAGACCAGTCATAAATGTAGACTTGCTGTATTGATATCGTTTCATTGTCTTTCATATTCCAGCATTGCAATGCATTAAAGTTTCAATCAGAAACTTCCGTGCCATATGAAATTTTCCATTTTTAATCACCCGAAATACAATCCAATCAAAACATTTTATGGTGAATACAGAAAATATAACGGATGCTTTCAAACGACGAAGACGAATTATTGAAGAACGCGACTACAATCCAAGTTATAAGGTAATGACGTCTCATTTTTATCAAAATGAAAATTTAACCTATTTTTCGAAATTGCTTCTAGACATTCAGAATCAAGGGAAAATTCACTATAGAGCGGACGCTTTGTTGCCACTACCGAAAGAAGATCATAAGTTCCTTTCAATCTATTTCATTGGTGATTCGGCAATGGAACTAAATCAGCGTTGTGTAATTTTTACTGCGACTAAACGTAAAATGATCGAACATTTCCAAAATATTTTGCATAAGTATAAGGTATTGGTCAGATTTTTCAAAACCACATTTGATACAATGCATTCTGACGAACACAAAATCATTATCAGCGCAGAAAATATAAAAATTTTTAATTTAACGATAGGTTTGTTTACGAATCATCATTTCTTTTTCATTCACCAACTGAGTTGAAATTCATATTTCAAGAGAAGAAACAAAAAAAAATGCCAGCTCAATGAATTTTTATTTCGTTTCGATTGATGATTCGGCACGATGTATACAATCATCTGTTGAGATATCGCCGGTTGTTTAAATAGTACTGCGTTGACATGTAAGTCAAGGTCGTCATTCGTTTCAATCTACTAGAAGCCATCGCTACTAAAGGAGACGCGACCAACATCGTTTGTTTGAGAATTCTTGCAGCAACTTACCTTGGAAGTACGCACCACATACTTAAGTAAGCCCAGAATTCGATGACGTACGTACGGAATAACGTACGACCGAATTTATTCATCTCGTTCACATGCAAACAAAATTTTATGAAATTGCGAATCTTTTCTGACTGGACAAGCATTCAGCGATCGACATGACATCACTGCACGAATATTTAAACAAAAATTCAGGGTAATCATGGATTACATCGTTAAGCAGAAGTTTTTTGTATAATCCGTTGTTGGATGTCAGAAGAAATGCAGAAGCGTGGTTTACTATATGTACAGATTCTGCTTTGGATGCTCGGCAAGATCCGACCAGATCATATTGATTCGATTATTTCTTACCAAATACCAATCAAAAAACTGAATCGGAGCTGTATTCTGTTGTGACAAAAAACATGATCCACAACCCAAATTCGCCGAGCATGGAAAACGGAAATTGCACAAAGCGTTTCCCGGTCCGTTCATGACTGACAAAATCAGTGGCATCGACGGATATCCGTAGTATCGGCATCGTTGTACAGATGACAACGGCAGATGAAAGTAAAAGAAAACAATGTCGTCGTCGATAACCGCTCGATTGTTCTATATTACGTATCCGATTTTTCGAAACCCACTGCAATGTTGAGAGCTGCAACTCAATTAAATTCGTCAAATACGTTTGCAAATATCTGAAAACAGGGAGCGACATGGCGGTATTTGGCATTGTCAAACCGAATGCAAACGACGAGTGGACGAAATTTCAACTTAGACGATACGTGAGTTTTACCGAAACAATTTGGGGCCCGATGCTCTTGGACGATCATACTCTGTTCAGCTACGCCAATACGAATGCGTCTATCTACATACACATCTTTTGATTCCTTACGTACAGTGGATGGTGTGCTATGTTCCACTTTTCGGGAGATTCGCCAACACTTTAATTTGCTCGCAAACGATACACATTGAGACTACTCGCTCGCCGATGCAACTGTTTCTGCGCCAGCTGCATGTAATCCATCGAAGCCGACCGCATTGTGAAACAAAAATGAGGGCGAGATAGTTCTGATGATGGGGCTATGATATTGCTCTTCGAAGATTTCCGTCAAACGCTTTCAGTCATCCCAATATCTACTGCTGTCGATGAACTTAATGCATGCCTAAAATCATCGTCTTTGTGGTGGCATGTCAAGAAGTTAAAAGTGGCAACAAAGATAAGCGACGCGTTGCGGAACGACTCATCGGCTCTTGAATTCTCGAGACAATTCCTGGCGCTAGGCAATGGTCAAAATTCTTATTGATCTTTCTACTTGATTGATATAGTTCCCAGCACGTTTTTGCGAGTTTACATCGTCGTAGGAGGAACGCATCAGAAAAGTATTTCCCGGCATTGCACAAAATAATAAAAATCTAGATTGTATTAGCTTGAATTTGATAAGTCAATTCGCTGGAAAAATGTATTCGTATAAACTCGATGACAGCGTGGCCGACAAGGATGAAGCGATAAACTAGCCGACGGAATTTTTGAACCCGCTTGATGTGACAGGAACTCCACCGCATAATCTACAGCTGAAGGTTGGATCGACCGTAATCATATTGCGTAATCTGAATCATCCGAAAATGTGCAACGGTACGCGGTTGCTTTGTTGCCACTACCGAAAGAAGATCATAAGTTCCTTTCAATCTATTTCATTGGTGATTCGGCAATGGAACTAAATCAGCGTTGTGCAATTTTTACTGCGACTAAACGTAAAATGATAGTTCCTCGTCGTGGGAGGAACGCATCAGAAAAGTATTTCCCGGCATTGCACAAAATAATAAAAATCTAGATTGGATTAGCTTGAATTTGATAAGTCAATTCGCTGGAAAAATGTATTCGTATAAATTCGATGACAGCGTGGTCGAAAAGGATGAAGCGATAAACTAGCCGACGGAATTTTTGAACCCGCTTGATGTGACAGGAACTCCACCGCATAATCTACAGCTGAAGGTTGGATCGACCGTAATCATATTGCGTAATCTGAATCATCCGAAAATGTGCAACGGTACGCGGTTGTCCGTCAAAAAACTGATGAACAATATGACTCAAGCACGATTATCATACTGACCACATATAACCATCACTGAAATAGTATATCCAACTGCCTCGAAACTACAATGAAATATGCAAATCAAAGCGCTACAAATCGATATCGCCAAATACACAAAATTCAAACAATTTAAAAAAATGGAAACACTGTAAAATTGCTTAATTCCTTCACCATTCTATTAAGGAACAAAATCAAACCAATAATTAGTATAAATAGATCGATAATGGCATAGAGGCAGGTCACAAGAGATGTTTTGAAAAGCCGTCAAACGCCAACGACTAAACGTGAGTCTATCAAACATACTCTTCGCAGGCTTACGTCTCCTCCCAATTAGACAAAATAGAACAAACAATTTAATAAGCTTGTGAAAAAAAACAAAAACGCAAATATGCAACAAAAAGGTAGCCCTCTTCATAAAATTGTCATCAAAATCGTTGTTTTGTAAATATAGACTTTAAAATAATCAGCATACGTGTGTTGAAAGCAAACGTTCGCATTTGAATAACTGAGAATTACCATTTGCTTATATGTAGTCTACGAACTGTGCGTAGAGAATTCTTCATAGCGCAATATCATTTCCCCAATTTCGTTTTGCATGGGCCTTCGAAAAACCACAGAGTGTGTGTGTGTTGTATATGTATTCATACATGCGTTGCACATTAGGGCGTACTAATACTTATTATATATGTTTTTTGTTTTGTTAACATTTATTCAGTATTTTACCATTACTCCCTGCAAACATTTTCCATCGCCTATTGATCGCGCGCGAATCGCCGAAGAGTTGTGTAATATCGCGGCGATACATCGCGTGCGATCATTAAATTATGGTTAGGCGATTCGCCATATCGATCGCCTGTATGCCTGTCGCGATTTGCGTGTGGCGATTCGCCCGGGAGTCGCATTTAGCGAATCGCCCGCGAGTCGCATTTAGCGAATCGCCCGCGAGTCGCATTTAGCGAATCGCCCGCGAGTCGCATTTAGCGAATCGCCCGCGAGTCGCATTTAGCGAATCGCCCGCGAGTCGCATTTAGCGAATCGCATTTAGCGAATCGCCCGCGAGTCGCATTTACCGATTCGCCCGCGAGTCGCATTTAGCGATTTGCCCGCGAGTCGCATTTAGCGAATCTCACGCGAGTCGCATTTAGCGATTTGCCCGCGAGTCGCCTAACCATAATTGAATGATCGCACGCGACGTATCACCGCGATTCTACACAACTCCACGACGATTCGCGCGCGATTAATTGGCAGGGTTTGCAGGGTTTCTGTAATGGGATCAAAATAAGGATGACAGAGTATTCATTCATTTTAACAACAATTTTAAATGCATTTCATTAATTAATATTTCAGTTACATTAAAAAATATAAAAAACTATAACTATTAAAAAACGTTGCAATCAAAACCACTTTCTGAGTTTTCCTCAGTCGGCAACACATTTTCTTCAACAACGTTCACCAAACGATGCACTGTTTGGGTAGAACTATTTTCTAAAATATCAATTGTCGCGGCCTCTGCACTACTTGTTTCTATTTCATTTAAGCTTGGATTTTTCGCTATTAATTTGGATGCTTCCCTCTTACTTTTCAACCGTAAAGCCTTGTTTGACAACATTTTTATTAATTTTTTACACACCCTTCACAGATCACTGTCACTTACTAAATGATAATTTTGCTAATTGCCCTTGAAACCAAATATTCATTTTCCCGTTACCTTAACAAAACAACAAGACAAAACAAAAATTCCATCGAAACTTATGAAAAAACACTGATGACTCAACTCAAAACGATAAAAAATGCAGCAACAAAAACTATTGTGAGGAAGATTTCCCGCTACTTGTGTGCGCTCGCGTATTCATCGCTTAGTTTCAAGGCGTAGGCGATGGCGCGCGATTCACATCGTAAACGTCATCAAAATTGTTTTCACATTTAAGTGTTTTTAGAAAAAAATTTGACTTGCTTGTGTACGCTCGCATATTCATCGCTTAGTTGTAAGGCGTAGGCGATGATTGGCGATTTTTATTCCCTGAGAAGGATCGCGTAGTCATCGCCAAACAAATCATCGCCAAAAAATTTCAAAAATGTTTGCAGGGCTATGTCTTGTAGAGTTTTTATTTTGGTTCGAGACCTTGTTGTTGTTTGTTTTTCAGAATCAACTAAAAAATTGTACAATGTATTGGCTACGGTTGCCAAGCAGACTGTACAACTGTTTCTATAACCTTGTGGAGTAATACACTCTCTCCATAGTGATATAATTAATATAGTGATATAATTCTTATATTACCTCAACTGGACATATGATTATCACTTCAATTTTTAAACTTCTATTGTTTGGTTTCCTAAGACAGAAAAAATAATCAGTTTTTTAAAAATTTTCTATATTCGGTTTTCGAATAACCGCGTTTATTGTGTCGTATAACCGGTTTGTTGAATTTTCCCGCAAGCATTTCACCTAGCAGGTCGAGCAAGGCAGATAATTATAACAACTACTGCCATAAACTATGTCACTAGAGTGGATTGACTTGTGCGGTACCAACATGTAAATACTTTACCTATACAAAAATTAAGATTGCTACGTTTTAAAGCGATTCCTATGTTAAGATCTATTATTTATTTTGGTATTTTGATTAAATAAATTGAAATGGTATTAGGGGAATCTTGCGTCTATTTTAAAGTAGAAGACAAAAAAATTTTCAAAAAGGCAAATTGACATCGCGACCTAAAAGAAAATCACTTTCCACGTTTTCTTAAGAAATAAGCAAGTGCTAAAAGGAAGACTGAACTACTTAAGACCAGGAATTTAACCAAACGCATGAGAACTTCTGTTGAGATTTACAACAGTAGTTCTCATACGTTTGTTGAGAACCTGGTCTTAACGACTATAGTTTTCCTTTCAACAATTGCTGCGAAGCATTCTGATAAAGCTCGTCACGCACCCGAAATTGCGATAAAAGCAGTGTGCAGGCGCAAAAATGGATGTCACTTTGCCATTTTTTAAAAAACTTGACTCGACAAACGAGCAAAACAAAAAAAATTAAAACAAGCGCAGGGTTATTGTACGAATACTCTATGCAAAGCCATGGGGGCTCCATTTAAAGAATAAATACTGCATCGTCTAGAGCTATACGCCAGAGTCATAGCTGCTAAACTTGCACGTAGGACCAAACGGACTTTCAGACAACCAATTTTCATATTGGCTCACTTAGAACACTGTTAGGATAAATGCAAAATACCCATTGCATCATACTTTTGCGGCTAATCGAAAAGCTATTATTTAGACGTTAACAGTGCTAACTAATGGTGTCATGTCAGATAAAAAGGCAATCTGGCTGAGATACAGTCTACATGTTTACCAGCAGCATAACTTTCGTCATGTAATCAAAGATTTATAGACCACTGTTTATTAAATAGTGGTACAAAATCATAGATAATCAGTGTTTATACATGAAATGAGAACCATACAATTTCAAAACAACGTTGAAAATATGAAGAAAACTTTTATATCAGCCATAACAGTCCCCAGTAACACCTGAAAATGAAAATCGTTTTTCGTTGGCCAAAATTCTGTAACTTTTGAAACGATCAAAATATTTCAGTTTTTTTTTTAATGGATATATATTTTGTTTGCTTGACTCAGTTTAAATTACATTAAAATTGATTGAGGATTTTTTTCGTACTTAAATAACAATGAAAGTCAATTATAATTATTATTCATTTTAATCAAATATTGATTGCAAATATTCCATATTTTGTTCGGAACGGATCTGACGTTGCGAATAATATATTAAATAGATCTTCATTTGTGGAATTTCGTGAAATTTTTCTAGTATTGTGCTCTCTATAAAGTCTGTAATCGTTGTTCATTTTTTCCTGAGCCGCATCTGATAGTTCTCCAAGTGGCACCAAATGATGTTTAATGCCATCTTCTCCATGGTAAAGGATTTTGTGAACTGTTGCAGACATTTATCTCCATGGGTAGTTGGTTATATATATTTTTGCCGTTTCCTTTGCATAATCTCCAAATTTTCTACAGTCAATTTCGTCATTGCACGCAAGTACTTCTAGGATTATTTTAAATCTGAAAATAAAGCTTAAGTTCACTACTGTTATTTCAGATGCTGTTTCTGGATCTGAAAAGAATCTTCTTGCGGTATTGCCATCATTTGTACTGCCTGGCCCTTGTTTTGACTGATCTATAATCAATCCAAATTTCCGGTGTTCATCTTGAACATGTTTCTTTTTTGAACTTCTTAAATCTTTGTTGGTTTCATTGTTTCTTATTGATCCTGAAGACTCGAAATCCAAATCATAACTGATTTTTAGTATGTGTTCCATAAGTCGTATAATGTAGTGGTGATAATCCAAATTCATATGCATCGGTATTATCTAATGATTTTGTCGGATCTTGATTTAATTGGGTTGACGTTGCTTGGCATATAATAAAGCTGGATGCAGCCTTCGTGTTAGTCAAAGCCTGATCTACTTTTGCATCTATCATTGTCAGCACAAATTGGTAGCTTACTTCAATTTGCTGCCCATCTAACTTTAATTGCAATGGCTGTCGTGTTGCAATTTAGTCCTTGATATCACTAACTTATTTCTTAATGGCATCTTGAGTTTCTTTTTTGAATTCAAATTTGATTGGCATGCAGTATTTCCAAATATTCATTGTTTGCGTTCTACTAGTCGAAGGCTCTGAATCTTCCAAAATCTTTTTCAATCGCAATGGTACATCTGAGTCTGAAATATTTCCACATACAACTTGGTTGTATTGTTTTTGTCCCGAAGAACCATTACATCTCAATTTACAAAACAGAGTTATCTTTGTGTTTCCATATTACTTTAACTCATTTCTCCTCATTTGTGAACTGTTTTGCATCGCTCGGAGTTGGTATACTTTTAAGAATCCGTTTTGTTCTCACTGGACTAGCTTTAACAACTTTTTCAATGATATCCACTTTTGTAAATTGGTTCTGCGACCGTAATTGATGTAGGAAAGATTCTTTTATATTTGTACAACCAATTTCATCGTTAACATCTTTAAATTTCCGCCTTTTAGATCTAACGCTGCAGTTGTCCAATGATTTGCGTTGTCTTCCAGCCTTATCTTTCTTTGCTGTTTCTGCAGCGACAGTAAATTGGCCTTCTAACCAGTTTGCACTTTTTATATAAAACTTTTGTTGACTGTTGCTAACTTCTTTGTAGCGTTTTTTTAGTGATTTGACAAATTTAGATATTTGTTCTTGTATTTCAGTGCTACGCGAATTTAAGCTAAATTTTCTAAGAACTTCTTCCTGGTTTTTGTTACTAAAATACTATTCGACCAGTTCTTTATAACTGAAGCTCTCCATATTTTTCTGAATATTTTTATTTGCGTCTGTTATGTTTTATCACTTGCGAATATATTTCCTTACACTTAAAAGATTAAATTATTACTGAGTAAACACTTATCGAATCCGTAATTGTATAGATTTTTAAATACATGAAATTGACACATTTATCTTTAATTTCATAGTAGGTAGTACTTAAATTGAACAAAACTGCATTTGTTACCAAGACCTTAATATCAGGTAAAACTAATTAGTATCTCGCCAATATGTGGCTGTTTTTTATCTTTAGGGGTTTTATGTTGCGATTATTGACACACTTATAAAATTGTTTATGAATCTGGTTGACCCTAAAAGTTGATACCAGGTAAATTTCGAAAGAGATCATATATCTACAGTAGAACCTATTGTGACAATTTTATGACTTATTTTTTTGCTCATCAAAACAAAGCCATAAAACCCTTTCGCAGGTGTTATATTTAATTATTTCATTATAAGCTATAAAATACCTAAATCACATATTTAATACACCATTGTACACGAGTACTAATAAGGCCTTTTTAAATTATCGTAATTTGAATTTGTTTAGATTAATTTCATTAAAATGAAATAAGTGTTCTACCAGCGGGTCGTCGCGGGTACAAAAGTATATACAGGGTTAAAGAAGACACTTTTACTTTTCTCCGGGTGGTACACGTTTCTTGTTACCTTTTATTCCCTAGAAGTTCTATTCCACTATAGTTTATATTTGAGAAAAATATAGTAGTTTCATAAATATTTCATAACGCCCCTAATATTAAACGCTAGAGCTGTGACCACTTACAACAACTAAAGACTATAATCCTCCCAACATTATAAAAAAAAGACCGCAGGCCATTATCGACGGTAGCTTGCGTGTAGTAACCATTTATTTTTGATAAAAAAAAACAAACAAAAAAAACACCTTTTTCTGAAATTAAAAAAAAAACAGTTGAGTTTGAAAGCATACCACGCCCACAATTAGCAATAGTTTAATTTAATTTTTTGGCTACATTAATACATAAGATACAAAATTGCGTAAAAATTTTAAAAATCGGTGACAAAAAACTATTACACTTTTGGCCAATGAAATCAAAATTTCATCCATAGTGCGTCGGCACAAAGACCAACATAAAAACTCTTTCAGAAATTGGCGAAGAATACGGTCCAGACTTGGTCCAACGCATAAATCCTAAACTCCGGATAAGCCCAACAAGTTAATAAAATTAAAAACAACACACAAATCGGAAAAAAGATCGATCATAAATTCGGCCCTTTTTCTGTACAAAGAAAGCATCTGATACACTCAAAAAAAAACATCGACATAGATGTGGCAACATTGAAGTGTACGATTTAACACGTGTTCTGTCAAGCCAATTATTCATACTTATACAGGGTGGCGCAAAACTAACGTTGTGGTTTGAATGTTTAATAACTTTTATTTCAGAATTTTGTAAAGCAAACTGGGGAATTTTAAACGGAACACTACACAACAGAACAGCGGTCAGCAATTGTTGAATTTTATTTTAAAAGACAAGAGTCAATTGTTTTTGCGCATCGTTCTTTTCGTCTCTTTTTTAAATGTGCGTACTGATTGGTTGAATGGTTTCTTAAACAAACAAACGTACAGGATATGCTCTACAGAGAATCCAAGAATAGTTTATCAGCAACAATTACACCCATTTAAGTTTACTGTATGGTGCGGTGTATCGTCTGAAAGGATCATTGACCCATATTTCTTTGAAATGTACATGGCGACTCAGTTACGGTAAGTGGTCTTAAATATCGAACGATGCTGAACAATTTTTTGAGACTAGCTGTAGAAAACTATTTACAGTTGTGGTTCCAACATGATGGAGACACACTGCAAAGGATACAATGGCTCTGTTGCGGGACCTATTTGACGAACGCGTTATTTCAGTTGGCCCCCACTTTCTCCGTATTAAACAGCGCCAGACTGTATTCTAAGGGGTTATTTGAAAGAAAGGGTATAAGTAAATAAGCCAGCGACCATACCACTGTTAAAACAAAATATTCGCCATGAAAGCTATAACACCGGAAATTTTACGGAGAATTGGGTGAAATGATTTGTACAGACGAAGAATAAGTAAAGGAAACCGATTTAATGTTTTTTTTGAGAATTAAAACAACGGACGAAAATTGAACGTTAACATATTGACAAAATGTAGTTTTGGTTGCTATCAAGATGTATTTGAGTGTTTTAGGAATCGCAAGAATGTTTGGAACTTTATTGAATGAAGTATACGTTGATCAAATTAAGGCACTTTTGGAGGACAAAAACTTAACGGCAACCGGCCTGGAGCCAGAACTAGTACTACGTTTGGCTGGATACGTTGGTTCAGAGGAAATCAAGTTGGTCGACGCAAATCATCAATACGAAAAATTTTGGTAGCGTACAAAACCAAATGGACGAATTGAAAGATTTGATGAGGTCAATGATGCACTTACGACAGATTCCTGCACCATTGGCCATATCAACAACGAATGTTATATAACCAACAAATGACAACGACCCTCGAGACAAGTTGCTAGAAACTACAGTGTAAATGTGATTGCTAAAACGATTCCAAATTGTAACCCAACGGATGATCACTATTTATGATAAGCCAGTTTATAGATCGAGCTCACAATTTGGCTGGAATGAGAAGTGTTTGATAATTGCGGTATTTTCGAAATTACATTTTTGGAATCTGATATCCAATGTCATATCATCCGCGAAACCGTAATCGGTGATTTGTCCTGCAAACGATAGAAATTTATGGTATTTGTGGCGGTTAATTGTTCTTTTAAGAGAAAGTGATGATCGAAATCAAAATAGCCAGTGTCAATCTGCATGCAGAAGTACATTTCCGAAAACCAAGTTGGATTCTATTGGACTTTGTAACAAATATCAGGATGTTTTTGAAAACGGAGAGTGCAAAATCGGAAAAACTAACGTAATCAAATTGCGAATAGAATTGGACACAAACGAACCAATAGTTGAAGCACCATTTTATGTCCTCTAAACCGAAGAATGAAATCGAAAACGGAATAATTTTAAAGAAAAATGTTGTAACAAAGTCGGTTTATGCGATGCCGGTGATTCTGTCGAAAAAGAAGGACATTTTTTTATGGATTATCAACAATTAAAAAGTCACATAGAGAAAGAAATTTACCCGATATTAAATATCAAGGAGAGTCTTAATTTGCGACACGTTTTAAATATTTTTCGAAGCCAGACTTGTATAGCGGTTATAATAAAGTGCCAATTTAATAGCCGGGCTATCTCATGTCGTGGCGATGTTAATTGGCCGCCATGATCACGATTTGACACTTATTTCTATGGGGCTAAAGGGGCTAAAGGATTAGATAATTCGACACATTACCTACATTGAATCTCCATTTCGTTTGAGATTTATTGAAAATATGGACCTTCGGATAGAGGTATGGTACCGATGCCGTGGCGAGTATTTGGCCGATAATTTGTTTCGCACATAATTGTCATAGAACCTTTTATGATTATGATTTAAAATAACACCGTTAGTTTTAGATGGACCACCCTTTATAAATCCAAAGCAGTTTGTTTTAAATATTTTATTTACACATTGAATAGGGATTAAACCGGCACAAGGCCTCTTGCTTCTATATTTAAATAGAATACAAGTTTTTAACAAAATGGCAAAGTGACATTGATTTTCGTGGCTGCACACTACTTTTATCATGATTTCGGGTCCGTGACAACCCTCTTCAGAAAGCCTTGCTGCAATTGTTGAAAGTAAAACCGAACTCTATAAAGCCAGGCTCTCCACAAACGAATGAGAACTACTGTTGTAAACCTTACTTTTCAAGTTTTCTTCACACAATTGCCCACGAAAATACAACTCACTCTTGCCAGCTCTAAAGAGACTCCACATCGAGAGCCATCAATAGATTTCTTTTACAACAACGTGTGTGTGTTTACAGATAAAAAGTACTATTATTGCGTAAGATTCGTAACAATAACACTGTTTCAAAATTCCTACTAAAATTTCTAAATATTACAATCATACGTGATTTCCGTAATCATATATCATATCACACTGCTAACATAAATCCCAAAAACAATTTGTTGCACGAACCATATTTATATTGATGCTACAACCATATTTTCATGTTTAAATTTTCATATCAATAATATTTTTATTGCTGCACCCACACCATTGTTATATATCACCAATGTTATGATTGCCGCTATCATACTATTGTCAAAATGAAATTCAAAAAACAATACAATTACCCTTTGCTTACAGCCTTCGAACTGTGCGTAGAGAAATCTTCATAGCGCAATATCATTTCCCCACTTTCGTTTCGCATGGCCCTTCGAAAAACCACAGATGCTAAAGCACATAGTGTGTGTGTTGTACATGTATTCATACATGCGTTGCACATTAGGGCGTACTAATACTTATTATATATGGTTTTTGTTTTGTTAACATTTATTCAGTCTTTTAGCATTACTATGTCTTGAAGAGTTTTTATTTTGGTTCGAGACCTTGTTGTTGTTTGCTTTTCAGAATCAACTAAAAAATTGTACAATGTATTGGCTACGGTTGCCAGGCAGACTGTACAACTGTTTCTATAACTTTGTGGAGCAATACACACCTCCATAGTGATATAATTAGTATAGTGATATAATTCTTACATTACCTCAACTGGACATATGATTATCACATCAATTTTTAAACTTCTATTGGTTGGTTTCCTAAGACAGAAAAAATCATCAGTTTTTTAAAAATTTTCTATATTCGGTTTTCGAATAACCGCGTTTATTGTGTCATATAACCGGTTTGTTGAATTTTCCCGCAAGCATTTCACCTAGCAGGTCGAACAAGGCAGATAATTATAACAACTACAGCCATAAACTATGTATTGGATTGACTTGTGCGGTACCAACATGTAAATAATTTAATTTAATTTAAGATTGCTACGTTTTAAAGCGATTCCTATGTTAAGATCTATTATTTAGTTTGATATTTTGATTAAACAAATTGAAAGGGTATTAGAGGAATCTTGCGTCTATTTTAAAGTAGAAGACAAAAAAATTTTCATAAAGGCAAATTGACATCGCGACCTAAAAGAAAATCACTTTCCACGTTTTCTTAAGAAATAAGCAAGTGCTAAAAGGAAGACTGAACTACTTAAGACCAGGAATTTAACCAAACGCATTAGAATTTCTGTTGAGATTTACAACAGTAGTTCTCATACGTTTGTTGAGAACTTGGTCTTAACGACTATAGTTTTCCTTTCAACAATTGCTGCGAAGCATTCTGATAAAGCTCGTCACGCACCCGAAATTGCGATAAAAGCAGTGTGCAGGCGCAAAAATGGATGTCACTTTGCCATTTTTTAAAAAACTTGACTCGACAAACGAGCAAAACAAAAAAAATTAAAACAAGCGCAGGGTTATTGTACGAATACTCTATGCAAAGACATGGGGGCTCCATTGCAAGAATAAATGCTGCATCGTCTAGAGCTATACGCCAGAGTCATAGCTGCTTAACTTGCACGTAGGACCAAACGGACTTCCAGACAACCAATTTTCATATTGGCTCAGTTAGAACACTGTTAGGATACTTTTGCGGCTAATCGTAAAGCTATTATTTAGACATTAAGAGTGCTGACTAATGGTGTCATGTCAAATAAAAAGACAATCTGGCTGAGATACAGTCTACATTTTTACCAGCAGCATAACTTTCGTCATGTAATCAAAGATTTATAGACCACTGTTTATTAAATAGTGGTATAAAATCATAGATAATCAGTGTTTATACATGAAATGAGAACCATACAATTTTCAAAACGACGTTGAAAATATGAAGAAAACTTTTATATCAGCCATAACAGTCCCAGTAACACCTGAAAATGAAAATCGTTTTTCGTTGGCCAAAATTTTGTAACTTTTGAACCGATCAAAATATTTCAGTTTTTTTTTTAATGGATATATATTTTGTTTGACTTAGTTTAAATTACATTAAAATTGATTGAGGATTTTGTTTGAACTTAAATAACAATGAAAGTCAATTATAATTATTATTCATTTGAATCAAATATTGATTGCAAATATTCCATATTTTGTTCGGAACGGATCTGACGTTGCGAATAATATATTAAATAGATCTTCATTTGTGGAATTTCGTAAAATATTTATAGTATTGTGATCTCTATTAATTCTGTAATCCTTGTTCCTTTTTTCCTGAGCAACCTCTGATAGCTCTCCAAGTGGCACCAAATGATGTTTAATGCCATCTTCTCCATGGTAAAGGATTTTGTGAACTGTTGCAGAAATATATCTCCATGGGTAATTGGTTGTATATATTTTTGCAGTTTCCTTTGCATAATCTCCAAAATTTTCTAGAGTCAATTTCCTCATTGCACGCAAGTACTTCTAGGATTATTTTAAATCTGAAAATAAAGCTTAAGTCCACTCCTGTTATTCCAGATGCTGTTGCTGGATCTGAAAAGAATCTTATTGCGGTATTGCCACAATTTGTATTACCTGGCCCTTGTTTTAACTGATCTATAATCAATCCAAATTTCCGATGTACATCTTGAACATGTTTCTTTTTTGAACTTCTTAAATCTTTGTTGGTTTCGTTGTTTCTTATTGATCCTGAAGACTCGAAATCCAAATCATAACTGATTTTTAGTATGTGTTCCATAAGTCGTATAATGTAGTGGTGATAATCCAAATTCATATGCATCGGTATTATCTAATGATTTTGTCGGATCTTGATTTAATTGGGTTGAGGTTGCTTGGCATATAATAAAGCTGGATGCAGCCTTCGTGTTAGTCAAAGCCTGATCTACTTTTGCATCTATCATTGTCAGCACTAATTGGTAGCTTACTTCAATTTGCTGCCCATCTAACTTTAATTGCAATGGCTGTCGTGTTGCAATTTAGTCCATGATATCACTAACTTATTTCTTAATGGCATCTTGAGTTTCTTTTTTGAATTCAAATTTGATTGGCATGCAGTATTTCCAAATATTCATTGTTTGCGTTCTACTAGTCGAAGGCTCTGAATCTTCCAAAATCTTTTTCAATCGCAATGGTACATCTGAGTCTGAAATATTTCCACATACAACTTGGTTTTATTGTTTTTGTCCCGAAGAACCATTACATCCCAATTTACAAAACAGAGTTAACTTTGTGTTTCCATATTACTTTAACTCATTTCTCCTCATTTGTGAACTGTTTTGCATCGTTCGGAGTTGGTATACTTTTAAGAATCCGTTTTGTTCTCACTGGACTAGCTTTAACAACTTTTTCAATGATATCCACTTTTGTAAATTGGTTCTGCGACCGTAATTGATGTAGGAAAGATTCTTTTATATTTGTACAACCAATTTCATCGTTAACATCTTTAAATTTCCGCCTTTTAGATCTAACGCTGCAGTTGTCCAATGATTTGCGTTGTCTTCCAGCCTTATCTTTCTTTGCTGTTTCTGAAGCGACAGTAAATTGGCCTTCTAACCAGTTTGCACTTTTTATATAAAACTTTTGTTGACTGTTGCTAACTTCTTTGTAGCGTTTTTTTTTAGTGATTTGACAAATTTAGATATTTGTTCTTGTATTTCAGTGCTACGCGAATTTAAGCTTAATTTTCTAAGAACTTCTTCCTGGTTTTTGTTACTAAAATACTATTCGACCAGTTCTTTATAACTGAAGCTCTCCATATTTTTCTGAATATTTTTATTTGCGTCTGTTATGTTTTATCACTTGCGAATATATTTCCTTACACTTAAAAGATTAACTTATTACTGAGTAAACACTTATCGTATCCGTAATTGTATAGATTTTTAAATACATGAAATTGAAACATTTATCTTTAATTTCATAGCAGGTAGTACTTAAATTGAACAAAACTGCACTTGTTACCAAAACCTTAATATCAGGTAAAACTAATTAGTATCTCGCCAATATGTGGCTGTTTTTTATCTTTAGGGGTTTTATGTTGCGATTATTGACACACTTATAAAATTGTTTATGAATCTGGTTGACCGTAAAAGTTGATACCAGGTAAATTTCGAAAGAGATCATATATCTACAGTAGAACCTATTGTGACAATTTTATGACTTATTTTTTTGCTCATCAAAACAAAGCCATAAAACCCTTTCGCAGGTGTTATATTTAATTATTTCATTATAAGCTATAAAATACCTAAATCACATATTTAATACACCATTGTACACGAGTACTAATAAGGCCTTTTTAAATTATCGTAATTTGAATTTGTTTAGAGTAATTTCATTAAAATGAAATAAGTGTTCTACCAGCGGGTCGTCGCGGGTACAAAAGTATATACAGGGTTAAAGAAGACACTTTCACTTTTCTCCGGGTGGTACACGTTTCTTGTTACCTTTTATTCCCTAAAAGTTCTATTCCACTATAGTTTAAATTTGAGAAAAATATAGTAGTTTCATAAATATTTCATAACGCCCCTAATATTAAACGCTAGAGCTGTGACCACTTACAACAACTAAAGACTATAATCCTCCCAACATTATAAAAAAGACCGCAGGCCATTATCGACGGTAGCTTGCGTGTAGTAACCATTTATTTTTGATAAAAAAAAAACAAACAAAAAAACACCTTTTTCTGAAATTAAAAAAAAAAACAGTTGAGTTTGACAGCATACCACGCCCACAATTAGCAATAGTTTAACTTAATTTTTTGGCTACATTACATAAGATACAAAATTGCGTAAAAATTTTAAAAATCGGTGACAAAAAACTATTACACTTTTGGCCAACGAAATCAAAATTTCATCCATAGTGCGTCGGCACAAAGACCAACATAAAAACTCTTTCAGAAATTGGCGAAGAATACGGTCCAGACTTGGTCCAACGCATAAATCCTAAACTCCGGATAAGCCCAACAAGTTAATAAAATTAAAAACAACACACAAATCGGAAAAAAGATCGATCATAAATTCGGCCCTTTTTCTGTACAAAGAAAGCATCTGATACACTCAAAAAAAAAAAAACATCGACATAGATGTGGCAACATTGAAGTTTATGATTTAACACGTGTTCCGTCAAGCCAATTATTCATACTTATACAGTGTGGCGCAAAACTAACGTTGTGGTTTGATGTTTAATAACTTTTAAATTTTTTTTTTATTTCAGAATTTTGTAAAGCAAACTGGGGAATTTTAAACGGAACACTACACAACAGAACAGCGGTCAGCAATTGTTGAATTTTATTTTAAAAGACAAGTGTCAATTGTTTTTGCGCATCGTTCTTTTCGTCTCTTTTTTAAATGTGCGTACTGGTTGGTTGAATGGTTTCTTAAACAAACAAACGTGCAGGATATGCTCTACAGAGAATCCAAGAATAGTTTATCAGCAACAATTACACCCACTTAAGTGTACTGTATGGTGCGGTGTATCGCCTGAAAGGATCATTGACCCATATTTCTTTGAAATGTACATGGCGCCTCAGTTACGGTAAGTGGTCTTAAATATCGAACGATGCTGAACAATTTTTTGAGACTAGCTACAGAAAACTATTTACAGTTGTGGTTCCAACAAGATGGAGACACACTGCAAAGGACGCAATGGCTCTGTTGCGGGACCTATTTGACGAACGCGTTATTTCAGTTGGCCCCCACTTTCTCCGTATTTAACAGCGCCAGACTGTATTCTAAGGGGTTATTTGAAAGAAAGGGTATAAGTAAATAAGCCAGCGACCATACCACTGCTAAAACAAAATATTCGCCATGAAAGCTAAAACACCGGAAATTTTACGGAGAATTGGGTGAATTGATTTGTACAGACGAAGAATAAGTAAAGTAGTTTTTGTTGCTAACAAGATGTATTTGAGTGTTTTAGGAATTGCAAGAATGTTTGGAACTTTATTGAATGAAGTATACGTTGATCAAATTAAGGCACTTTTGGAGGACAGAAACTTAACGACAACCGGCCTGGAGCCAGAACTAGTACTACGTTTGGCTGGATACGTTGGTTCAGAGGAAATCAAGTTGGTCGACGCAAATCATCAATACGAAAAATTTTGGTAGCGTACAAAACCAAATGGATGAATTGAAAGATTTGCTGAGGTCAATGATGCACTTACGACAGATTCCTGCACCATTGGCCATATCAACAACGAATGTAATATAACCAAGAAATGGCAACGACCCTCGAGACAAGTTCCTAGAAACTACAGTGTAAATGTGATTGCTAAAACGATTCCAAATTGTAACCCAACGGATGATCATTATTTATGATAAGCCAGTTTATAGATCGAGCTAACAATTTGGCTGGAATGAGAAGTGTTTGATAATTGCGGTATTTTCGAAATAACATTTTTGGAATCTGATATCCAATGTCATATCATCCGCGAAACCGTAATGGGTGATTTGTCCTGCAAACGATAGAAATTTATGGTATTTGTGGCGGTTAATTGTTCGCTTAAGAGAAAGTGATGATCGAAATCAAAATAGCCAGTGTCAATCTGAATACCGAAGCATTTATCATTGAAGATAATTTATTGCTTACAGATCTATATATATTAGATGATTAAACCAAATGCGATATGAAATAAACACCTTTCGATGTAAATCACACTACATGCAGAAGTGAATTCCCGAAAACCAAGTTGGATTCTATTGGACTTTGTAACGAATATCAGGATGTTTTTGAAAACGGAGAGTGCAAAATCGGAAAAACTAACGTAATCGAATTGGAATTAGAATTGGACACAAACGAACCAATAGTTGAAGCACCATTTTATGTTGTAGCAAAGTCAGTTTATGCGATGCCGGTGATTCTGTCGAAAAAGGAGGACAATTCCATGGACTATTAACAATTAAAAAGTCACATAGAGAAAGAAATTTACCCGATATTAAATATCAAGGAGAACCTTAATTTGCGACACGTTTTAAATATTTTTCGAAGCAAGACTTGTATAGCGCTTATAATCAAGTGCCAATTTAACAACCGCGATGTTAATTGGCCGCCATGATCACGATTTGACACTTATTTCTATGGGGATATTGAAAAAAAGTATACATCAATAGGTTAAGAACAATGCAAGAGCCAAAGGATTAGATAATTCGACACATTTTTTTTTTTTTTTTTTTTTTTTAAAAACCAACACTCAGGGGATGCCCCCTATACATGCGGTGCATTGCGTTGGCGAGTGGAAATTAATGGATCGGAGGGGGGAAAGACGGAGTAATGTTTGTTGACGCTTGCCTTGAACTTCTGGATGTCGCAATTAGTGGGAAATACATTTGCCGGAAGTCGATTCCACATACGGACTGTACGAGCGAAAAACGAATTTGATCTGTAGTGTATAGTGCGGTCAACTGGCCAATCGATAACAAACGGGTGTGAATTCCTAGAAAGTCGCGTATCCCTGCCGAACATCCTCACGTCAGGTATAAGGCGACGGATGTCTGATGAACACACACCATGAAAGTAACGATAGAACAGCGTCACGCAACCCACATTCCGACGATGCTCAAGGGAAACAATAGAGTTGGATACCCTACTGTCACCTATCAGCACCATCGCTCTCCTTTGAACACGGTCAAGTAGCTCCAAGGATGATTTTGGAGCACCTGCCCATATATGGGAGTTGTATTCCATCTTCGGCCTGATGAAAGATGTATAGATATTGAAAAGATCAGTAGGAGTGAAGTATTTCTTGCACCGCTTTAAAAAGCCTATGCACTTGAGTGCTTCTTTCGACACTTCGAACACATGTCTCGCCCAACGAGCGTCACATTGTATTTTCATGCCCAGAACATCGAGAGCTTCTGATTGTTCAATATCCGTACCATCGAGAGAAATTGACGATATTGTTGGGTCAGCGAATCGCTTGTGAGACAACAAGCAGCACTGTGTCTTACGTGCATTAAAATCTACTCTATTCACTCGACCCCATTCGGAAATGGCCAGTAGATCCCGGCCAAGTGTCTCATCCATAATTCGCCTTTTGTCTTCAATATCTTGAAGGCTCGGCCTACGGTCGAATGAATACGAATGACAGAGGTTACTATCATCTGCGAAAGAGTAGATTGGATTCACGGTCTGACCCAATAGATCGTCAATGAAAATAAGAAATAAAGAGGGAGAAAGGACAGAGCCCTGTGGTACACCTGCGGTCAGCCTATGTGTGTTGGATGAGAACCCATCTACAACAACTCTAATAGTGCGATCTCTAAGCTCGATATAAACCGAGCAAATGTATTATCGACACCAAAAACGATCAGCTTTGATATGAGTGCACCATGCCAGACTCTATCAAAGGCCTTGGAGATATCTAGAGCCACGACCTTACTCTCACCAAACTGGTGGATAGACCGACTCCAACGCTCCGACAAGAACGCCAACAGGTCTCCCGTAGAGCGGTTTCTACGGAAGCCATACTGTCGATCACTTAGCAAGTCGTTGGTCTCTAAATACCTCACAAGATGGTGGTTTACCATGCTCTCCATTACCTTGGAGAGCGCAGAGCAAATCGCAATTGGCCGATAATTCGCAGGATTATTGGCTTCACCCTTTTTAGGGATCGGCTGGACGTTCGCAACCTTCCAACACGCTGGGAAAACTCCCGCACGGTAAGCAAGGTTGAAAAGGTTGCGTAATGGACGGGCTAGCGTCGACGAGCACTTACATAGGACAAGTGCAGAGATACCATCCGGGCCCGGGGATTTATTTACGTCGAGGTTCGCAAGAACCCTTTTAACTGCACGCGTTCGAAAAAATATCTGAGGCATGGAACTTGATACGTTTTCGACCGCGGGGAGTGGTTGATTGCTTTCCGGCAAGGAAGAATTTCCTGCAAATATTTCAGCCAAAAGGTTAGCTTTATCAACCGGGTTAGTGAATGCCTGGTCGTCTTTAACAAGAGTTGGGATAGATGAAGAACTATCCTTTACTCTTCTTACAAACGACCAAAAGCTCTTACTTCCCCTAGGAGAAGTAAGAACCTTTGTACGTAGACGTTGTTCGTGCAGAAATTTTTCACGTCTAAGCACTCTGGCACACGAAGCTCTTGCCTGTTTTCGCAGAAGTTCAGTAATGGGGTTTTTGTTTAAACGCCAATTTCTGAACGCTTCCTCCTTTGATCTTACAGCATCCCTGCATGCCTGGTTAAACCAACTGTTTTTGGCTGGTTTAGCCGACATAATTTTATTTGGAACAAAAGTCTTTATACCAGATAAAATTATGTTTTGGATCATTTCAGCCGCAGCATTTACGTCGTTATCAAGAAAGCAAAGTTTCCAATTGAAATGCTGGAAAAAGTGGTTGAGCTCATCCCAACGTGCCTTTTCGTAGAAAAATACTGTCCGCTTTGGGGCTGGTATCGAAGCGACACGAAGAGCGGAATACGGAAAGGATGCTGAAACAATGCAGTGATCGGAGTTACCAAGAGGTGAAAGTACATTAACTTCGTACTTTTCAGGGTGCGAAGTTAAGTAATGGTCAAGAATGTTATGTTGGTGCCCTTCTACACACGGAATATGTGTCGGTACATTCACTAGTTGCGTCAAGTCATTTTGCGCGGCGAAGAGCTCGGCGTATTGGCCCTCCGGAGTTGTATGGCTCGAATGTGAAAGCCAGGCGGAATTATGGACATTGAAGTCTCCAGCAACGACAATTTCACTGTCCGGATAACTCTCCAAAACTTTCGATATTGAATCGGAAAGGGCGTCAAAGCCGTTAAGGGAAGCCTCCCTTCCCGAGTTTGGACTTCTATAAATAAACCCAAAATGTAGTACGTGTGTTCCAATCCTGAACTTAACCCAAAGGGAGTTAAATTCTGGATCTTGTGAGTTCAAGTGTTGCTGGCTCTGAAACACTATGTCATTACGTACATATACCACTAGACCTCTGTGGGAAATAAAAAGAGATAGGGTGTGGTACCCAGGAACGTGAAAATCCTGTGGATCAGAATCCTCACGGACCTGAATCTCACTAAGAGCTAGAACATCAGGCCTATGAAAATGAATATGAGAAAACACAGCGAAAAAATTCGCACGCAGCCCTCGTATGTTGGCAAAATGGATTTGAAATTTCTTCACCATTACGCCAACCAGAGAACAAAACAAGTGTCAGTGTACGAATGCAGTTGCCGATCTTACCCCCTTTGCCGCTGTTGATCCCATCAAATGCTTAGTGTTATGCCTTAAGCATAAGACGGACAGCGACAAAGAAAGAAGAGAGCCAACTGCACTACACGAAATGGAATGGAAAAGGGAGGGGGAGAAGGAAGACGAACGCACGACGAATAATGAACATTGAGAAATTGTCTATTGTTGTTGGTTTTATTTGTTTTCGTTATTTATTTTTTTTTCTGTTATTTGTATTTATTGCTGTTGTTTTGGCTATGGTGTGTTATTTGTATTTGTTGGTTTGCGCGCTGTGGTTTATTTGTTTTTTTTTCGCGGGTTTGTGTTTTTCTGTTGTTTATTTTTTGTTTGTTTTAGAGACGGACGAGAGAACTGTAACACGGACAACATTTAACGCGTAAGACATAAAAAACGCGTGCGGACTGGACGACACACTGAACATTGCCTACATTGAACCTCCATTTCGTTTGAGATTCATTGAAAATATGGACCTTCGGATAGAGGTATGGTACCAATGCCGTGGCGAGCATTTGGCCGATAATTTGTTTCGCACATAATTGTCATAGAACCTTTTATGATTATGATTTAAAATAACACCGTGAGTTTTAGATGGACCACCCTTTATAAATCCAAAGCAGTTTGTTTTAAATATTTTATTTACAGATAAAAAGTAATATTATTGCGTAAGATTGGTAACAATAACATTGTTTCAAAATCCCTACTAAAATTTCTAAATATTACAATCATACGTGATTTCCGTAATCATATATCATATCACACTGCTAACATAAAACCCAAAAACAATTTGTTGCACGAACCATATTTATATTGATGCTACAACCATATTTTCATGTTTAAATTTTCATATCAATAATATTTTTATTGCTGCACCCACACCTTTGTTATATATCACGAATGTTATGATTGCCGATATCATACTATTGTCAAAATGAAATTAAAAAAACAATACAATTACCCTTTGCTTACAGCCTTCGAACTGTGCGTAGAGAAATCTTCATAGCGCAATATCATTTCCCCAATTTCGTTTCGCATGGGCCTTCGAAAAACCACAGATGCAAAAGCACAGAGTGTGTGTGTGTTGTACATGTATTCATACATGCGTTGCACATTAGGGCGTACTAATACTTATTATATATGTTTTTTGTTTTGTTAACATTTATTCAGTCTTTTACCATTACTACGTCTTGAAGAGTTGTTATTTTGGTTCGAGACCTCGTTGTTGTTTGTTTTTCAGAATCAACTAAAAAATTGTACAATGTATTGGCAGACTGTACAACTGTTTCTATAACCTTGTGGAGTAATACACTCTCTCCATAGTGATATAATTAATATAGTGATATAATTCTTATATTACCTCAACTGGACATATGATTATCACTTCAATTTTTAAACTTCTATTGTTTGGTTTCCTAAGACAGAAAAAATAATCAGTTTTTTAAAAATTTTCTATATTCGGTTTTCGAATTACCGCGTTTATTGTGTCGTATAACCGGTTTGTTGAATTTTCCCGCAAGCATTTCACCTAGCAGGTCGAGCAAGGCATATAATTATAACAACTACTGCCATAAACTATGTCACTAGAGTGGATTGACTTGTGCGGTACCAACATGTAAATAATTGACCTATACAAAAATTAAGATTGCTACGTTTTAAAGCGATTCCTATGTTAAGATCTATTATTTATTTTGGTATTTTGATTAAATAAATTGAAATGGTATTAGAGGAATCTTGCGTCTATTTTAAAGTAGAAGACAAAAAAAATTTTCAAAAAGGCAAATTGACATCGCGACCTAAAAGAAAATCACTTTCCACGTTTTCTTAAGAAATAAGCAAGTGCTAAAAGGAAGACTGAACTACTTAAGACCAGGAATTTAACCAAACGCATGAGAACTTCTGTTGAGATTTACAACAGTAGTTCTCATACGTTTGTTGAGAACCTGGTCTTAACGACTATAGTTTTCCTTTCAACAATTGCTGCGAAGCATTCTGATAAAGCTCGTCACCCACCCGAAATTGCGATAAAAGCAGTGTGCAGGCGCAAAAATGGATGTCACTTTGCCATTTTTTAAAAAACTTGACTCGACAAACGAGCAAAACAAAAAAAAATTAAAACAAGCGCAGGGTTATTGTACGAATACTCTATGCAAAGCCATGGGGGCTCCATTGAAAGAATAAATACTGCATCGTCTAGAGCTATACGCCAGAGTCATAGCTGCTAAACTTGCACGTAGGACCAAACGGACTTTCAGACAACCAATTTTCATATTGGCTCACTTAGAACACTGTTAGGATAAATGCAAAATACCCATTGCATCATACTTTTGCGGCTAATCGAAAAGCTATTATTTAGACGTTAACAGTGCTAACTAATGGTGTCATGTCAGATAAAAAGGCAATCTGGCTGAGATACAGTCTACATGTTTACCAGCAGCATAACTTTCGTCATGTAATCAAAGATTTATAGACCACTGTTTATTAAATAGTGGTACAAAATCATAGATAATCAGTGTTTATACATGAAATGAGAACCATACAATTTTCAAAACGACGTTGAAAATATGAAGAAAACTTTTATATCAGCCATAACAGTCCCCAGTAACACCTGAAATTGAAAATCGTTTTTCGTTGGCCAAAATTTTGTAACTTTTGAACCGATCAAAATATTTCAGTTTTTTTTTAATGGATATATATTTTGTTTGACTTAGTTTAAATTACATTAAAATTGATTGAGGATTTTGTTTGAACTTAAATAACAATGAAAGTCAATTATAATTATTATTCATTTGAATCAAATATTGATTGCAAATATTCCATATTTTGTTCGGAACGGATCTGACGTTGCGAATAATATATTAAATAGATCTTCATTTGTGGAATTTCGTAAAATATTTATAGTATTGTGATCTCTATTAATTCTGTAATCCTTGTTTCCTGAGCAGCCTCTGATAGCTCTCCAAGTGGCACCAAATGATGTTTAATGCCATCTTCTCCATGGTAAAGGATTTTGTGAATTGTTGCAGAAATATATCTCCATGGGTAATTGGTTGTATATATTTTTGCAGTTTCCTTTGCATAATCTCCAAAATTTTCTAGATTCAATTTCCTCATTGCACGCAAGTACTTCTAGGATTATTTTAAATCTGAAAATAAAGCTTAAGTCCACTCCTGTTATTCCAGATGCTGTTGCTGGATCTGAAAAGAATCTTATTGCGGTATTGCCACAATTTGTATTACCTGGCCCTTGTTTTAACTGATCTATAATCAATCCAAATTTCCGATGTACATCTTGAACATGTTTCTTTTTTGAACTTCTTAAATCTTTGTTGGTTTCGTTGTTTCTTATTGATCCTGAAGACTCGAAATCCAAATCATAACTGATTTTTAGTATGTGTTCCATAAGTCGTATAATGTAGTGGTGATAATCCAAATTCATATGCATCGGTATTATCTAATGATTTTGTCGGATCTTGATTTAATTGGGTTGAGGTTGCTTGGCATATAATAAAGCTGGATGCAGCCTTCGTGTTAGTCAAAGCCTGATCTACTTTTGCATCTATCATTGTCAGCACTAATTGGTAGCTTACTTCAATTTGCTGCCCATCTAACTTTAATTGCAATGGCTGTCGTGTTGCAATTTAGTCCTTGATATCACTAACTTATTTCTTAATGGCATCTTGAGTTTCTTTTTTGAATTCAAATTTGATTGGCATGCAGTATTTCCAAATATTCATTGTTTGCGTTCTACTAGTCGAAGGCTCTGAATCTTCCAAAATCTTTTTCAATCGCAATGGTACATCTGAGTCTGAAATATTTCCACATACAACTTGGTTTTATTGTTTTTGTCCCGAAGAACCATTACATCCCAATTTACAAAACAGAGTTAACTTTGTGTTTCCATATTACTTTAACTCATTTCTCCTCATTTGTGAACTGTTTTGCATCGTTCGGAGTTGGTATACTTTTAAGAATCCGTTTTGTTCTCACTGGACTAGCTTTAACAACTTTTTCAATGATATCCACTTTTGTAAATTGGTTCTGCGACCGTAATTGATGTAGGAAAGATTCTTTTATATTTGTACAACCAATTTCATCGTTAACATCTTTAAATTTCCGCCTTTTAGATCTAACGCTGCAGTTGTCCAATGATTTGCGTTGTCTTCCAGCCTTATCTTTCTTTGCTGTTTCTGCAGCGACAGTAAATTGGCCTTCTAACCAGTTTGCACTTTTTATATAAAACTTTTGTTGACTGTTGCTAACTTCTTTGTAGCGTTTTTTTTAGTGATTTGACAAATTTAGATATTTGTTCTTGTATTTCAGTGCTACGCGAATTTAAGCTTAATTTTCTAAGAACTTCTTCCTGGTTTTTGTTACTAAAATACTATTCGACCAGTTCTTTATAACTGAAGCTCTCCATATTTTTCTGAATATTTTTATTTGCGTCTGTTATGTTTTATCACTTGCGAATATATTTCCTTACACTTAAAAGATTAACTTATTACTGAGTAAACACTTATCGTATCCGTAATTGTATAGATTTTTAAATACATGAAATTGAAACATTTATCTTTAATTTCATAGCAGGTAGTACTTAAATTGAACAAAACTGCACTTGTTACCAAAACCTTAATATCAGGTAAAACTAATTAGTATCTCGCCAATATGTGGCTGTTTTTTATCTTTAGGGGTTTTATGTTGCGATTATTGACACACTTATAAAATTGTTTATGAATCTGGTTGACCGTAAAAGTTGATACCAGGTAAATTTCGAAAGAGATCATATATCTACAGTAGAACCTATGTGACAATTTTATGACTTATTTTTTTGCTCATCAAAACAAAGCCATAAAACCCTTTCGCAGGTGTTATATTTAATTATTTCATTATAAGCTATAAAATACCTAAATCACATATTTAATACACCATTGTACACGAGTACTAATAAGGCCTTTTTAAATTATCGTAATTTGAATTTGTTTAGAGTAATTTCATTAAAATGAAATAAGTGTTCTACCAGCGGGTCGTCGCGGGTACAAAAGTATATACAGGGTTAAAGAAGACACTTTCACTTTTCTCCGGGTGGTACACGTTTCTTGTTACCTTTTATTCCCTAAAAGTTCTATTCCACTATAGTTTAAATTTGAGAAAAATATAGTAGTTTCATAAATATTTCATAACGCCCCTAATATTAAACGCTAGAGCTGTGACCACTTACAACAACTAAAGACTATAATCCTCCCAACATTATAAAAAAGACCGCAGGCCATTATCGACGGTAGCTTGCGTGTAGTAACCATTTATTTTTGATAAAAAAAAAAACAAACAAAAAAACACCTTTTTCTGAAATTAAAAAAAAAAAACAGTTGAGTTTGACAGCATACCACGCCCACAATTAGCAATAGTTTAACTTAATTTTTTGGCTACATTACATAAGATACAAAATTGCGTAAAAATTTTAAAAATCGGTGACAAAAAACTATTACACTTTTGGCCAACGAAATCAAAATTTCATCCATAGTGCGTCGGCACAAAGACCAACATAAAAACTCTTTCAGAAATTGGCGAAGAATACGGTCCAGACTTGGTCCAACGCATAAATCCTAAACTCCGGATAAGCCCAACAAGTTAATAAAATTAAAAACAACACACAAATCGGAAAAAAAGATCGATCATAAATTCGGCCCTTTTTCTGTACAAAGAAAGCATCTGATACACTCAAAAAAAAACATCGACATAGATGTGGCAACATTGAAGTGTACGATTTAACACGTGTTCTGTCAAGCCAATTATTCATACTTATACAGGGTGGCGCAAAACTAACGTTGTGGTTTGAATGTTTAATAACTTTTATTTCAGAATTTTGTAAAGCAAACTGGGGAATTTTAAACGGAACACTACACAACAGAACAGCGGTCAGCAATTGTTGAATTTTATTTTAAAAGACAAGAGTCAATTGTTTTTGCGCATCGTTCTTTTCGTCTCTTTTTTAAATGTGCGTACTGATTGGTTGAATGGTTTCTTAAACAAACAAACGTACAGGATATGCTCTACAGAGAATCCAAGAATAGTTTATCAGCAACAATTACACCCACTTAAGTTTATTGTATGGTGCGGTGTATCGTCTGAAAGGATCATTGACCCATATTTCTTTGAAATGTACATGGCGCCTCAGTTACGGTAAGTGGTCTTAAATATCGAACGATGCTGAACAATTTTTTGAGACTAGCTGTAGAAAACTATTTACAGTTGTGGTTCCAACATGATGGAGACACACTGCAAAGGATACAATGGCTCTGTTGCGGGACCTATTTGACGAACGCGTTATTTCAATTGGCCCCCACTTTCTCCGTATTAAACAGCGCCAGACTGTATTCTAAGGGGTTATTTGAAAGAAAGGGTATAAGTAAATAAGCCAGCGACCATACCACTGTTAAAACAAAATATTCGCCATGAAAGCTATAACACCGGAAATTTTACGGAGAATTGGGTGAAATGATTTGTACAGACGAAGAATAAGTAAAGGAAACCGATTTAATGTTTTTTTTGAGAATTAAAACAACGGACGAAAATTGAACGTTAACATATTGACAAAATGTAGTTTTGGTTGCTATCAAGATGTATTTGAGTGTTTTAGGAATCGCAAGAATGTTTGGAACTTTATTGAATGAAGTATACGTTGATCAAATTAAGGCACTTTTGGAGGACAAAAACTTAACGGCAACCGGCCTGGAGCCAGAACTAGTACTACGTTTGGCTGGATACGTTGGTTCAGAGGAAATCAAGTTGGTCGACGCAAATCATCAATACGAAAAATTTTGGTAGCGTACAAAACCAAATGGACGAATTGAAAGATTTGATGAGGTCAATGATGCACTTACGACAGATTCCTGCACCATTGGCCATATCAACAACGAATGTTATATAACCAAGAAATGACAACGACCCTCGAGACAAGTTCCTAGAAACTACAGTGTAAATGTGATTGCTAAAACGATTCCAAATTGTAACCCAACGGATGATCATTATTTATGATAAGCCAGTTTATAGATCGAGCTCACAATTTGGCTGGAATGAGAAGTGCTTGATAATTGCGGTATTTTCGAAATTACATTTTTGGAATCTGATATCCAATGTCATATCATCCGCGAAACCGTAATGGGTGATTTGTCCTGCAAACGATAGAAATTTATGGTATTTGTGGCGGTTAATTGTTCTTTTAAGAGAAAGTGATGATCAAAATCAAAATAGCCAGTGTCAATCTGCATGCAGAAGTGCATTTCCGAAAACCAAGTTGGATTCTATTGGACTTTGTAACAAATATCAGGATGTTTTTGAAAACGGAGAGTGCAAAATCGGAAAAACTAACGTAATCAAATTGCGAATAGAATTGGACACAAACAAACCAATAGTTGAAGCACCATTTTATGTCCTCTAAACCGAAGAAAGAAATCGAAAACGGAATAATTTTAAAGAAAAATGTTGTAACAAAGTCGGTTTATGCGATGCCGGTGATTCTGTCGAAAAAGAAGGACATTTTTTTATGGATTATCAACAATTAAAAAGTCACATAGAGAAAGAAATTTACCCGATATTAAATATCAAGGAGAGTCTTAATTTGCGACACGTTTTAAATATTTTTCGAAGCCAGACTTGTATAGCGGTTATAATAAAGTGCCAATTTAATAGCCGGGCTATCTCATGTCGTGGCGATGTTAATTGGCCGCCATGATCACGATTTGACACTTATTTCTATGGGGATATTGAAAAAAAGTATACATCAATAGGTTAAGAACAATGCAAGAGCTAAAGGATTAGATAATTCGACACATTACCTACATTGAATCTCCATTTCGTTTGAGATTTATTGAAAATATGGACCTTCGGATAGAGGTATGGTACCGATGCCGTGGCGAGTATTTGGCCGATAATTTGTTTCGCACATAATTGTCATAGAACCTTTTATGATTATGATTTAAAATAACACCGTTAGTTTTAGATGGACCACCCTTTATAAATCCAAAGCAGTTTGTTTTAAATATTTTATTTACACATTGAATAGGGATTAAACCGGCACAAGGCCTCTTGCTTCTATATTTAAATAGAATACAAGTTTTTAACAAAATGGCAAAGTGACATTGATTTTCGTGGCTGCACACTACTTTTATCATGATTTCGGGTCCGTGACAACCCTCTTCAGAAAGCCTTGCTGCAATTGTTGAAAGTAAAACCGAACTCTATAAGGCCAGGCTCTCCACAAACGAATGAGAACTACTGTTGTAAACCTTACTTTTCAAGTTTTCTTCACACAATTGCCCACGAAAATACAACTCACTCTTGCCAGCTCTAAAGAGACTCCACATCGAGAGCCATCAATAGATTTCTTTTACAACAACGTGTGTGTGTTTACAGGTAAAAAGTACTATTATTGCGTAAGATTCGTAACAATAACACTGTTTCAAAATTCCTACTAAAATTTCTAAATATTACAATCATACGTGATTTCCGTAATCATATATCATATCACACTGCTAACATAAAACCCAAAAACAATTTGTTGCACGAACCATATTTATATTGATGCTACAACCATATTTTCATGTTTAAATTTTCATATCAATAATATTTTTATTGCTGCACCCACACCATTGTTATATATCACCAATGTTATGATTGCCGCTATCATACTATTGTCAAAATGAAATTCAAAAAACAATACAATTACCCTTTGCTTACAGCCTTCGAACTGTGCGTAGAGAAATCTTCATAGCGCAATATCATTTCCCCACTTTCGTTTCGCATGGCCCTTCGAAAAACCACAGATGCTAAAGCACATAGTGTGTGTGTTGTACATGTATTCATACATGCGTTGCACATTAGGGCGTACTAATACTTATTATATATGTTTTTTGTTTTGTTAACATTTATTCAGTCTTTTAGCATTACTATGTCTTGAAGAGTTTTTATTTTGGTTCGAGACCTTGTTGTTGTTTGCTTTTCAGAATCAACTAAAAAATTGTACAATGTATTGGCTACGGTTGCCAGGCAGACTGTACAACTGTTTCTATAACTTTGTGGAGCAATACACACCTCCATAGTGATATAATTAGTATAGTGATATAATTCTTACATTACCTCAACTGGACATATGATTATCACATCAATTTTTAAACTTCTATTGGTTGGTTTCCTAAGACAGAAAAAATCATCAGTTTTTTAAAAATTTTCTATATTCTGTTTTCGAATAACCGCGTTTATTGTGTCATATAACCGGTTTGTTGAATTTTCCCGCAAGCATTTCACCTAGCAGGTCGAACAAGGCAGATAATTATAACAACTACAGCCATAAACTATGTATTGGATTGACTTGTGCGGTACCAACATGTAAATAATTTAATTTAATTTAAGATTGCTACGTTTTAAAGCGATTCCTATGTTAAGATCTATTATTTAGTTTGATATTTTGATTAAACAAATTGAAAGGGTATTAGAGGAATCTTGCGTCTATTTTAAAGTAGAAGACAAAAAAATTTTCATAAAGGCAAATTGACATCGCGACCTAAAAGAAAATCACTTTCCACGTTTTCTTAAGAAATAAGCAAGTGCTAAAAGGAAGACTGAACTACTTAAGACCAGGAATTTAACCAAACGCATTAGAACTTCTGTTGAGATTTACAACAGTAGTTCTCATACGTTTGTTGAGAACTTGGTCTTAACGACTATAGTTTTCCTTTCAACAATTGCTGCGAAGCATTCTGATAAAGCTCGTCACGCACCCGAAATTGCGATAAAAGCAGTGTGCAGGCGCAAAAATGGATGTCACTTTGCCATTTTTTAAAAAACTTGACTCGACAAACGAGCAAAACAAAAAAAATTAAAACAAGCGCAGGGTTATTGTACGAATACTCTATGCAAAGACATGGGGGCTCCATTGCAAGAATAAATGCTGCATCGTCTAGAGCTATACGCCAGAGTCATAGCTGCTAAACTTGCACGTAGGACCAAACGGACTTCCAGACAACCAATTTTCATATTGGCTCAGTTAGAACACAGTTAGGATACTTTTGCGGCTAATCGTAAAGCTATTATTTAGACATTAAGAGTGCTGACTAATGGTGTCATGTCAAATAAAAAGACAATCTGGCTGAGATACAGTCTACATTTTTACCAGCAGCATAACTTTCGTCATGTAATCAAAGATTTATAGACCACTGTTTATTAAATAGTGGTACAAAATCATAGATAATCAGTGTTTATACATGAAATGAGAACCATACAATTTTCAAAACGACGTTGAAAATATGAAGAAAACTTTTATATCAGCCATAACAGTCCCCAGTAACACCTGAAATTGAAAATCGTTTTTCGTTGGCCAAAATTTTGTAACTTTTGAACCGATCAAAATATTTCAGTTTTTTTTTTAATGGATATATATTTTGTTTGACTTAGTTTAAATTACATTAAAATTGATTGAGGATTTTGTTTGAACTTAAATAACAATGAAAGTCAATTATAATTATTATTCATTTGAATCAAATATTGATTGCAAATATTCCATATTTTGTTCGGAACGGATCTGACGTTGCGAATAATATATTAAATAGATCTTCATTTGTGGAATTTCGTAAAATATTTATAGTATTGTGATCTCTATTAATTCTGTAATCCTTGTTCCTTTTTTCCTGAGCAGCCTCTGATAGCTCTCCAAGTGGCACCAAATGATGTTTAATGCCATCTTCTCCATGGTAAAGGATTTTGTGAACTGTTGCAGAAATATATCTCCATGGGTAATTGGTTGTATATATTTTTGCAGTTTCCTTTGCATAATCTCCAAAATTTTCTAGAGTCAATTTCCTCATTGCACGCAAGTACTTCTAGGATTATTTTAAATCTGAAAATAAAGCTTAAGTCCACTCCTGTTATTCCAGATGCTGTTGCTGGATCTGAAAAGAATCTTATTGCGGTATTGCCACAATTTGTATTACCTGGCCCTTGTTTTAACTGATCTATAATCAATCCAAATTTCCGATGTACATCTTGAACATGTTTCTTTTTTGAACTTCTTAAATCTTTGTTGGTTTCGTTGTTTCTTATTGATCCTGAAGACTCGAAATCCAAATCATAACTGATTTTTAGTATGTGTTCCATAAGTCGTATAATGTAGTGGTGATAATCCAAATTCATATGCATCGGTATTATCTAATGATTTTGTCGGATCTTGATTTAATTGGGTTGAGGTTGCTTGGCATATAATAAAGCTGGATGCAGCCTTCGTGTTAGTCAAAGCCTGATCTACTTTTGCATTTATCATTGTCAGCACTAATTGGTAGCTTACTTCAATTTGCTGCCCATCTAACTTTAATTGCAATGGCTGTCGTGTTGCAATTTAGTCCTTGATATCACTAACTTATTTCTTAATGGCATCTTGAGTTTCTTTTTTGAATTCAAATTTGATTGGCATGCAGTATTTCCAAATATTCATTGTTTGCGTTCTACTAGTCGAAGGCTCTGAATCTTCCAAAATCTTTTTCAATCGCAATGGTACATCTGAGTCTGAAATATTTCCACATACAACTTGGTTTTATTGTTTTTGTCCCGAAGAACCATTACATCCCAATTTACAAAACAGAGTTAACTTTGTGTTTCCATATTACTTTAACTCATTTCTCCTCATTTGTGAACTGTTTTGCATCGTTCGGAGTTGGTATACTTTTAAGAATCCGTTTTGTTCTCACTGGACTAGCTTTAACAACTTTTTCAATGATATCCACTTTTGTAAATTGGTTCTGCGACCGTAATTGATGTAGGAAAGATTCTTTTATATTTGTACAACCAATTTCATCGTTAACATCTTTAAATTTCCGCCTTTTAGATCTAACGCTGCAGTTGTCCAATGATTTGCGTTGTCTTCCAGCCTTATCTTTCTTTGCTGTTTCTGCAGCGACAGTAAATTGGCCTTCTAACCAGTTTGCACTTTTTATATAAAACTTTTGTTGACTGTTGCTAACATCTTTGTAGCGTTTTTTTTAGTGATTTGACAAATTTAGATATTTGTTCTTGTATTTCAGTGCTACGCGAATTTAAGCTTAATTTTCTAAGAACTTCTTCCTGGTTTTTGTTACTAAAATACTATTCGACCAGTTCTTTATAACTGAAGCTCTCCATATTTTTCTGAATATTTTTATTTGCGTCTGTTATGTTTTATCACTTGCGAATATATTTCCTTACACTTAAAAGATTAACTTATTACTGAGTAAACACTTATCGTATCCGTAATTGTATAGATTTTTAAATACATGAAATTGAAACATTTATCTTTAATTTCATAGCAGGTAGTACTTAAATTGAACAAAACTGCACTTGTTACCAAAACCTTAATATCAGGTAAAACTAATTAGTATCTCGCCAATATGTGGCTGTTTTTTATCTTTAGGGGTTTTATGTTGCGATTATTGACACACTTATAAAATTGTTTATGAATCTGGTTGACCCTAAAAGTTGATACCAGGTAAATTTCGAAAGAGATCATATATCTACAGTAGAACCTATTGTGACAATCTTATGACTTATATTTTTGCTGATCAAAACAAAGCCATAAAACCCTTTCGCAGGTGTTATATTTAATTATTTCATTATAAGCTATAAAATACCTAAATCACATATTTAATACACCATTGTACACGAGTACTAATAAGGCCTTTTTAAATTATCGTAATTTGAATTTGTTTAGATTAATTTCATTAAAATGAAATAAGTGTTCTACCAGCGGGTCGTCGCGGGTACAAAAGTATATACAGGGTTAAAGAAGACACTTTCACTTTTCTCCGGGTGGTACACGTTTCTTGTTACCTTTTATTCCCTAGAAGTTCTATTCCACTATAGTTTATATTTGAGAAAAATATAGTAGTTTCATAAATATTTCATAACGCCCCTAATATTAAACGCTAGAGCTGTGACCACTTACAACAACTAAAGACTATAATCCTCCCAACATTATAAAAAAAGACCGCAGGCCATTATCGACGGTAGCTTGCGTGTAGTAACCATTTATTTTTGATAAAAAAAAAACAAACAAAAAAAACACCTTTTTCTGAAATTAAAAAAAAACAGTTGAGTTTGAAAGCATACCACGCCCACAATTAGCAATAGTTTAATTTAATTTTTTGGCTACATTAATACATAAGATACAAAATTGCGTAAAAATTTTAAAAATCGGTGACAAAAAACTATTACACTTTTGGCCAATGAAATCAAAATTTCATCCATAGTGCGTCGGCACAAAGACCAACATAAAAACTCTTTCAGAAATTGGCGAAGAATACGGTCCAGACTTGGTCCAACGCATAAATCCTAAACTCCGGATAAGCCCAACAAGTTAATAAAATTAAAAACAACACACAAATCGGAAAAAAAGATCGATCATAAATTCGGCCCTTTTTCTGTACAAAGAAAGCATCTGATACACTCAAAAAAAAACATCGACATAGATGTGGCAACATTGAAGTGTACGATTTAACACGTGTTCTGTCAAGCCAATTATTCATACTTATACAGGGTGGCGCAAAACTAACGTTGTGGTTTGAATGTTTAATAACTTTTATTTCAGAATTTTGTAAAGCAAACTGGGGAATTTTAAACGGAACACTACACAACAGAACAGCGGTCAGCAATTGTTGAATTTTATTTTAAAAGACAAGAGTCAATTGTTTTTGCGCATCGTTCTTTTCGTCTCTTTTTTAAATGTGCGTACTGATTGGTTGAATGGTTTCTTAAACAAACAAACGTACAGGATATGCTCTACAGAGAATCCAAGAATAGTTTATCAGCAACAAATACACCCATTTAAGTTTACTGTATGGTGCGGTGTATCGTCTGAAAGGATCATTGACCCATATTTCTTTGAAATGTACATGGCGCCTCAGTTACGGTAAGTGGTCTTAAATATCGAACGATGCTGAACAATTTTTTGAGACTAGCTGTAGAAAACTATTTACAGTTGTGGTTCCAACATGATGGAGACACACTGCAAAGGATACAATGGCTCTGTTGCGGGACCTATTTGACGAACGCGTTATTTCAGTTGGCCCCCACTTTCTCCGTATTAAACAGCGCCAGACTGTATTCTAAGGGGTTATTTGAAAGAAAGGGTATAAGTAAATAAGCCAGCGACCATACCACTGTTAAAACAAAATATTCGCCATGAAAGCTATAACACCGGAAATTTTACGGAGAATTGGGTGAAATGATTTGTACAGACGAAGAATAAGTAAAGGAAACCGATTTAATGTTTTTTTTTTGAGAATTAAAACAACGGACGAAAATTTAACGTTAACATATTGACAAAATGTAGTTTTGGTTGCTATCAAGATGTATTTGAGTGTTTTAGGAATCGCAAGAATGTTTGGAACTTTATTGAATGAAGTATACGTTGATCAAATTAAGGCACTTTTGGAGGACAAAAACTTAACGGCAACCGGCCTGGAGCCAGAACTAGTACTACGTTTGGCTGGATACGTTGGTTCAGAGGAAATCAAGTTGGTCGACGCAAATCATCAATACGAAAAATTTTGGTAGCGTACAAAACCAAATGGACGAATTGAAAGATTTGATGAGGTCAATGATGCACTTACGACAGATTCCTGCACCATTGGCCATATCAACAACGAATGTTATATAACCAAGAAATGACAACGACCCTCGAGACAAGTTCCTAGAAACTACAGTGTAAATGTGATTGCTAAAACGATTCCAAATTGTAACCCAACGGATGATCATTATTTATGATAAGCCAGTTTATAGATCGAGCTCACAATTTGGCTGGAATCAGAAGTGTTTGATAATTGCGGTATTTTCGAAATTACATTTTTGGAATCTGATATCCAATGTCATATCATCCGCGAAACCGTAATGGGTGATTTGTCCTGCAAACGATAGAAATTTATGGTATTTGTGGCGGTTAATTGTTCTTTTAAGAGAAAGTGATGATCGAAATCAAAATAGCCAGTGTCAATCTGCATGCAGAAGTGCATTTCCGAAAACCAAGTTGGATTCTATTGGACTTTGTAACAAATATCAGGATGTTTTTGAAAACGGAGAGTGCAAAATCGGAAAAACTAACGTAATCAAATTGCGAATAGAATTGGACACAAACAAACCAATAGTTGAAGCACCATTTTATGTCCTCTAAACCGAAGAAAGAAATCGAAAACGGAATAATTTTAAAGAAAAATGTTGTAACAAAGTCGGTTTATGCGATGCCGGTGATTCTGTCGAAAAAGAAGGACATTTTTTTATGGATTATCAACAATTAAAAAGTCACATAGAGAAAGAAATTTACCCGATATTAAATATCAAGGAGAGTCTTAATTTGCGACACGTTTTAAATATTTTTCGAAGCCAGACTTGTATAGCGGTTATAATAAAGTGCCAATTTAATAGCCGGGCTATCTCATGTCGTGGCGATGTTAATTGGCCGCCATGATCACGATTTGACACTTATTTCTATGGGGATATTGAAAAAAAGTATACATCAATAGGTTAAGAACAATGCAAGAGCTAAAGGATTAGATAATTCGACACATTACCTACATTGAATCTCCATTTCGTTTGAGATTTATTGAAAATATGGACCTTCGGATAGAGGTATGGTACCGATGCCGTGGCGAGTATTTGGCCGATAATTTGTTTCGCACATAATTGTCATAGAACCTTTTATGATTATGATTTAAAATAACACCGTTAGTTTTAGATGGACCACCCTTTATAAATCCAAAGCAGTTTGTTTTAAATATTTTATTTACACATTGAATAGGGATTAAACCGGCACAAGGCCTCTTGCTTCTATATTTAAATAGAATACAAGTTTTTAACAAAATGGCAAAGTGACATTGATTTTCGTGGCTGCACACTACTTTTATCATGATTTCGGGTCCGTGACAACCCTCTTCAGAAAGCCTTGCTGCAATTGTTGAAAGTAAAACCGAACTCTATAAGGCCAGGCTCTCCACAAACGAATGAGAACTACTGTTGTAAACCTTACTTTTCAAGTTTTCTTCACACAATTGCCCACGAAAATACAACTCACTCTTGCCAGCTCTAAAGAGACTCCACATCGAGAGCCATCAATAGATTTCTTTTACAACAACGTGTGTGTGTTTACAGGTAAAAAGTACTATTATTGCGTAAGATTCGTAACAATAACACTGTTTCAAAATTCCTACTAAAATTTCTAAATATTACAATCATACGTGATTTCCGTAATCATATATCATATCACACTGCTAACATAAAACCCAAAAACAATTTGTTGCACGAACCATATTTATATTGATGCTACAACCATATTTTCATGTTTAAATTTTCATATCAATAATATTTTTATTGCTGCACCCACACCATTGTTATATATCACCAATGTTATGATTGCCGCTATCATACTATTGTCAAAATGAAATTCAAAAAACAATACAATTACCCTTTGCTTACAGCCTTCGAACTGTGCGTAGAGAAATCTTCATAGCGCAATATCATTTCCCCACTTTCGTTTCGCATGGCCCTTCGAAAAACCACAGATGCTAAAGCACATAGTGTGTGTGTTGTACATGTATTCATACATGCGTTGCACATTAGGGCGTACTAATACTTATTATATATGTTTTTTGTTTTGTTAACATTTATTCAGTCTTTTAGCATTACTATGTCTTGAAGAGTTTTTATTTTGGTTCGAGACCTTGTTGTTGTTTGCTTTTCAGAATCAACTAAAAAATTGTACAATGTATTGGCTACGGTTGCCAGGCAGACTGTACAACTGTTTCTATAACTTTGTGGAGCAATACACACCTCCATAGTGATATAATTAGTATAGTGATATAATTCTTACATTACCTTAACTGGACATATGATTATCACATCAATTTTTAAACTTCTATTGGTTGGTTTCCTAAGACAGAAAAAATCATCAGTTTTTTAAAAATTTTCTATATTCGGTTTTCGAATAACCGCGTTTATTGTGTCATATAACCGGTTTGTTGAATTTTCCCGCAAGCATTTCACCTAGCAGGTCGAACAAGGCAGATAATTATAACAACTACAGCCATAAACTATGTATTGGATTGACTTGTGCGGTACCAACATGTAAATAATTTAATTTAATTTAAGATTGCTACGTTTTAAAGCGATTCCTATGTTAAGATCTATTATTTAGTTTGATATTTTGATTAAACAAATTGAAAGGGTATTAGAGGAATCTTGCGTCTATTTTAAAGTAGAAGACAAAAAAATTTTCATAAAGGCAAATTGACATCGCGACCTAAAAGAAAATCACTTTCCACGTTTTCTTAAGAAATAAGCAAGTGCTAAAAGGAAGACTGAACTACTTAAGACCAGGAATTTAACCAAACGCATTAGAACTTCTGTTGAGATTTACAACAGTAGTTCTCATACGTTTGTTGAGAACTTGGTCTTAACGACTATAGTTTTCCTTTCAACAATTGCTGCGAAGCATTCTGATAAAGCTCGTCACGCACCCGAAATTGCGATAAAAGCAGTGTGCAGGCGCAAAAATGGATGTCACTTTGCCATTTTTTAAAAAACTTGACTCGACAAACGAGCAAAACAAAAAAAATTAAAACAAGCGCAGGGTTATTGTACGAATACTCTATGCAAAGACATGGGGGCTCCATTGCAAGAATAAATGCTGCATCGTCTAGAGCTATACGCCAGAGTCATAGCTGCTAAACTTGCACGTAGGACCAAACGGACTTCCAGACAACCAATTTTCATATTGGCTCAGTTAGAACACTGTTAGGATACTTTTGCGGCTAATCGTAAAGCTATTATTTAGACATTAAGAGTGCTGACTAATGGTGTCATGTCAAATAAAAAGACAATCTGGCTGAGATACAGTCTACATTTTTACCAGCAGCATAACTTTCGTCATGTAATCAAAGATTTATAGACCACTGTTTATTAAATAGTGGTACAAAATCATAGATAATCAGTGTTTATACATGAAATGAGAACCATACAATTTTCAAAACGACGTTGAAAATATGAAGAAAACTTTTATATCAGCCATAACAGTCCCCAGTAACACCTGAAATTGAAAATCGTTTTTCGTTGGCCAAAATTTTGTAACTTTTGAACCGATCAAAATATTTCAGTTTTTTTTTTTAATGGATATATATTTTGTTTGACTTAGTTTAAATTACATTAAAATTGATTGAGGATTTAGTTTGAACTTAAATAACAATGAAAGTCAATTATAATTATTATTCATTTGAATCAAATATTGATTGCAAATATTCCATATTTTGTTCGGAACGGATCTGACGTTGCGAATAATATATTAAATAGATCTTCATTTGTGGAATTTCGTAAAATATTTATAGTATTGTGATCTCTGTTAATTCTGTAATCCTTGTTCCTTTTTTCCTGAGCAGCCTCTGATAGCTCTCCAAGTGGCACCAAATGATGTTTAATGCCATCTTCTCCATGGTAAAGGATTTTGTGAACTGTTGCAGAAATATATCTCCATGGGTAATTGGTTGTATATATTTTTGCAGTTTCCTTTGCATAATCTCCAAAATTTTCTAGAGTCAATTTCCTCATTGCACGCAAGTACTTCTAGGATTATTTTAAATCTGAAAATAAAGCTTAAGTCCACTCCTGTTATTCCAGATGCTGTTGCTGGATCTGAAAAGAATCTTATTGCGGTATTGCCACAATTTGTATTACCTGGCCCTTGTTTTAACTGATCTATAATCAATCCAAATTTCCGATGTACATCTTGAACATGTTTCTTTTTTGAACTTCTTAAATCTTTGTTGGTTTCGTTGTTTCTTATTGATCCTGAAGACTCGAAATCCAAATCATAACTGATTTTTAGTATGTGTTCCATAAGTCGTATAATGTAGTGGTGATAATCCAAATTCATATGCATCGGTATTATCTAATGATTTTGTCGGATCTTGATTTAATTGGGTTGAGGTTGCTTGGCATATAATAAAGCTGGATGCAGCCTTCGTGTTAGTCAAAGCCTGATCTACTTTTGCATTTATCATTGTCAGCACTAATTGGTAGCTTACTTCAATTTGCTGCCCATCTAACTTTAATTGCAATGGCTGTCGTGTTGCAATTTAGTCCTTGATATCACTAACTTATTTCTTAATGGCATCTTGAGTTTCTTTTTTGAATTCAAATTTGATTGGCATGCAGTATTTCCAAATATTCATTGTTTGCGTTCTACTAGTCGAAGGCTCTGAATCTTCCAAAATCTTTTTCAATCGCAATGGTACATCTGAGTCTGAAATATTTCCACATACAACTTGGTTTTATTGTTTTTGTCCCGAAGAACCATTACATCCCAATTTACAAAACAGAGTTAACTTTGTGTTTCCATATTACTTTAACTCATTTCTCCTCATTTGTGAACTGTTTTGCATCGTTCGGAGTTGGTATACTTTTAAGAATCCGTTTTGTTCTCACTGGACTAGCTTTAACAACTTTTTCAATGATATCCACTTTTGTAAATTGGTTCTGCGACCGTAATTGATGTAGGAAAGATTCTTTTATATTTGTACAACCAATTTCATCGTTAACATCTTTAAATTTCCGCCTTTTAGATCTAACGCTGCAGTTGTCCAATGATTTGCGTTGTCTTCCAGCCTTATCTTTCTTTGCTGTTTCTGCAGCGACAGTAAATTGGCCTTCTAAACAGTTTGCACTTTTTATATAAAACTTTTGTTGACTGTTGCTAACTTCTTTGTAGCGTTTTTTTTAGTGATTTGACAAATTTAGATATTTGTTCTTGTATTTCAGTGCTACGCGAATTTAAGCTTAATTTTCTAAGAACTTCTTCCTGGTTTTTGTTACTAAAATACTATTCGACCAGTTCTTTATAACTGAAGCTCTCCATATTTTTCTGAATATTTTTATTTGCGTCTGTTATGTTTTATCACTTGCGAATATATTTCCTTACACTTAAAAGATTAACTTATTACTGAGTAAACACTTATCGTATCCGTAATTGTATAGATTTTTAAATACATGAAATTGAAACATTTATCTTTAATTTCATAGCAGGTAGTACTTAAATTGAACAAAACTGCACTTGTTACCAAAACCTTAATATCAGGTAAAACTAATTAGTATCTCGCCAATATGTGGCTGTTTTTTATCTTTAGGGGTTTTATGTTGCGATTATTGACACACTTATAAAATTGTTTATGAATCTGGTTGACCCTAAAAGTTGATACCAGGTAAATTTCGAAAGAGATCATATATCTACAGTAGAACCTATTGTGACAATTTTATGACTTATATTTTTGCTGATCAAAACAAAGCCATAAAACCCTTTCGCAGGTGTTATATTTAATTATTTCATTATAAGCTATAAAATACCTAAATCACATATTTAATACACCATTGTACACGAGTACTAATAAGGCCTTTTTAAATTATCGTAATTTGAATTTGTTTAGATTAATTTCATTAAAATGAAATAAGTGTTCTACCAGCGGGTCGTCGCGGGTACAAAAGTATATACAGGGTTAAAGAAGACACTTTTACTTTTCTCCGGGTGGTACACGTTTCTTGTTACCTTTTATTCCCTAGAAGTTCTATTCCACTATAGTTTATATTTGAGAAAAATATAGTAGTTTCATAAATATTTCATAACGCCCCTAATATTAAACGCTAGAGCTGTGACCACTTACAACAACTAAAGACTATAATCCTCCCAACATTATAAAAAAAGACCGCAGGCCATTATCGACGGTAGCTTGCGTGTAGTAACCATTTATTTTTGATAAAAAAAAAAACAAACAAAAAAAACACCTTTTTCTGAAATTAAAAAAAAACAGTTGAGTTTGAAAGCATACCACGCCCACAATTAGCAATAGTTTAATTTAATTTTTTGGCTACATTAATACATAAGATACAAAATTGCGTAAAAATTTTAAAAATCGGTGACAAAAAACTATTACACTTTTGGCCAATGAAATCAAAATTTCATCCATAGTGCGTCGGCACAAAGACCAACATAAAAACTCTTTCAGAAATTGGCGAAGAATACGGTCCAGACTTGGTCCAACGCATAAATCCTAAACTCCGGATAAGCCCAACAAGTTAATAAAATTAAAAACAACACACAAATCGGAAAAAAAGATCGATCATAAATTCGGCCCTTTTTCTGTACAAAGAAAGCATCTGATACACTCAAAAAAAAACATCGACATAGATGTGGCAACATTGAAGTGTACGATTTAACACGTGTTCTGTCAAGCCAATTATTCATACTTATACAGGGTGGCGCAAAACTAACGTTGTGGTTTGAATGTTTAATAACTTTTATTTCAGAATTTTGTAAAGCAAACTGGGGAATTTTAAACGGAACACTACACAACAGAACAGCGGTCAGCAATTGTTGAATTTTATTTTAAAAGACAAGAGTCAATTGTTTTTGCGCATCGTTCTTTTCGTCTCTTTTTTAAATGTGCGTACTGATTGGTTGAATGGTTTCTTAAATAAACAAACGTACAGGATATGCTCTACAGAGAATCCAAGAATAGTTTATCAGCAACAAATACACCCATTTAAGTTTACTGTATGGTGCGGTGTATCGTCTGAAAGGATCATTGACCCATATTTCTTTGAAATGTACATGGCGCCTCAGTTACGGTAAGTGGTCTTAAATATCGAACGATGCTGAACAATTTTTTGAGACTAGCTGTAGAAAACTATTTACAGTTGTGGTTCCAACATGATGGAGACACACTGCAAAGGATACAATGGCTCTGTTGCGGGACCTATTTGACGAACGCGTTATTTCAGTTGGCCCCCACTTTCTCCGTATTAAACAGCGCCAGACTGTATTCTAAGGGGTTATTTGAAAGAAAGGGTATAAGTAAATAAGCCAGCGACCATACCACTGTTAAAACAAAATATTCGCCATGAAAGCTATAACACCGGAAATTTTACGGAGAATTGGGTGAAATGATTTGTACAGACGAAGAATAAGTAAAGGAAACCGATTTAATGTTTTTTTTGAGAATTAAAACAACGGACGAAAATTTAACGTTAACATATTGACAAAATGTAGTTTTGGTTGCTATCAAGATGTATTTGAGTGTTTTAGGAATCGCAAGAATGTTTGGAACTTTATTGAATGAAGTATACGTTGATCAAATTAAGGCACTTTTGGAGGACAAAAACTTAACGGCAACCGGCCTGGAGCCAGAACTAGTACTACGTTTGGCTGGATACGTTGGTTCAGAGGAAATCAAGTTGGTCGACGCAAATCATCAATACGAAAAATTTTGGTAGCGTACAAAACCAAATGGACGAATTGAAAGATTTGATGAGGTCAATGATGCACTTACGACAGATTCCTGCACCATTGGCCATATCAACAACGAATGTTATATAACCAAGAAATGACAACGACCCTCGAGACAAGTTCCTAGAAACTACAGTGTAAATGTGATTGCTAAAACGATTCCAAATTGTTACCCAACGGATGATCATTATTTATGATAAGCCAGTTTATAGATCGAGCTCACAATTTGGCTGGAATGAGAAGTGTTTGATAATTGCGGTATTTTCGAAATTACATTTTTGGAATCTGATATCCAATGTCATATCATCCGCGAAACCGTAATGGGTGATTTGTCCTGCAAACGATAGAAATTTATGGTATTTGTGGCGGTTAATTGTTCTTTTAAGAGAAAGTGATGATCGAAATCAAAATAGCCAGTGTCAATCTGCATGCAGAAGTGCATTTCCGAAAACCAAGTTGGATTCTATTGGACTTTGTAACAAATATCAGGATGTTTTTGAAAACGGAGAGTGCAAAATCGGAAAAACTAACGTAATCAAATTGCGAATAGAATTGGACACAAACAAACCAATAGTTGAAGCACCATTTTATGTCCTCTAAACCGAAGAAAGAAATCGAAAACGGAATAATTTTAAAGAAAAATGTTGTAACAAAGTCGGTTTATGCGATGCCGGTGATTCTGTCGAAAAAGAAGGACATTTTTTTATGGATTATCAACAATTAAAAAGTCACATAGAGAAAGAAATTTACCCGATATTAAATATCAAGGAGAGTCTTAATTTGCGACACGTTTTAAATATTTTTCGAAGCCAGACTTGTATAGCGGTTATAATAAAGTGCCAATTTAATAGCCGGGCTATCTCATGTCGTGGCGATGTTAATTGGCCGCCATGATCACGATTTGACACTTATTTCTATGGGGATATTGAAAAAAAGTATACATCAATAGGTTAAGAACAATGCAAGAGCTAAAGGATTAGATAATTCGACACATTACCTACATTGAATCTCCATTTCGTTTGAGATTTATTGAAAATATGGACCTTCGGATAGAGGTATGGTACCGATGCCGTGGCGAGTATTTGGCCGATAATTTGTTTCGCACATAATTGTCATAGAACCTTTTATGATTATGATTTAAAATAACACCGTTAGTTTTAGATGGACCACCCTTTATAAATCCAAAGCAGTTTGTTTTAAATATTTTATTTACACATTGAATAGCGATTAAACCGGCACAAGGCCTCTTGCTTCTATATTTAAATAGAATACAAGTTTTTAACAAAATGGCAAAGTGACATTGATTTTCGTGGCTGCACACTACTTTTATCATGATTTCGGGTCCGTGACAACCCTCTTCAGAAAGCCTTGCTGCAATTGTTGAAAGTAAAACCGAACTCTATAAGGCCAGGCTCTCCACAAACGAATGAGAACTACTGTTGTAAACCTTACTTTTCAAGTTTTCTTCACACAATTGCCCACGAAAATACAACTCACTCTTGCCAGCTCTAAAGAGACTCCACATCGAGAGCCATCAATAGATTTCTTTTACAACAACGTGTGTGTGTTTACAGGTAAAAAGTACTATTATTGCGTAAGATTCGTAACAATAACACTGTTTCAAAATTCCTACTAAAATTTCTAAATATTACAATCATACGTGATTTCCGTAATCATATATCATATCACACTGCTAACATAAAACCCAAAAACAATTTGTTGCACGAACCATATTTATATTGATGCTACAACCATATTTTCATGTTTAAATTTTCATATCAATAATATTTTTATTGCTGCACCCACACCATTGTTATATATCACCAATGTTATGATTGCCGCTATCATACTATTGTCAAAATGAAATTCAAAAAACAATACAATTACCCTTTGCTTACAGCCTTCGAACTGTGCGTAGAGAAATCTTCATAGCGCAATATCATTTCCCCACTTTCGTTTCGCATGGCCCTTCGAAAAACCACAGATGCTAAAGCACATAGTGTGTGTGTTGTACATGTATTCATACATGCGTTGCACATTAGGGCGTACTAATACTTATTATATATGTTTTTTGTTTTGTTAACATTTATTCAGTCTTTTAGCTTTACTATGTCTTGAAGAGTTTTTATTTTGGTTCGAGACCTTGTTGTTGTTTGCTTTTCAGAATCAACTAAAAAATTGTACAATGTATTGGCTACGGTTGCCAGGCAGACTGTACAACTGTTTCTATAACTTTGTGGAGCAATACACACCTCCATAGTGATATAATTAGTATAGTGATATAATTCTTACATTACCTCAACTGGACATATGATTATCACATCAATTTTTAAACTTCTATTGGTTGGTTTCCTAAGACAGAAAAAATCATCAGTTTTTTAAAAAATTTCTATATTCGGTTTTCGAATAACCGCGTTTATTGTGTCATATAACCGGTTTGTTGAATTTTCCCGCAAGCATTTCACCTAGCAGGTCGAACAAGGCAGATAATTATAACAACTACAGCCATAAACTATGTATTGGATTGACTTGTGCGGTACCAACATGTAAATAATTTAATTTAATTTAAGATTGCTACGTTTTAAAGCGATTCCTATGTTAAGATCTATTATTTAGTTTGATATTTTGATTAAACAAATTGAAAGGGTATTAAGGAATCTTGCGTCTATTTTAAAGTAGAAGACAAAAAAATTTTCATAAAGGCAAATTGACATCGCGACCTAAAAGAAAATCACTTTCCACGTTTTCTTAAGAAATAAGCAACTGCTAAAAGGAAGACTGAACTACTTAAGACCAGGAATTTAACCAAACGCATTAGAACTTCTGTTGAGATTTACAACAGTAGTTCTCATACGTTTGTTGAGAACTTGGTCTTAACGACTATAGTTTTCCTTTCAACAATTGCTGCGAAGCATTCTGATAAAGCTCGTCACGCACCCGAAATTGCGATAAAAGCAGTGTGCAGGCGCAAAAATGGATGTCACTTTGCCATTTTTTAAAAAACTTGACTCGACAAACGAGCAAAACAAAAAAAATTAAAACAAGCGCAGGGTTATTGTACGAATACTCTATGCAAAGACATGGGGGCTCCATTGCAAGAATAAATGCTGCATCGTCTAGAGCTATACGCCAGAGTCATAGCTGCTAAACTTGCACGTAGGACCAAACGGACTTCCAGACAACCAATTTTCATATTGGCTCAGTTAGAACACTGTTAGGATACTTTTGCGGCTAATCGTAAAGCTATTATTTAGACATTAAGAGTGCTGACTAATGGTGTCATGTCAAATAAAAAGACAATCTGGCTGAGATACAGTCTACATTTTTACCAGCAGCATAACTTTCGTCATGTAATCAAAGATTTATAGACCACTGTTTATTAAATAGTGGTACAAAATCATAGATAATCAGTGTTTATACATGAAATGAGAACCATACAATTTTCAAAACGACGTTGAAAATATGAAGAAAACTTTTATATCAGCCATAACAGTCCCCAGTAACACCTGAAATTGAAAATCGTTTTTCGTTGGCCAAAATTTTGTAACTTTTGAACCGATCAAAATATTTCAGTTTTTTTTTTAATGGATATATATTTTGTTTGACTTAGTTTAAATTACATTAAAATTGATTGAGGATTTTGTTTGAACTTAAATAACAATGAAAGTCAATTATAATTATTATTCATTTGAATCAAATATTGATTGCAAATATTCCATATTTTGTTCGGAACTGATCTGACGTTGCGAATAATATATTAAATAGATCTTCATTTGTGGAATTTCGTAAAATATTTATAGTATTGTGATCTCTATTAATTCTGTAATCCTTGTTCCTTTTTTCCTGAGCAGCCTCTGATAGCTCTCCAAGTGGCACCAAATGATGTTTAATGCCATCTTCTCCATGGTAAAGGATTTTGTGAACTGTTGCAGAAATATATCTCCATGGGTAATTGGTTGTATATATTTTTGCAGTTTCCTTTGCATAATCTCCAAAATTTTCTAGAGTCAATTTCCTCATTGCACGCAAGTACTTCTAGGATTATTTTAAATCTGAAAATAAAGCTTAAGTCCACTCCTGTTATTCCAGATGCTGTTGCTGGATCTGAAAAGAATCTTATTGCGGTATTGCCACAATTTGTATTACCTGGCCCTTGTTTTAACTGATCTATAATCAATCCAAATTTCCGATGTACATCTTGAACATGTTTCTTTTTTGAACTTCTTAAATCTTTGTTGGTTTCGTTGTTTCTTATTGATCCTGAAGACTCGAAATCCAAATCATAACTGATTTTTAGTATGTGTTCCATAAGTCGTATAATGTAGTGGTGATAATCCAAATTCATATGCATCGGTATTATCTAATGATTTTGTCGGATCTTGATTTAATTGGGTTGAGGTTGCTTGGCATATAATAAAGCTGGATGCAGCCTTCGTGTTAGTCAAAGCCTGATCTACTTTTGCATTTATCATTGTCAGCACTAATTGGTAGCTTACTTCAATTTGCTGCCCATCTAACTTTAATTGCAATGGCTGTCGTGTTGCAATTTAGTCCTTGATATCACTAACTTATTTCTTAATGGCATCTTGAGTTTCTTTTTTGAATTCAAATTTGATTGGCATGCAGTATTTCCAAATATTCATTGTTTGCGTTCTACTAGTCGAAGGCTCTGAATCTTCCAAAATCTTTTTCAATCGCAATGGTACATCTGAGTCTGAAATATTTCCACATACAACTTGGTTTTATTGTTTTTGTCCCGAAGAACCATTACATCCCAATTTACAAAACAGAGTTAACTTTGTGTTTCCATATTACTTTAACTCATTTCTCCTCATTTGTGAACTGTTTTGCATCGTTCGGAGTTGGTATACTTTTAAGAATCCGTTTTGTTCTCACTGGACTAGCTTTAACAACTTTTTCAATGATATCCACTTTTGTAAATTGGTTCTGCGACCGTAATTGATGTAGGAAAGATTCTTTTATATTTGTACAACCAATTTCATCGTTAACATCTTTAAATTTCCGCCTTTTAGATCTAACGCTGCAGTTGTCCAATGATTTGCGTTGTCTTCCAGCCTTATCTTTCTTTGCTGTTTCTGCAGCGACAGTAAATTGGCCTTCTAACCAGTTTGCACTTTTTATATAAAACTTTTGTTGACTGTTGCTAACTTCTTTGTAGCGTTTTTTTTAGTGATTTGACAAATTTAGATATTTGTTCTTGTATTTCAGTGCTACGCGAATTTAAGCTTAATTTTCTAAGAACTTCTTCCTGGTTTTTGTTACTAAAATACTATTCGACCAGTTCTTTATAACTGAAGCTCTCCATATTTTTCTGAATATTTTTATTTGCGTCTGTTATGTTTTATCACTTGCGAATATATTTCCTTACACTTAAAAGATTAACTTATTACTGAGTAAACACTTATCGTATCCGTAATTGTATAGATTTTTAAATACATGAAATTGAAACATTTATCTTTAATTTCATAGCAGGTAGTACTTAAATTGAACAAAACTGCACTTGTTACCAAAACCTTAATATCAGGTAAAACTAATTAGTATCTCGCCAATATGTGGCTGTTTTTTATCTTTAGGGGTTTTATGTTGCGATTATTGACACACTTATAAAATTGTTTATGAATCTGGTTGACCCTAAAAGTTGATACCAGGTAAATTTCGAAAGAGATCATATATCTACAGTAGAACCTATTGTGACAATTTTATGACTTATATTTTTGCTGATCAAAACAAAGCCATAAAACCCTTTCGCAGGTGTTATATTTAATTATTTCATTATAAGCTATAAAATACCTAAATCACATATTTAATACACCATTGTACACGAGTACTAATAAGGCCTTTTTAAATTATCGTAATTTGAATTTGTTTAGATTAATTTCATTAAAATGAAATAAGTGTTCTACCAGCGGGTCGTCGCGGGTACAAAAGTATATACAGGGTTAAAGAAGACACTTTTACTTTTCTCCGGGTGGTACACGTTTCTTGTTACCTTTTATTCCCTAGAAGTTCTATTCCACTATAGTTTATATTTGAGAAAAATATAGTAGTTTCATAAATATTTCATAACGCCCCTAATAATAAACGCTAGAGCTGTGACCACTTACAACAACTAAAGACTATAATCCTCCCAACATTATAAAAAAAGACCGCAGGCCATTATCGACGGTAGCTTGCGTGTAGTAACCATTTATTTTTGATAAAAAAAAAAACAAACAAAAAAAACACCTTTTTCTGAAATTAAAAAAAAAAAACAGTTGAGTTTGAAAGCATACCACGCCCACAATTAGCAATAGTTTAATTTAATTTTTTGGCTACATTAATACATAAGATACAAAATTGCGTAAAAATTTTAAAAATCGGTGACAAAAAACTATTACACTTTTGGCCAATGAAATCAAAATTTCATCCATAGTGCGTCGACACAAAGACCAACATAAAAACTCTTTCAGAAATTGGCGAAGAATACGGTCCAGACTTGGTCCAACGCATAAATCCTAAACTCCGGATAAGCCCAACAAGTTAATAAAATTAAAAACAACACACAAATCGGAAAAAAAGATCGATCATAAATTCGGCCCTTTTTCTGTACAAAGAAAGCATCTGATACACTCAAAAAAAAACATCGACATAGATGTGGCAACATTGAAGTGTACGATTTAACACGTGTTCTGTCAAGCCAATTATTCATACTTATACAGGGTGGCGCAAAACTAACGTTGTGGTTTGAATGTTTAATAACTTTTATTTCAGAATTTTGTAAAGCAAACTGGGGAATTTTAAACGGAACACTACACAACAGAACAGCGGTCAGCAATTGTTGAATTTTATTTTAAAAGACAAGAGTCAATTGTTTTTGCGCATCGTTCTTTTCGTCTCTTTTTTAAATGTGCGTACTGATTGGTTGAATGGTTTCTTAAACAAACAAACGTACAGGATATGCTCTACAGAGAATCCAAGAATAGTTTATCAGCAACAATTACACCCACTTAAGTTTATTGTATGGTGCGGTGTATCGTCTGAAAGGATCATTGACCCATATTTCTTTGAAATGTACATGGCGCCTCAGTTACGGTAAGTGGACTTAAATATCGAACGATGCTGAACAATTTTTTGAGACTAGCTGTAGAAAACTATTTACAGTTGTGGTTCCAACATGATGGAGACACACTGCAAAGGATACAATGGCTCTGTTGCGGGACCTATTTGACGAACGCGTTATTTCAGTTGGCCCCCACTTTCTCCGTATTAAACAGCGCCAGACTGTATTCTAAGGGGTTATTTGAAAGAAAGGGTATAAGTAAATAAGCCAGCGACCATACCACTGTTAAAACAAAATATTCGCCATGAAAGCTATAACACCGGAAATTTTACGGAGAATTGGGTGAAATGATTTGTACAGACGAAGAATAAGTAAAGGAAACCGATTTAATGTTTTTTTTGAGAATTAAAACAACGGACGAAAATTGAACGTTAACATATTGACAAAATGTAGTTTTGGTTGCTATCAAGATGTATTTGAGTGTTTTAGGAATCGCAAGAATGTTTGGAACTTTATTGAATGAAGTATACGTTGATCAAATTAAGGCACTTTTGGAGGACAAAAACTTAACGGCAACCGGCCTGGAGCCAGAACTAGTACTACGTTTGGCTGGATACGTTGGTTCAGAGGAAATCAAGTTGGTCGACGCAAATCATCAATACGAAAAATTTTGGTAGCGTACAAAACCAAATGGACGAATTGAAAGATTTGATGAGGTCAATGATGCACTTACGACAGATTCCTGCACCATTGGCCATATCAACAACGAATGTTATATAACCAAGAAATGACAACGACCCTCGAGACAAGTTCCTAGAAACTACAGTGTAAATGTGATTGCTAAAACGATTCCAAATTGTAACCCAACGGATGATCATTATTTATGATAAGCCAGTTTATAGATCGAGCTCACAATTTGGCTGGAATGAGAAGTGCTTGATAATTGCGGTATTTTCGAAATTACATTTTTGGAATCTGATATCCAATGTCATATCATCCGCGAAACCGTAATGGGTGATTTGTCCTGCAAACGATAGAAATTTATGGTATTTGTGGCGGTTAATTGTTCTTTTAAGAGAAAGTGATGATCAAAATCAAAATAGCCAGTGTCAATCTGCATGCAGAAGTGCATTTCCGAAAACCAAGTTGGATTCTATTGGACTTTGTAACAAATATCAGGATGTTTTTGAAAACGGAGAGTGCAAAATCGGAAAAACTAACGTAATCAAATTGCGAATAGAATTGGACACAAACAAACCAATAGTTGAAGCACCATTTTATGTCCTCTAAACCGAAGAAAGAAATCGAAAACGGAATAATTTTAAAGAAAAATGTTGTAACAAAGTCGGTTTATGCGATGCCGGTGATTCTGTCGAAAAAGAAGGACATTTTTTTATGGATTATCAACAATTAAAAAGTCACATAGAGAAAGAAATTTACCCGATATTAAATATCAAGGAGAGTCTTAATTTGCGACACGTTTTAAATATTTTTCGAAGCCAGACTTGTATAGCGGTTATAATAAAGTTCCAATTTAATAGCCGGGCTATCTCATGTCGTGGCGATGTTAATTGGCCGCCATGATCACGATTTGACACTTATTTCTATGGGGATATTGAAAAAAAGTATACATCAATAGGTTAAGAACAATGCAAGAGCTAAAGGATTAGATAATTCGACACATTACCTACATTGAATCTCCATTTCGTTTGAGATTTATTGAAAATATGGACCTTCGGATAGAGGTATGGTACCGATGCCGTGGCGAGTATTTGGCCGATAATTTGTTTCGCACATAATTGTCATAGAACCTTTTATGATTATGATTTAAAATAACACCGTTAGTTTTAGATGGACCACCCTTTATAAATCCAAAGCAGTTTGTTTTAAATATTTTATTTACACATTGAATAGCGATTAAACCGGCACAAGGCCTCTTGCTTCTATATTTAAATAGAATACAAGTTTTTAACAAAATGGCAAAGTGACATTGATTTTCGTGGCTGCACACTACTTTTATCATGATTTCGGGTCCGTGACAACCCTCTTCAGAAAGCCTTGCTGCAATTGTTGAAAGTAAAACCGAACTCTATAAGGCCAGGCTCTCCACAAACGAATGAGAACTACTGTTGTAAACCTTACTTTTCAAGTTTTCTTCACACAATTGCCCACGAAAATACAACTCACTCTTGCCAGCTCTAAAGAGACTCCACATAGAGAGCCATCAATAGATTTCTTTTACAACAACGTGTGTGTGTTTACATATAAAAAGTACTATTATTGCGTAAGATTCGTAACAATAACACTGTTTCAAAATTCCTACTAAAATTTCTAAATATTACAATCATACGTGATTTCCGTAATCATATATCATATCACACTGCTAACATAAAACCCAAAAACAATTTGTTGCACGAACCATATTTATATTGATGCTACAACCATATTTTCATGTTTAAATTTTCATATCAATAATATTTTTATTGCTGCACCCACACCATTGTTATATATCACCAATGTTATGATTGCCGCTATCATACTATTGTCAAAATGAAATTCAAAAAACAATACAATTACCCTTTGCTTACAGCCTTCGAACTGTGCGTATAGAAATCTTCATATGCAATATCATTTCCCCACTTTCGTTTCGCATGGCCCTTCGAAAAACCACAGATGCTAAAGCACATAGTGTGTGTGTTGTACATGTATTCATACATGCGTTGCACATTAGGGCGTACTAATACTTATTATATATGTTTTTTGTTTTGTTAACATTTATTCAGTCTTTTAACATTACTATGTCTTGAAGAGTTTTTATTTTGGTTCGAGACCTTGTTGTTGTTTGCTTTTCAGAATCAACTAAAAAATTGTACAATGTATTGGCTACGGTTGCCAGACAGACTGTACAACTGTTTCTATAACTTTGTGGAGCAATACACACCTCCATAGTGATATAATTAGTATAGTGATATAATTCTTACATTACCTCAACTGGACATATGATTATCACATCAATTTTTAAACTTCTATTGGTTGGTTTCCTAAGACAGAAAAAATCATCAGTTTTTTAAAAATTTTCTATATTCGGTTTTCGAATAACCGCGTTTATTGTGTCATATAACCGGTTTGTTGAATTTTCCCGCAAGCATTTCACCTAGCAGGTCGAGCAAGGCAGATAATTATAACAACTACAGCCATAAACTATGTATTGGATTGACTTGTGCGGTACCAACATGTAAATAATTTAATTTAATTTAAGATTGCTACGTTTTAAAGCGATTCCTATGTTAAGATCTATTATTTATTTTGATATTTTGATTAAACAAATTGAAAGGGTATTAGAGGAATCTTGCGTCTATTTTAAAGTAGAAGACAAAAAAAATTTCAAAATGGCAAATTGACATCGCGACCTAAAAGAAAATCACTTTCCACGTTTTCTTAAGAAATAAGCAAGTGCTAAAAGGAAGACTGAACTACTTAAGACCAGGATTTACAACAGTAGTTCTCATACGTTTGTTGAGAACTTGGTCTTAACGACTATAGTTTTCCTTTCAACAATTGCTGCGAAGCATTCTGATAACGCTCGTCACGCACCCGAAATTGCGATAAAAGCAGTGTGCAGGCGCAAAAATGGATGTCACTTTGCCATTTTTTAAAAAACTTGACTCGACAAACGAGCAAAACAAAAAAAATTAAAACAAGCGGAGGGTTATTGTACGAATACTCTATGCAAAGACATGGGGGCTCCATTGCAAGAATAAATGCTGCATCGTCTAGAGCTATACGCCAGAGTCATAGCTGCTAAACTTGCACGTAGGACCAAACGGACTTCCAGACAACCAATTTTCATATTGGCTCAGTTAGAACACTGTTAGGACACTTTTGCGGCTAATCGTAAAGCTATTATTTAGACATTAAGAGTGCTGACTAATGGTGTCATGTCAAATAAAAAGACAATCTGGCTGAGATACAGTCTACATTTTTACCAGCAGCATAACTTTCGTCATGTAATCAAAGATTTATAGACCACTGTTTATTAAATAGTGGTATAAAATCATAGATAATCAGTGTTTATACATGAAATGAGAACCATACAATTTTCAAAACGACGTTGAAAATATGAAGAAAACTTTTATATCAGCCATAACAGTCCCAGTAACACCTGAAAATGAAAATCGTTTTTCGTTGGCCAAAATTTTGTAACTTTTGAACCGATCAAAATATTTCAGTTTTTTCTTTTAATGGATATATATTTTGTTTGACTTGACTTAGTTTAAATTACATTAAAATTGATTGAGGATTTTGTTTGAACTTAAATAACAATGAAAGTCAATTATAATTATTATTCATTTGAATCAAATATTGATTGCAAATATTCCATATTTTGTTCGGAACGGATCTGACGTTGCGAATAATATATTAAATAGATCTTCATTTGTGGAATTTCGTAAAATATTTATAGTATTGTGATCTCTGTTAATTCTGTAATCCTTGTTCCTTTTTTCCTGAGCAGCCTCTGATAGCTCTCCAAGTGGCACCAAATGATGTTTAATGCCATCTTCTCCATGGTAAAGGATTTTGTGAACTGTTGCAGAAATATATCTCCATGGGTAATTGGTTGTATATATTTTTGCAGTTTCCTTTGCATAATCTCCAAAATTTTCTAGAGTCAATTTCCTCATTGCACGCAAGTACTTCTAGGATTATTTTAAATCTGATAATAAAGCTTAAGTCCACTCCTGTTATTCCAGATGCTGTTGCTGGATCTGAAAAGAATCTTATTGCGGTATTGCCACAATTTGTATTACCTGGCCCTTGTTTTAACTGATCTATAATCAATCCAAATTTCCGATGTACATCTTAAACATGTTTCTTTTTTGAACTTCTTAAATCTTTGTTGGTTTCGTTGTTTCTTATTGATCCTGAAGACTCGAAATCCAAATCATAACTGATTTTTAGTATGTGTTCCATAAGTCGTATAATGTAGTGGTGATAATCCAAATTCATATGCATCGGTATTATCTAATGATTTTGTCGGATCTTGATTTAATTGGGTTGAGGTTGCTTGGCATATAATAAAGCTGGATGCAGCCTTCGTGTTAGTCAAAGCCTGATCTACTTTTGCATTTATCATTGTCAGCACTAATTGGTAGCTTACTTCAGTTTGCTGCCCATCTAACTTTAATTGCAATGGCTGTCGTGTTGCAATTTAGTCCTTGATATCACTAACTTATTTCTTAATGGCATCTTGAGTTTCTTTTTTGAATTCAAATTTGATTCGCATGCAGTATTTCCAAATATTCATTGTTTGCGTTCTACTAGTCGAAGGCTCTGAATCTTCCAAAATCTTTTTCAATCGCAATGGTACATCTGAGTCTGAAATATTTCCACATACAACTTGGTTTTATTGTTTTTGTCCCGAAGAACCATTACATCCCAATTTACAAAACAGAGTTAACTTTGTGTTTCCATATTACTTTAACTCATTTCTCCTCATTTGTGAACTGTTTTGCATCGTTCGGAGTTGGTATACTTTTAAGAATCCGTTTTGTTCTCACTGGACTAGCTTTAACAACTTTTTCAATGATATCCACTTTTGTAAATTGGTTCTGCGACCGTAATTGATGTAGGAAAGATTCTTTTATATTTGTACAACCAATTTCATCGTTAACATCTTTAAATTTCCGCCTTTTAGATCTAACGCTGCAGTTGTCCAATGATTTGCGTTGTCTTCCAGCCTTATCTTTCTTTGCTGTTTCTGCAGCGACAGTAAATTGGCCTTCTAACCAGTTTGCACTTTTTATATAAAACTTTTGTTGACTGTTGCTAACTTCTTTGTAGCGTTTTTTTTAGTAATTTGACAAATTTAGATATTTGTTCTTGTATTTCAGTGCTACGCGAATTTAAGCTTAATTTTCTAAGAACTTCTTCCTGGTTTTTGTTACTAAAATACTATTCGACCAGTTCTTTATAACTGAAGCTCTCCATATTTTTCTGAATATTTTTATTTGCGTCTGTTATGTTTTATCACTTGCGAATATATTTCCTTACACTTAAAAGATTAACTTATTACTGAGTAAACACTTATCGTATCCGTAATTGTATAGATTTTTAAATACATGAAATTGAAACATTTATCTTTAATTTCATAGCAGGTAGTACTTAAATTGAACAAAACTGCACTTGTTACCAAAACCTTAATATCAGGTAAAACTAATTAGTATCTCGCCAATATGTGGCTGTTTTTTATCTTTAGGGGTTTTATGTTGCGATTATTGACACACTTATAAAATTGTTTATGAATCTGGTTGACCCTAAAAGTTGATACCAGGTAAATTTCGAAAGAGATCATATATCTACAGTAGAACCTATTGTGACAATTTTATGACTAATATTTTTGCTGATCAAAACAAAGCCATAAAACCCTTTCGCAGGTGTTATATTTAATTATTTCATTATAAGCTATAAAATACCTAAATCACATATTTAATACACCATTGTACACGAGTACTAATAAGGCCTTTTTAAATTATCGTAATTTGAATTTGTTTAGATTAATTTCATTAAAATGAAATAAGTGTTCTACCAGCGGGTCGTCGCGGGTACAAAAGTATATACAGGGTTAAAGAAGACACTTTTACTTTTCTCCGGGTGGTACACGTTTCTTGTTACCTTTTATTCCCTAGAAGTTCTATTCCACTATAGTTTATATTTGAGAAAAATATAGTAGTTTCATAAATATTTCATAACGCCCCTAATATTAAACGCTAGAGCTGTGACCACTTACAACAACTAAAGACTATAATCCTCCCAACATTATAAAAAAAGACCGCAGGCCATTATCGACGGTAGCTTGCGTGTAGTAACCATTTATTTTTGATAAAAAAAAAAACAAACAAAAAAAACACCTTTTTCTGAAATTAAAAAAAAACAGTTGAGTTTGAAAGCATACCACGCCCACAATTAGCAATAGTTTAATTTAATTTTTTGGCTACATTAATACATAAGATACAAAATTGCGTAAAAATTTTAAAAATCGGTGACAAAAAACTATTACACTTTTGGCCAATGAAATCAAAATTTCATCCATAGTGCGTCGGCACAAAGACCAACATAAAAACTCTTTCAGAAATTGGCGAAGAATACGGTCCAGACTTGGTCCAACGCATAAATCCTAAACTCCGGATAAGCCCAACAAGTTAATAAAATTAAAAACAACACACAAATCGGAAAAAAAGATCGATCATAAATTCGGCCCTTTTTCTGTACAAAGAAAGCATCTGATACACTCAAAAAAAAACATCGACATAGATGTGGCAACATTGAAGTGTACGATTTAACACGTGTTCTGTCAAGCCAATTATTCATACTTATACAGGGTGGCGCAAAACTAACGTTGTGGTTTGAATGTTTAATAACTTTTATTTCAGAATTTTGTAAAGCAAACTGGGGAATTTTAAACGGAACACTACACAACAGAACAGCGGTCAGCAATTGTTGAATTTTATTTTAAAAGACAAGAGTCAATTGTTTTTGCGCATCGTTCTTTTCGTCTCTTTTTTAAATGTGCGTACTGATTGGTTGAATGGTTTCTTAAACAAACAAACGTACAGGATATGCTCTACAGAGAATCCAAGAATAGTTTATCAGCAACAATTACACCCACTTAAGTTTATTGTATGGTGCGGTGTATCGTCTGAAAGGATCATTGACCCATATTTCTTTGAAATGTACATGGCGCCTCAGTTACGGTAAGTGGTCTTAAATATCGAACGATGCTGAACAATTTTTTGAGACTAGCTGTAGAAAACTATTTACAGTTGTGGTTCCAACATGATGGAGACACACTGCAAAGGATACAATGGCTCTGTTGCGGGACCTATTTGACGAACGCGTTATTTCAGTTGGCCTCCACTTTCTCCGTATTAAACAGCGCCAGACTGTATTCTAAGGGGTTATTTGAAAGAAAGGGTATAAGTAAATAAGCCAGCGACCATACCACTGTTAAAACAAAATATTCGCCATGAAAGCTATAACACCGGAAATTTTACGGAGAATTGGGTGAAATGATTTGTACAGACGAAGAATAAGTAAAGGAAACCGATTTAATGTTTTTTTTGAGAATTAAAACAACGGACGAAAATTGAACGTTAACATATTGACAAAATGTAGTTTTGGTTGCTATCAAGATGTATTTGAGTGTTTTAGGAATCGCAAGAATGTTTGGAACTTTATTGAATGAAGTATACGTTGATCAAATTAAGGCACTTTTGGAGGACAAAAACTTAACGGCAACCGGCCTGGAGCCAGAACTAGTACTACGTTTGGCTGGATACGTTGGTTCAGAGGAAATCAAGTTGGTCGACGCAAATCATCAATACGAAAAATTTTGGTAGCGTACAAAACCAAATGGACGAATTGAAAGATTTAATGAGGTCAATGATGCACTTACGACAGATTCCTGCACCATTGGCCATATCAACAACGAATGTTATATAACCAAGAAATGACAACGACCCTCGAGACAAGTTCCTAGAAACTACAGTGTAAATGTGATTGCTAAAACGATTCCAAATTGTAACCCAACGGATGATCATTATTTATGATAAGCCAGTTTATAGATCGAGCTCACAATTTGGCTGGAATGAGAAGTGTTTGATAATTGCGGTATTTTCGAAATTACATTTTTGGAATCTGATATCCAATGTCATATCATCCGCGAAACCGTAATGGGTGATTTGTCCTGCAAACGATAGAAATTTATGGTATTTGTGGCGGTTAATTGTTCTTTTAAGAGAAAGTGATGATCGAAATCAAAATAGCCAGTGTCAATCTGCATGCAGAAGTGCATTTCCGAAAACCAAGTTGGATTCTATTGGACTTTGTAACAAATATCAGGATGTTTTTGAAAACGGAGAGTGCAAAATCGGAAAAACTAACGTAATCAAATTGCGAATAGAATTGGACACAAACAAACCAATAGTTGAAGCACCATTTTATGTCCTCTAAACCGAAGAAAGAAATCGAAAACGGAATAATTTTAAAGAAAAATGTTGTAACAAAGTCGGTTTATGCGATGCCGGTGATTCTGTCGAAAAAGAAGGACATTTTTTTATGGATTATCAACAATTAAAAAGTCACATAGAGAAAGAAATTTACCCGATATTAAATATCAAGGAGAGTCTTAATTTGCGACACGTTTTAAATATTTTTCGAAGCCAGACTTGTATAGCGGTTATAATAAAGTGCCAATTTAATAGCCGGGCTATCTCATGTCGTGGCGATGTTAATTGGCCGCCATGATCACGATTTGACACTTATTTCTATGGGGATATTGAAAAAAAGTATACATCAATAGGTTAAGAACAATGCAAGAGCTAAAGGATTAGATAATTCGACACATTACCTACATTGAATCTCCATTTCGTTTGAGATTTATTGAAAATATGGACCTTCGGATAGAGGTATGGTACCGATGCCGTGGCGAGTATTTGGCCGATAATTTGTTTCGCACATAATTGTCATAGAACCTTTTATGATTATGATTTAAAATAACACCGTTAGTTTTAGATGGACCACCCTTTATAAATCCAAAGCAGTTTGTTTTAAATATTTTATTTACACATTGAATAGCGATTAAACCGGCACAAGGCCTCTTGCTTCTATATTTAAATAGAATACAAGTTTTTAACAAAATGGCAAAGTGACATTGATTTTCGTGGCTGCACACTACTTTTATCATGATTTCGGGTCCGTGACAACCCTCTTCAGAAAGCCTTGCTGCAATTGTTGAAAGTAAAACCGAACTCTATAAGGCCAGGCTCTCCACAAACGAATGAGAACTACTGTTGTAAACCTTACTTTTCAAGTTTTCTTCACACAATTGCCCACGAAAATACAACTCACTCTTGCCAGCTCTAAAGAGACTCCACATCGAGAGCCATCAATAGATTTCTTTTACAACAACGTGTGTGTGTTTACAGATAAAAAGTACTATTATTGCGTAAGATTCGTAACAATAACACTGTTTCAAAATTCCTACTAAAATTTCTAAATATTACAATCATACGTGATTTCCGTAATCATATATCATATCACACTGCTAACATAAAACCCAAAAACAATTTGTTGCACGAACCATATTTATATTGATGCTACAACCATATTTTCATGTTTAAATTTTCATATCAATAATATTTTTATTGCTGCACCCACACCATTGTTATATATCACCAATGTTATGATTGCCGCTATCATACTATTGTCAAAATGAAATTCAAAAAACAATACCTTTGCTTACAGCCTTCGAACTGTGCGTATAGAAATCTTCATAGCGCAATATCATTTCCCCACTTTCGTTTCGCATGGCCCTTCGAAAAACCACAGATGCTAAAGCACATAGTGTGTGTGTTGTACATGTATTCATACATGCGTTGCACATTAGGGCGTACTAATACTTATTATATATGTTTTTTGTTTTGTTAACATTTATTCAGTCTTTTAACATTACTATGTCTTGAAGAGTTTTTATTTTGGTTCGAGACCTTGTTGTTGTTTGCTTTTCAGAATCAACTAAAAAATTGTACAATGGGTTGCCAGGCAGACTGTACAACTGTTTCTATAACTTTGTGGAGCAATACACACCTCCATAGTGATATAATTAGTATAGTGATATAATTCTTACATTACCTTAACTGGACATATGATTATCACATCAATTTTTAAACTTCTATTGGTTGGTTTCCTAAGACAGAAAAAATCATCAGTTTTTTAAAAATTTTCTATATTCGGTTTTCGAATAACCGCGTTTATTGTGTCATATAACCGGTTTGTTGAATTTTCCCGCAAGCATTTCACCTAGCAGGTCGAGCAAGGCAGATAATTATAACAACTACAGCCATAAACTATGTATTGGATTGACTTGTGCGGTACCAACATGTAAATAATTTAATTTTATTTAAGATTGCTACGTTTTAAAGCGATTCCTATTTTAAGATCTATTATTTATTTTGATATTTTGATTAAACAAATTGAAAGGGTATTAGAGGAATCTTGCGTCTATTTTAAAGTAGAAGACAAAAAAAATTTCAAAATGGCAAATTGACATCGCGACCTAAAAGAAAATCACTTTCCACGTTTTCTTAAGAAATAAGCAAGTGCTAAAAGGAAGACTGAACTACTTAAGACCAGGATTTACAACAGTAGTTCTCATACGTTTGTTGAGAACTTGGTCTTAACGACTATAGTTTTCCTTTCAACAATTGCTGCGAAGCATTCTGATAACGCTCGTCACGCACCCGAAATTGCGATAAAAGCAGTGTGCAGGCGCAAAAATGGATGTCACTTTGCCATTTTTTAAAAAACTTGACTCGACAAACGAGCAAAACAAAAAAAATTAAAACAAGCGCAGGGTTATTGTACGAATACTCTATGCAAAGACATGGGGGCTCCATTGCAAGAATAAATGCTGCATCGTCTAGAGCTATACGCCAGAGTCATAGCTGCTAAACTTGCACGTAGGACCAAACGGACTTCCAGACAACCAATTTTCATATTGGCTCAGTTAGAACACTGTTAGGACACTTTTGCGGCTAATCGTAAAGCTATTATTTAGACATTAAGAGTGCTGACTAATGGTGTCATGTCAAATAAAAAGACAATCTGGCTGAGATACAGTCTACATTTTTACCAGCAGCATAACTTTCGTCATGTAATCAAAGATTTATAGACCACTGTTTATTAAATAGTGGTATAAAATCATAGATAATCAGTGTTTATACATGAAATGAGAACCATACAATTTTCAAAACGACGTTGAAAATATGAAGAAAACTTTTATATCAGCCATAACAGTCCCAGTAACACCTGAAAATGAAAATCGTTTTTCGTTGGCCAAAATTTTGTAACTTTTGAACCGATCAAAATATTTCAGTTTTTTCTTTTAATGGATATATATTTTGTTTGACTTGACTTAGTTTAAATTACATTAAAATTGATTGAGGATTTTGTTTGAACTTAAATAACAATGAAAGTCAATTATAATTATTATTCATTTGAATCAAATATTGATTGCAAATATTCCATATTTTGTTCGGAACGGATCTGACGTTGCGAATAATATATTAAATAGATCTTCATTTGTGGAATTTCGTAAAATATTTCTAGTATTGTGATCTCTATAAATTCTGTAATCCTTGTTCCTTTTTTCCTGAGCAGCCTCTGATAGCTCTCCAAGTGGCACCAAATGATGTTTAATGCCATCTTCTCCATGGTAAAGGATTTTGTGAACTGTTGCAGAAATATATCTCCATGGGTAATTGGTTGTATATATTTTTGCAGTTTCCTTTGCATAATCTCCAAAATTTTCTATAGTCAATTTCCTCATTGCACGCAAGTACTTCTAGGATTATTTTAAATCTGAAAATAAAGCTTAAGTCCACTCCTGTTATTCCAGATGCTGTTGCTGGATCTGAAAAGAATCTTATTGCGGTATTGCCACAATTTGTATTACCTGGCCCTTGTTTTAACTGATCTATAATCAATCCAAATTTCCGATGTACATCTTAAACATGTTTCTTTTTTGAACTTCTTAAATCTTTGTTGGTTTCGTTGTTTCTTATTGATCCTGAAGACTCGAAATCCAAATCATAACTGATTTTTAGTATGTGTTCCATAAGTCGTATAATGTAGTGGTGATAATCCAAATTCATATGCATCGGTATTATCTAATGATTTTGTCGGATCTTGATTTAATTGGGTTGAGGTTGCTTGGCATATAATAAAGCTGGATGCAGCCTTCGTGTTAGTCAAAGCCTGATCTACTTTTGCATTTATCATTGTCAGCACTAATTGGTAGCTTACTTCAATTTGCTGCCCATCTAACTTTAATTGCAATGGCTGTCGTGTTGCAATTTAGTCCTTGATATCACTAACTTATTTCTTAATGGCATCTTGAGTTTCTTTTTTGAATTCAAATTTGATTGGCATGCAGTATTTCCAAATATTCATTGTTTGCGTTCTACTAGTCGAAGGCTCTGAATCTTCCAAAATCTTTTTCAATCGCAATGGTACATCTGAGTCTGAAATATTTCCACATACAACTTGGTTTTATTGTTTTTGTCCCGAAGAACCATTACATCCCAATTTACAAAACAGAGTTAACTTTGTGTTTCCATATTACTTTAACTCATTTCTCCTCATTTGTGAACTGTTTTGCATCGTTCGGAGTTGGTATACTTTTAAGAATCCGTTTTGTTCTCACTGGACTAGCTTTAACAACTTTTTCAATGATATCCACTTTTGTAAATTGGTTCTGCGACCGTAATTGATGTAGGAAAGATTCTTTTATATTTGTACAACCAATTTCATCGTTAACATCTTTAAATTTCCGCCTTTTAGATCTAACGCTGCAGTTGTCCAATGATTTGCGTTGTCTTCCAGCCTTATCTTTCTTTGCTGTTTCTGCAGCGACAGTCAATTGGCCTTCTAACCAGTTTGCACTTTTTATATAAAACTTTTGTTGACTGTTGCTAACTTCTTTGTAGCGTTTTTTTTAGTGATTTGACAAATTTAGATATTTGTTCTTGTATTTCAGTGCTACGCGAATTTAAGCTTAATTTTCTAAGAACTTCTTCCTGGTTTTTGTCACTAAAATACTATTCGACCAGTTCTTTATAACTGAAGCTCTCCATATTTTTCTGAATATTTTTATTTGCGTCTGTTATGTTTTATCACTTGCGAATATATTTCCTTACACTTAAAAGATTAACTTATTACTGAGTAAACACTTATCGTATCCGTAATTGTATAGATTTTTAAATACATGAAATTGAAACATTTATCTTTAATTTCATAGCAGGTAGTACTTAAATTGAACAAAACTGCACTTGTTACCAAAACCTTAATATCAGGTAAAACTAATTAGTATCTCGCCAATATGTGGCTGTTTTTTATCTTTAGGGGTTTTATGTTGCGATTATTGACACACTTATAAAATTGTTTATGAATCTGGTTGACCGTAAAAGTTGATACCAGGTAAATTTCGAAAGAGATCATATATCTACAGTAGAACCTATTGTGACAATTTTATGACTTATTTTTTTGCTCATCAAAACAAAGCCATAAAACCCTTTCGCAAGTGTTATATTTAATTATTTCATTATAAGCTATAAAATACCTAAATCACATATTTAATACACCATTGTAAACGAGTACTAATAAGGCCTTTTTAAATTATCGTAATTTGAATTTGTTTAGAGTAATTTCATTAAAATGAAATAAGTGTTCTACCAGCGGGTCGTCGCGGGTACAAAAGTATATACAGGGTTAAAGAAGACACTTTCACTTTTCTCCGGGTGGTACACGTTTCTTGTTACCTTTTATTCCCTAAAAGTTCTATTCCACTATAGTTTAAATTTGAGAAAAATATAGTAGTTTCATAAATATTTCATAACGCCCCTAATATTAAACGCTAGAGCTGTGACCACTTACAACAACTAAAGACTATAATCCTCCCAACATTATAAAAAAGACCGCAGGCCATTATCGACCGTAGCTTGCGTGTAGTAACCATTTATTTTTGATAAAAAAAACAAACAAACAAAAAAACACCTTTTTCTGAAATTAAAAAAAAACAGTTGAGTTTGACAGCATACCACGCCCACAATTAGCAATAGTTTAACTTAATTTTTTGGCTACATTACATAAGATACAAAATTGCGTAAAAATTTTAAAAATCGGTGACAAAAAACTATTACACTTTTGGCCAACGAAATCAAAATTTCATCCATAGTGCGTCGGCACAAAGACAAACATAAAAACTCTTTCAGAAATTGGCGAAGAATACGGTGCAGACTTGGTCCAACGCATAAATCCTAAACTCCGGATAAGCCCAACAAGTTAATAAAATTAAAAACAACACACAAATCGGAAAAAAGATCGATCATAAATTCGGCCCTTTTTCTGTACAAAGAAAGCATCTGATACACTCAAAAAAAAAAACATCGACATAGATGTGGCAACATTGAAGTTTATGATTTAACACGTGTTCCGTCAAGCCAATTATTCATACTTATACAGTGTGGCGCAAAACTAACGTTGTGGTTTGATGTTTAATAACTTTTAAATTTTTTTTTATTTCAGAATTTTGTAAAGCAAACTGGGGAATTTTAAACGGAACACTACACAACAGAACAGCGGTCAGCAATTGTTGAATTTTATTTGAAAAGACATGTGTCAATTGTTTTTGCGCATCGTTCTTTTCGTCTCTTTTTTAAATGTACGTACTGATTGGTTGAATGGTTTCTTAAACAAACAAACGTGCAGGATATGCTCTACAGAGAATCCAAGAATAGTTTATCAGCAACAATTACACCCACTTAAGTGTATTGTATGGTGCGGTGTATCGTCTGAAAGGATCATTGACCCATATTTCTTTGAAATGTACATGGCGCCTCAGTTACGGTAAGTGGTCTTAAATATCGAACGATGCTGAACAATTTTTTGAGACTAGCTGTAGAAAACTATTTACAGTTGTGGTTCCAACAAGATCCACTGCAAAGGACACAATGGCTCTGTTGCGGGACCTATTTGACGAACGCGTTATTTCAGTTGGCCCCAATTTCTCCGTATTTAACAGCGCCAGACTGTATTCTAAGGGGTTATTTGAAAGAAAGGGTATAAGTAAATAAGCCAGCGACAATACCACTGTTAAAACAAAATATTCGCCATGAAAGCTATAACACCGGAAATTTTACGGAGAATTGGGTGAAATGATTTGTACAGACGAAGAATAAGTAAAGGAAACCGATTTAATGTTTTTTTTTTGAGAATTAAAACAACGGACGAAAATTGAACGTTAACATATTGACAAAATGTAGTTTTGGTTGCTATCAAGATGTATTTGAGTGTTTTAGGAATCGTAAGAATGTTTGGAACTTTATTGAATGAAGTATACGTTGATCAAATTAAGGCACTTTTGGAGGACAGATACTTAACGGCAACCGGCCTGGAGCCAGAACTAATACTACGTTTGGCTGGATACGTTGGTTCAGAGGAAATCAAGTTGGTCGACGCAAATCATCAATACGAAAAATTTTGGTAGCGTACAAAACCAAATGGACGAATTGAAAGATTTGATGAGGTCAATGATGCACTTACGACAGATTCCTGCACCATTGGCCATATCAACAACGAATGTAATATAACCAAGAAATGACAACGACCCTCGAGACAAGTTCCTAGAAACTACAGTGTAAATGTGATTGCTAAAACGATTCCAAATTGTAACCCAACGGATGATCATTATTTATGATAAGCCAGTTTATAGATCAAGCTAACAATTTGGATGGAATGAGAAGTGTTTGATAATTGCGGTATTTTCGAAATTACATTTTTGGAATCTGATATCCAATGTCATATCATCCGCGAAACCGTAATGGGTGATTTGTCCTGAAAACGATAGAAATTTATGGTATTTGTGGCGGTTAATTGTTCGCTTAAGAGAAAGTGATGATCGAAATCAAAATAGCCAGTGTCAATCTGAATACCGAAGCATTTATCATTGAAGATAATTTATTGCTTACAGATCTTTATATATTAGAAGATTAAACCAAATGCGATATGAAATAAACACCTTTCGATGTAAATCACACTACATGCAGAAGTGCATTTCCGAAAGCCAAGTTGGATTCTATTGGACTTTGTTACGAATATCAGGATGTTTTTGAAAACGGAGAGTGCAAAATCGGAAAAACAAAGTCAGTTTATGCGATGCCGGTGATTCTGTCGAAAAAGAAGGACAATTCCATGGACTATCAACAATTAAAAAGTCACATAGAGAAAGAAATTTACCCGATATTAAATATCAAGGAGAACCTTAATTTGCGACACGTTTTAAATATTTTTCGAAGCAAGACTTGTATAGCGGTTATAATCAAGTGCCAATTTAATAGCCGGGCTATCTCATGTCGTGGCGATGTTAATTGACCGCCATGATCACGATTTGACACTTATTTCAATGAGGATATTGAAAAAAATATACATCAATAGATTAAGAACAATGTAAGAGCTAAATGATTAGATAATTCGACACATTACCGACATTGAACCTCCATTTCGTTTGAGATTCATTGAAAATATGGACCTTCGGATAGAGGTATGGTACCGATGCCGTGGCGAGCATTTGGCCGATAATTTGTTTCGCACATAATTGTCATAGAACCTTTTATGATTATGATTTAAAATAACACTGTGAGTTTTAGATGGACCACCCTTTATAAATCCAAAGCAGTTTGATTTAAATATTTTATTTACAGATAACAATTTGGATGGAATGAGAAGTGTTTGATAATTGCGGTATTTTCGAAATTACATTTTTGGAATCTGATATCCAATGTCATCTCATCCGCGAAACCGTAATGGGTGATTTGTCCTGAAAACGATAGAAATTTATGGTATTTGTGGCGGTTAATTGTTCGCTTAAGAGAAAGTGATGTCGAAATCAAAATAGCCAGTGTCAATCTGAATACCGAAGCATTTATCATTGAAGATAATTTATTGCTTACAGATCTTTATATATTATAAGATTAAACCAAATGCGATATGAAATAAACACCTTTCGATGTAAATCACACTACATGCAGAAGTGCATTTCCGAAAGCCAAGTTGGATTCTATTGGACTTTGTTACGAATATCAGGATGTTTTTGAAAACGGAGAGTGCAAAATCGGAAAAACTAACGTAATCGAATTGCGAATAGAATTGGACACAAACGAACCAATAGTTGAAGCACAATTTTATGTTCTCTAAAGCGAAGAATGAAATCGAAAACGGAATAATTTTAAAGAAAAATGTTGTAACAAAGTCAGTTTATGCGATGCCGGTGATTCTGTCGAAAAAGAAGGACAATTCCATGGACTATCAACAATTAAAAAGTCACATAGAGAAAGAAATTTACCCGATATTAAATATCAAGGAGAACCTTAATTTGCGACACGTTTTAAATATTTTTCGAAGCAAGATTTGTATAGCGGTTATAATCAAGTGCCAATTTAATAGCCGGGCTATCTCATGTCGTGGCGATGTTAATTGACCGCCATGATCACGATTTGACACTTATTTCTATGGGGATATTGAAAAAAATATACATCAATAGATTAAGAACAATGCAAGAGCTAAAGGATTAGATAATTCGGCACATTACCGACATTGAACCTCCATTTCGTTTGAGATTCATTGAAAATATGGACCTTCAGATAGAGGTATGGTACCGATGCCGTGGCGAGCATTTGGCCGATAATTTGTTTCGCACATAATTGTCATAGAACCTTTTATGATTATGATTTAAAATAACACTGTGAGTTTTAGATGGACCACCCTTTATAAATCCAAAGCAGTTTGTTTTAAATATTTTATTTACAGATAAAAAGTACTATTATTGCGTAAGATTCGTAACAATAACATTGTTTCAATATCCCTACTAAAATTTCTAAATATTACAATCATACGTGATTTCCGTAATCATATATCATATCACACTGCTAACATTAAACCCAAAAACAATTTGTTGCACGAACCATATTTATATTGATGCTACAACCATATTTTCATGTTTAAATTTTCATATCAATAATATTTTTATTGCTGCACCCACACCTTTGTTATATATAACCAATGTTATGATTGCCGCTATCATACTATTGTCAAAATAAAATTCAAAAAACAATACAATTACCCTTTTGCTTAAAGCCTTCGAACTGTGCGTAGAGAAATCTTCATAGCGCAATATCATTTCCCCACTTTCGTTTCGCATGGCCCTTCGAAAAACCACAGATGCTAAAGCACATAGTGTGTGTGTTGTACATGTATTCATACATGCGTTGCACATTAGGGCGTACTAATACTTATTATATATGTTTTTTGTTTTGTTAACATTTATTCAGTCTTTTAGCATTACTATGTCTTGAAGAGTTTTTATTTTGGTTCGAGACCTTGTTGTTGTTTGCTTTTCAGAATCAACTAAAAAATTGTACAATGTATTGGCTACGGTTGCCAGGCAGACTGTACAACTGTTTCTATAACTTTGTGGAGCAATACACACCTCCATAGTGATATAATTAGTATAGTGATATAATTCTTACATTACCTCAACTGGACATATGATTATCACATCAATTTTTAAACTTCTATTGTTTGGTTTCCTAAGACAGAAAAAATCATCGGTTTTTTAAAAATTTTCTATATTCGGTTTTCGAATAACCGCGTTTATTGTTTCATATAACCGGTTTGTTGAATTTTCCCGCAAGAATTTCACCTAGCAGGTCGAGCAAGGCAGATAATTATAACAACTACTGCCATAAACTATGTCACTAGAGTGGATTGACTTGTGCGGTACCAACATGTAAATAATTTACCTATACAAAAATTAAGATTGCTACGTTTTAAAGCGATTCCTATGTTAAGATCTATTATTTATTTTGGTATTATGATTAAACAAATTGAAAGGGTATTAGAAGAATCTTGCGTCTATTTTAAAGTAGAAGACAAAAAAATTTTCAAAAAGGAAAATTGACATCGGGACCTAAAAGAAAATCACTTTCCACGTTTTCTTAAGAAATAAGCAAGTGTTAAAAGGGAGACTGAACTACTTAAGACCAGGATTTCACCAAACGCATGAGAACTTCTGTTGAGATTTACAACAGTAGTTCTCATACGTTTGTTGAGAACCTGGTCTTAACGACTATAGTTTTCCTTTCAACAATTGCTGCAAAGCATTCTGATAAAGCTCGTCAACCACCCGAAATTGCGATAAAAGCAGTGTGCAGGCGCAAAAATGGATGTCACTTTGCCATTTTTTAAAAAACTTGACTATTAAAATGTAGATGCAAGTGGTCTCGAGCCAGTAAATCGCTGTTCAATGTATTAAAGCCACATACGAAAATAAACAAACGAGCAAAACAAAACAAAAAAATTAAAACACGCGCAGGGTTATTGTACGAATACTCTATGCAAAGACATGGGGGCTCCATTGCAAGAATAAATGCTGCATCGTCTAGAGCTATACGCCAGAGTCATAGCTGCTAAACTTGCACGTAGGACCAAACGGACTTTCAGACAACCAATTTTCATATTGGCTCACTTAGAACACTGTTAGGATACTTTTGCGGCTAATCGAAAAGCTATTATTTAGACGTTAATAGTGCTGACTAATGGTGTCATGTCAGATAAAAAGACATTCTGGCTGAGATACAGTCTACATTTTTACCAGCAGCATAACTTTCGTCATGTAATCAAAGATTTATAGACCACTGTTTATTAAATAGTGGTGTCGCCGATGATCATATTTATGTTTTTTGATTAATTATTTATTTTCATTTATGTTTGATTTTAATATGTTTGTTGGGATTTACATTAATAATCATTAACGTTTTTTGCATCATTTGCCTTATGCTATGATCATTTGTTTTGCCTTTGTTATTCCATTTTTTGGGCTCATTTGTTTGTGAGTTTCACCGCAGTCCCTTTGCCTCTTTGTGTTTTCGTTAAGAAAACTGTTTTCTTCATTTGGAAGGAAACTGTTAGAAATTGTAAACAAATAAGAATAAGTAGCCTACAAGTGATTGTGGCTCTTGTTGAAAGTTTAGTTTGCTGAGGACAAAGACTGCGGTGAGTACGTAAAATATTTTGTTTGGTTTTTAATTTTATATTTTTTAGAAATAAACGCATAGCAACGCATGCACATACAATAAAGTGTTTGTGTTTTTATGTTGTTAAACTCGCTGTCCTTACACGGATAAACTAAAGTCACAGCCAGCGACAAATTTTATTTCGCAACTCTTGTGCGATATTTGTGAAATTTTGCAACCTGCCGCAAAATTTATTGTGACATTTTTGGATCAATGTTTCGGTCGCCGCTTCGTAGGAGTCAACGCAACATGCCGGTCAACAATCAGCCAGACAGAACAAGTACGGAGTTTGCAAGTGCCAACAGTTCCATTCCTGCCGGAACAGAAGATGATTTAATCGTGGTCCAAGTGCCGCTGGTCACCAATCCAAGTTCCTCCAATGCCGGAACATCATCTACATCGCCGCCGGTTGCCGTCACAGTTAATACAAATACGAAAGCGATTACTGTAAGTACATATATGTTAAATACAAGTGTTCCACCGCCATTATTGCCAGGCCCTGGTGCAAGTAATCAACAGTTGTCATTGACGTCACGTAACAATCCATCAGTCCAGCCAGACATGGAAAGTTTACAACGACAAATTGAGGTTCTACAGGTCCAGTTATTGAACGCCCAACGGGCATTAAGTGCAGCTGGAAATTTACAAAATAATTCAACGAATATGCAAGTTTCAACAAAATATACATCGAGTGCTGCAGGTAACAACATCGCAAGTGATTCCGACAGTGCTCCTGAAGACATCATTGTCCAAAGAAGTGGCCCGACGCCATTTTTAGTTGCAGGTGGTGACGCCCCAAGATGGCCGTGTTACCAAAGTCAACAGCAGCCATCGGCAGCGCAGTCGATGCATGTGCAGCAGCCACTAGCAGCGCAGTCGATGTTTGTGCAGCAGCCACTAGCAGCGCAGTCGATACATGCGCAGCAGCCCTTGACAGCGCAGTCGTTGTATACACAGCAGCCGTTGACAGGACAGTCGTTGAATGGTCAGCAACCGCCGACAACGGCGCCGACGCCGCCGTATACGCAGAATTATATGCAGCCACATAGAAAAATTTATGATTTACCAGATTTTACCGGTATTCCAGAGGACTGGCCAATGTTTTTCACAGCATTTCAACAATCAACAGAAGCATATCAATGTAATAATTTTGAAAATTGTTTGAGATTGCAAAAAGCATTGAAGGGTGATGCCAGGGAATGTGCGAAATCGTTGCTTATCCATTCTGATAATGTTTCCACCGTCATTGAGCAGCTGAAATTTCAATATGGCCGCCCAGAATTGCTGATACGAGGGCAGTTGCAGCAGGTACGGGAAATTTTACCCATTGCAGAAAACGCGTTGGATAAGCCGATACCATTTGCTGTAAAGGTGAGAAATTTAGCCGCCTTTTTGAAAACAGCTAATGGACAGCAACATTTGTCGAATCCCACATTGATGGAGGAGTTAGTGCAGAAGCTTCCTATGAGTAAACGGTTGGATTGGGCGCAGTATTCATCAAATTTACGCCAGTGGCCCACTGTTTTGGATTTTAGTAATTGGCTGCAGGCAGTAGCTAATTTGGTGAGAAGCATTCAAATGACCAGTGCAAGCACCAGTCGTCCAAACTACAGTGACTCGAAAAGAAAAGTGGTTTTATATGCCTCAGATGGTCAACAAAGGCCACAACAGTGTCCCCATTGCCAAGGACAACACAGAATTTTCGAATGTAAGAAATTTATTGCTTTGAGTGTGCCGGACAGGTGGAGTGAAGTGAAAAATTTGAGGTTATGTTTTTCTTGTCTTAGTGGAGTACACTCAAGTAGAGACTGCCGCCGTCGCAAACAGTGTCCAGTGGAAAATTGTAAATGGAAACATAACAAATTATTGCATGAAGTTCAACAAAGCACCCCATCTGTAAATAAAATATCGAATGTGTCATCAGGCTCAAGTAGTCCTACTGCGGAGCCAGTGTTGAGTTGTGTTTCTAGTGTTGCTGAAAAAAGTGAGTTGCTATTTCGAGTTTTACCAGTGAAACTTTTTGGACCAAATTGTGCTGTCGAAACATATGCTCTTCTGGATGAAGGGTCATCGGTCACTATGATGGATAGTTCATTGGTAAGACAACTTGGACTACAGGGGAAGCAACACAAACTAAATTTGAGCTGGTATGGTGGAAAATCATCACAGGAGACAGCATCGGTCGTCGATCTTCACGTGAGTGGTGTAAATAAACAAAGGAAGTTTGCTTTGAAAAATGTTTATGGAGTTACAAGTTTGAAATTGCCTAAATCAAAGGGATATTGAAAAAAATATACATCAATAGATTAAGAACAATGCAAGAGCTAAAGGATTAGATAATTCGGCACATTACCGACATTGAACCTCCATTTCGTTTGAGATTCATTGAAAATATGGACCTTCGGATAGAGGTATGGTACCGATGCCGTGGCGAGCATTTGGCCGATAATTTGTTTCGCACATAATTGTCATAGAACCTTTTATGATTATGATTTAAAATAACACTGTGAGTTTTAGATGGACCACCCTTTATAAATCCAAAGCAGTTTGTTTTAAATATTTTATTTACAGATAAAAAGTACTATTATTGCGTAAGATTCGTAACAATAACATTGTTTCAATATCCCTACTAAAATTTCTAAATATTACAATCATACGTGATTTCCGTAATCATATATCATATCACACTGCTAACATTAAACCCAAAAACAATTTGTTGCACGAACCATATTTATATTGATGCTACAACCATATTTTCATGTTTAAATTTTCATATCAATAATATTTTTATTGCTGCACCCACACCTTTGTTATATATCACCAATGTTATGATTGCCGCTATCATACTATTGTCAAAATAAAATTCAAAAAACAATACAATTACCCTTTTGCTTAAAGCCTTCGAACTGTGCGTAGAGAAATCTTCATAGCGCAATATCATTTCCCCACTTTCGTTTCGCATGGCCCTTCGAAAAACCACAGATGCTAAAGCACATAGTGTGTGTGTTGTACATGTATTCAAACATGCGTTGCACATTAGGGCGTACTAATACTTATTATATATGTTTTTTGTTTTGTTAACATTTATTCAGTCTTTTAGCATTACTATGTCTTGAAGAGTTTTTATTTTAATTCGAGACCTTGTTGTTGTTTGCTTTTCAGAATCAACTAAAAAATTGTACAATGTATTGGCTACGGTTGCCAGGCAGACTGTACAACTGTTTCTATAACTTTGTGGAGCAATACACACCTCCATAGTGATATAATTAGTATAGTGATATAATTCTTACATTACCTCAACTGGACATATGATTATCACATCAATTTTTAAACTTCTATTGTTTGGTTTCCTAAGACAGAAAAAATCATCAGTTTTTTAAAAATTTTCTATATTCGGTTTTCGAATAACCGCGTTTATTGTTTCATATAACCGGTTTGTTGAATTTTCCCGCAAGAATTTCACCTAGCAGGTCGAGCAAGGCAGATAATTATAACAACTACTGCCATAAACTATGTCACTAGAGTGGATTGACTTGTGCGGTACCAACATGTAAATAATTTACCTATACAAAAATTAAGATTGCTACGTTTTAAAGCGATTCCTATGTTAAGATCTATTATTTATTTTGGTATTATGATTAAACAAATTGAAAGGGTATTAGAGGAATCTTGCGTCTATTTTAAAGTAGAAGACAAAAAAATTTTCAAAAAGGAAAATTGACATCGGGACCTAAAAGAAAATCACTTTCCACGTTTTCTTAAGAAATAAGCAAGTGTTAAAAGCGAGACTGAACTACTTAAGACCAGGATTTCACCAAACGCATGAGAACTTCTGTTGAGATTTACAACAGTAGTTCTCATACGTTTGTTGAGAACCTGGTCTTAACGACTATAGTTTTCCTTTCAACAATTGCTGCAAAGCATTCTGATAAAGCTCGTCAACCACCCGAAATTGCGATAAAAGCAGTGTGCAGGCGCAAAAATGGATGTCACTTTGCCATTTTTTAAAAAACTTGACTATTAAAATGTAGATGCAAGTGGTCTCGAGCCAGTAAATCGCTGTTCAATGTATTAAAGCCACATACGAAAATAAACAAACGAGCAAAACAAAACAAAAAAATTAAAACACGCGCAGGGTTATTGTACGAATACTCTATGCAAAGACATGGGGGCTCCATTGCAAGAATAAATGCTGCATCGTCTAGAGCTATACGCCAGAGTCATAGCTGCTAAACTTGCACGTAGGACCAAACGGACTTTCAGACAACCAATTTTCATATTGGCTCACTTAGAACACTGTTAGGATACTTTTGCGGCTAATCGAAAAGCTATTATTTAGACGTTAATAGTGCTGACTAATGGTGTCATGTCAGATAAAAAGACATTCTGGCTGAGATACAGTCTACATTTTTACCAGCAGCATAACTTTCGTCATGTAATCAAAGATTTATAGACCACTGTTTATTAAATAGTGGTGTCGCCGATGATCATATTTATGTTTTTTGTTTAATTATTTATTTTCATTTATGTTTGATTTTAATATGTTTGTTGGGATTTACATTAATAATCATTAACGTTTTTTGCATCATTTGCCTTATGCTATGATCATTTGTTTTGCCTTTGTTATTCCATTTTTTGGGCTCATTTGTTTGTGAGTTTCACCGCAGTCCCTTTGCCTCTTTGTGTTTTCGTTAAGAAAACTGTTTTCTTCATTTGGAAGGAAACTGTTAGAAATTGTAAACAAATAAGAATAAGTAGCCTACAAGTGATTGTGGCTCTTGTTGAAAGTTTAGTTTGCTGAGGACAAAGACTGCGGTGAGTACGTAAAATATTTTGTTTGGTTTTTAATTTTATATTTTTTAGAAATAAACGCATAGCAACGCATGCACATACAATAAAGTGTTTGTGTTTTTATGTTGTTAAACTCGCTGTCCTCACACGGATAAACTAAAGTCACAGCCAGCGACAAATTTTATTTCGCAACTCTTGTGCGATATTTGTGAAATTTTGCAACCTGCCGCAAAATTTATTGTGACATTTTTGGATCAATGTTTCGGTCGCCGCTTCGTAGGAGTCAACGCAACATGCCGGTCAACAATCAGCCAGACAGAACAAGTACGGAGTTTGCAAGTGCCAACAGTTCCATTCCTGCCGGAACAGAAGATGATTTAATCGTGGTCCAAGTGCCGCTGGTCACCAATCCAAGTTCCTCCAATGCCGGAACATCATCTACATCGCCGCCGGTTGCCGTCACAGTTAATACAAATACGAAAGCGATTACTGTAAGTACATATATGTTAAATACAAGTGTTCCACCGCCATTATTGCCAGGCCCTGGTGCAAGTAATCAACAGTTGTCATTGACGTCACGTAACAATCCATCAGTCCAGCCAGACATGGAAAGTTTACAACGACAAATTGAGGTTCTACAGGTCCAGTTATTGAACGCCCAACGGGCATTAAGTGCAGCTGGAAATTTACAAAATAATTCAACGAATATGCAAGTTTCAACAAAATATACATCGAGTGCTGCAGGTAACAACATCGCAAGTGATTCCGACAGTGCTCCTGAAGACATCATTGTCCAAAGAAGTGGCCCGACGCCATTTTTAGTTGCAGGTGGTGACGCCACAAGATGGCCGTGTTACCAAAGTCAACAGCAGCCATCGGCAGCGCAGTCGATGCATGTGCAGCAGCCACTAGCAGCGCAGTCGATGTTTGTGCAGCAGCCACTAGCAGCGCAGTCGATACATGCGCAGCAGCCCTTGACAGCGCAGTCGTTGTATACACAGCAGCCGTTGACAGGACAGTCGTTGAATGGTCAGCAACCGCCGACAACGGCGCCGACGCCGCCGTATACGCAGAATTATATGCAGCCACATAGAAACATTTATGATTTACCAGATTTTACCGGTATTCCAGAGGACTGGCCAATGTTTTTCACAGCATTTCAACAATCAACAGAAGCATATCAATGTAATAATTTTGAAAATTGTTTGAGATTGCAAAAAGCATTGAAGGGTGATGCCAGGGAATGTGCGAAATCGTTGCTTATCCATTCTGATAATGTTTCCACCGTCATTGAGCAGCTGAAATTTCAATATGGCCGCCCAGAATTGCTGATACGAGGGCAGTTGCAGCAGGTACGGGAAATTTTACCCATTGCAGAAAACGCGTTGGATAAGCCGATACCATTTGCTGTAAAGGTGAGAAATTTAGCCGCCTTTTTGGAAACAGCTAATGGACAGCAACATTTGTCGAATCCCACATTGATGGAGGAGTTAGTGCAGAAGCTTCCTATTAGTAAACGGTTGGATTGGGCGCAGTATTCATCAAATTTACGCCAGTGGCCCACTGTTTTGGATTTTAGTAATTGGCTGCAGGGAGTAGCTAATTTGGTGAGAAGCATTCAAATGACCAGTGCAAGCACCAGTCGTCCAAACTACAGTGACTCGAAAAGAAAAGTGGTTTTATATGCCTCAGATGGTCAACAAAGGCCACAACAGTGTCCCCATTGCCAAGGACAACACAGAATTTTCGAATGTAAGAAATTTATTGCTTTGAGTGTGCCGGACAGGTGGAGTGAAGTGAAAAATTTGAGGTTATGTTTTTCTTGTCTTAGTGGAGTACACTCAAGTAGAGACTGCCGCCGTCGCAAACAGTGTCCAGTGGAAAATTGTAAATGGAAACATAACAAATTATTGCATGAAGTTCAACAAAGCACCCCATCTGTAAATAAAATATCGAATGTGTCATCAGGCTCAAGTAGTCCTACTGCGGAGCCAGTGTTGAGTTGTGTTTCTAGTGTTGCTGAAAAAAGTGAGTTGCTATTTCGAGTTTTACCAGTGAAACTTTTTGGACCAAATTGTGCTGTCGAAACATATGCTCTTCTGGATGAAGGGTCATCGGTCACTATGATGGATAGTTCATTGGTAAGACAACTTGGACTACAGGGGAAGCAACACAAACTAAATTTGAGCTGGTATGGTGGAAAATCATCACAGGAGACAGCATCGGTCGTCGATCTTCACGTGAGTGGTGTAAATAAACAAAGGAAGTTTGCTTTGAAAAATGTTTATGGAGTTACAAGTTTGAAATTGCCTAATCAAAGTTTTAATGCCGATTTGATTAAAAAGCATGGTGTTCCAATAACTTTATATGGCAATGTGGCCCCGAAAGTACTAATTGGTCTCGATCGTTGTCATTTGGGATTGCCTGATGAAATAGTGCCGTTGGAAGAAGCTGGTGCATATGCTGCCAATACCCCTTTAGGATGGATTGTTTTCGGGAATATGAAAGGAGGTCCCCCTGCATCTCATACTTGTTTATTGACAGCACAGCCGGACAATCTGTATGATTTGGTAGCAGATTACTTTGAGGCAGAGAATTTTGGTGTCAAGGCTCTACCGGTTATTGAGTCTAAAGATGATTTACGTGCTCGAGAGTTACTGAAGGTTTCAACAAAGAGGGTTGCCGGAAGATTTCAATCCAGACTACTGTGGCGCGATGATGACGTAGTCCTGCCGGATAGCTATTCCATGGCCCTCAATAGCTTTTTTGGTATCGAAAGGAGAATGAAAAAGAATCCTGATTTTGGTGTGGCCTATAAATCGATAATGAACGATTATGTTAAAAAAGGGTACGTAAGCAAATTGGCAGTAAACGAAGTTAAGAATTTTAATAAAAGGACTTGGTACATTCCACATTTTGGAGTTGTGAATCCCAATAAGCCAGGGAAACTACGTTTGGTGTTTGATGCAGCCGCCACAGTAGAAGGAGTCTCCTTGAACTCAAAATTGTTGTAGGGTCCTCAACAATACAAGCCGTTGCCATCAGTATTGTTCAATTTTCGAGTTGGTGCTGTTGCTGTATGTGGAGACATAAAGGAAATGTTTCACCAAATCATCGTGGCTCCAGAAGACAGGTGTTCGCAGAGATTTTTATGGCGTGAAAATGAAAATTGCTCTCCAGATATTTTTGAAATGGTTGTGATGACATTTGGAGCTGCTTGTTCGCCATGTATTGCCCAATATGTGAAGGACACAAATGCATTGGAACACCGAGATCGTTTCCCAAGAGCCGTAAAGTCAATATTGGATCATCATTATGTTGACGATTTCGTGGACAGTTTCGAAGATGCAGCAAAAGCAATTGAAATAGCTAAAGAAGTTCGTGAAATTCATAAGTCAGCTGGATTTGCGTCATTTTACATCCAACTCATCGGATGTGGTCGTGGCTCAAGAAGGAAATTTGGATCAACCAGTAAATTTTACAGGTATTTCTGATAAAATAGAGTCTTCAAGCGAAAAGATACTTGGCATGTATTGGCACCCGGTAGATGATGCATTTAAATTTGTTCTAAAATTCCATCGAGTAAATGCTCGTCATCAATGGTACACGGTATCCCTCAAAACGTGAGTTGCTTAGTGTTGTAATGTTTGTTTTTGATCCAATTGGTTTTTTGTGCCATTATATGATAACTGCCAAATTGTTATTGCGAGAAATATGGAGACACGATATACGTTGGGATGAAAAAATGCCTCTGGCGCTGCATGTAATATGGAATAATTTGCGCCAGGAACTAAAAAACGTTGTCCAAGTACATGTTCCACGATTTTATTTTGGAAATGGTTTGCCTTGTGTATTGGAGCTACATGTATTTGTTGACGCCAGTGAAGACGCCTTTGGTGCCGTGTCATATTGGCGATCAATAACAGCTGATGGAAAAATCGGAGTATCTTTCATTTCTGCAAAAACAAAATGTGCTCCTCTGAAGTCCGTAACCATTCCCCGCTTAGAATTACAAGCTGCCGTACTGGGAACTCGATTATTGTGCTCTATATTGAAGAAACACTCACTAAAAGTTGCCCGCCGTATTTGTTGGAGTGATTCTACAACCGTCATCAGCTGGATTGGCTCTGAAAGTAGAAGATATAAGCCATTTGTTGCCCATCGAATCACTGAAATATTGGATTCTACTCGCCCAGCTGATTGGAGATGGTTGCCTACAGACCTTAATGTTGCCGATGAAACTACAAGAATGAAAAATAAAGTTGATTTTTCTAATGACACACTCAGGTTCCAGGGACCACAATTTCTCTAACGCCACGAAAATAATTGGCCAACAACGATTTCTGGAGAACATGATGATTCCTGTGAAGAGGAGCTTCGTCCAAAGTTTACATTATTGGTTAGTACAAATTCTGTAATTAATTTTAATCGTTTTTCTTCATTTCTCAGACTCAAACGTACAATGGCATGGGTACTGAGATTTGTCGACTGCTGCCGTAAGAGAAACAATAGTAAAGGAACTACTTGTTTGACAGCTGCTGAATTAAAGACTGTTGAAACTTGTCTATGCCGCCTATCACAAGAAGAAAGTTTTGCCAATGAATTCGAAATTTTAAAATCTGGTGGTACTATGCCAAAATACAACGATTTATACACTCTTTCTGCATATATTGATGAAAACAAGTTGCTCCGAGTGTATGGTCGTATTGATGCTGCCAGCTGGCTACCACTAGATTCCAGACGTCCCATTATACTGTCGCCTAGTCATCATTTAACACAACTTATTGTTACCCATGTACACAACAAAATGAAACATCAGAATTTTGAAGCTACCATGGGTGAGATAAGACGGTCACTTTGGATACCACGTCTTCGAAGACTATTGAGTAAGTGCATCTCAAATTGTAATGTTTGCAAAATTCGTCGTTCCGTTCCAGTGCCTCCATTTATGGGTTCATTGCCAAATGACAGACTTACCCCATATGTGAGGCCATTCTCCTATACTGGTGTGGACTATTTTGGATCTGTCAACATCACTATGGGACGTCGTCACGAAAAACGATGGGTGGCTCTATTTACATGCCTAACAATCAGGGCAGTACACTTGGAGGTGGCCCATGATCTTTCAACTGATGCTTGTATACTGGCTATAAGAAACTTTATAAATCGCCGTGGTGTCCCATTGAAGATGCGCAGTGACAATGGGAAGAATTTCGTTGGTGCTGACAATGAAGCTAAGAGATTCGAGGAAGTATTTGATGTGGCTCGAATACAAGATGAATCATCAACCAAGGGCATTGACTGGCAGTTCAATTGCCCACATAATCCAGCAGAAGGTGGCATATGGGAGCGAATGGTCCAATGTGTCAAAAAGGTTCTACGCGTGACCCTGAAAGAAGTGTCCCCACGAGAACACACGTTCCAGAGTTTTTTGATTGAGGCTGAAAACATCGTAAATTTTCGTCCATTGACTCATATGCCTGTCAGCCATGAGGACGAAGAACCACTGACGCCAAATCATTTTTTGTTGGGGTCAGCAAATACCTCACAAACGCCAGAAGGAACAGTCATCGATAAGCCAGCTGTTTTGAAGAAACAGTGGCGAATCTCCCGTCAGCTACGTGACCACTGTTGGAAATTGTTGAGTATCTGCCTACACTCACAAGACGATCAAAATGGTGTGAATACACAAAACCTGTGGCTCCTGGTGATCTTGTGCTCATATGTGACCCAGCTGTTTCCCGCCGAGAATGGAAAAGAGGTCGTGTTGAAGAAGTATTCAAGGCCAACGATGGTGTCATACGTAGAGCTGATGTCCAAACTGGTGGTGGAATCCTGAGACGCCCCGTATCAAAACTTGCCATCCTAGGCATTGAATAGTGAATCGCTGTCGATCCACGGGGTCGGGGATGTCGCCGATGCTCATATTTATGTTTTTTTTTTAATTATTTATTTTCATTTATGTTTGATTTTAATATGTTTGTTGGGATTTACATTAATAATCATTAACGTTTTTTGCATCATTTGCCTTATGCTATGATCATTTGTTTTGCCTTGGTTATTCCCTTTTTTGGGCTCATTTGTTTATGAGTTTCACCGCAGTCCCTTTGACTCTTTGTGTTTTCGTTAAGAAACCTGTTTTCTTCATTTGGAAGGAAACTTTTAGAAATTGTAAACAAATAAGAATAAGTAGCCTACAAGTGATTGTGGCTCTTGTTGAAAGTTTAGTTTGCTGAGGACAAAGATTGCGGTGAGTACGTAAAATATTTTGTTTTGTTTGACGTACCTAATGAGAGGAGAATTAATTACAAAACGGACACAGATGGGATCGCACACATATATAGAAATGTGGTGCATAAGCACAGACGCAAGCTGAAGAGTAACACAAACATCAGTTGACATCGATAATCAGACGGACGACATTGTTTTGTTAATGTAATTATTTTTCAAATATTGTGTTAATGTTTTGTTTATTAAATGTAATCATGTTTTGTATTTTGTTAGTGACAACCCCTGAAGATGATTGACGAAGTCAATCGAAATATTGGGATAAATAAAAATTAAACAACACATAGAACAACGAGTTTAAATAAATGACCTCAAGCCGAAAAATAATTTTATAAAATAACAACACTAAAGGTCAACTATTCACTTACAACAATTTTATATTTTTTAGAAATAAACGCGTAGCAACTCATGCACATACAATAAAGTGTTTGTGTTTTTATGTTGTTAAACTCGCTGTCCTCACACGGATAAACTCAAGTCGCAGCCAGCGACAAGTGGTACAAAATCATAGATAATCAGTGTTTATACATGAAATGAGAACCATACAATTTTTAAAACGACGTTGAAAATATGAAGAAAACTTTTATATCAACCATAACAGTATTCAGTAACACCGTCGCACAGTGGCTGAAAATCGTTTTTCGTTGGCCAAAATTCTGAACCTTTTGAACCGATCAAAATATTTCAGTTATTTTTTTTTAATGGATATATATTTTGTTTAACTTAACTCAGTTTAAATTACACTAAAATTGATTGAAGACTTTTTAAAGATTTCTAGGTCAAAGTTAAACTTTTGATTTTTTTAATTTTGAGAGTGAAATATGGGTTTATTATTATTTTATTTATTAAAATATTTAATATTTAGAATTAATTAATAATTATAAATACTTTTTGTATTAATGATTTTTTTTTTGTTACACTCAAAAAATTTTTGAGACTCAAAAAAATAGTAACATCAACTGAAGATTGTGCTATTATTACAGAAAAATTAAAAATTTTTTGCTGTCAAATTTGCAAATTTGTTTACAATCAAAGAATATTTACACTTAAAAAAAACTTTAATAATATTATCTAAAAATCTTGTTATTACTACAGAAAAATGTATTATTTTTTGCTGTCAAATTTGATCATTTTAAAAAACTTTTTGAAAATAAAAAAATGCAATAGATTTTAATAGCATTTGTAACAATGGTAGGTCCTGTTTATTATTATATTTTACTAATACTATGGTTTTCGTACTTAAATAACAATGAAAGTCAATTATAATTATTATTCATTTGACTCAAATATTGATTGCAAATATTCCATATATTGTTCGGAACGGATCTGACGTTGCGAATAATATATTAAATAGATCTTCTTTTGTAGAATTTCGTGAAATTTTTCTAGTATTGTGCTCTATATAAAATCTGTAATCCTTGTTCCTTTTTCCTGAGCAGCCTCTGATAGTTCTCCAAGTGGCAATAAATGATGTTTAATGCCATATTCTCCATGGTAAAGGATTTTGTGAACTGTTGCAGACATATATCTCCATGGGTAGTTGGTTGTATATATTTTTGCAGTTTCCTTTGCATAATCTCCAAATTTTCTAGAGTCAATTTCATCATTGCATGCAAGTACTTCTAGAATTATTTTAAATCTGCTTAAGTCCACTAAATTAAGTAAAGCTTGAGTCCACTACTGTTATTTCAGATGCTGTTTCTGGATCTGAAAAGAATCTTCTTGCGGTACTGCCAACATTTGTATTGCCTGGCCCTTGTTTTGACTGATCTATAATGATCTAAAATCTTTGTTGGTTTCGTTTTTTCTTATTGATCTTAAAGACTCGAAATCCAAATCATAACTGATTTTTAGTATGTGTTCCATAAGTCGTATAATGTAGTGGTGATAATCCAAATTCATATGCATCGGTATTATCTAATGATTTTGTCGGATCTTGATTTAATTGGGTTGAGGTTGCTTGGCATATAATAAAGCTGGATGCAGCCTTCGTGTTAGTCAAAGTCTGATCTACTTTTGCATCTATCATTGCCAGCACTAATTGGTAGCTTACTTCAATTTGCTGCCCATCTAACTGTAATTGTAATGGCTGTAGTGTTGCAATTTGGGCATTGATATCACTATATTATTTCTTAATGGCATCATGAGTTTCTTTTTTGAATTCAAATTTGATTGGCCTGCAGTATTTCCTTGAAGATGGTGTCTCATGTTTTCCAAATATTCATTGTTTGCGTTCTACTAGTCGAAGGCTCTGAATCTTCCAAAAACTTTTTTAATCGCAATGGTACATCTGAGTCTCAAATATTTTCACATACAACTTGTTTGTATTGTTTTTGTCCCGAAGAACCATCACATCCCAATTTACAAAACAGAATTAACTATGTGTTTCCATATTTCTTTTACTCATTCCCTGCTATTGATTGTAGCAAGCGTTCGGCTGTGTGATCAAGTAGAGATTGTAGTTGTACCTCTGCCGAAATTGGTGTGATTGTAATAGTGCCCTTTGATGGCAAACAGTCCATTTTAGCAGCGGTTATGTGATGATATGCTGGATACCAATTTGAGCCCTTTTCAATCGCACGCAATCTGAGCTGAATATATTGCTGTTTTGTTAATTTCAAATCCAGAATTAATGCTAATGCCTCCTCATTTCTGAACTGTTTTGCATCGCTCGGAGTTGGTATACTTTTAAGAATCCGTTTTGTTCTCACTGGACTAGCTTTAACAACTTTTTCAATGATATCCACATTTGTAAATTGGTTCTGCGACCGTAATTGATGTAGAAAAGATTTTTTTATATTTGTACAACCAATTTCATCGTTAACATCTTTAAATTTCCGCCTTTTAGATCTATCGCTGCAGTTGTCCAATGATTGGCGTGGTCTTCCAGCCTTATTTTTCTTTGCTGTTTCTGCAGCGACAGTAAGTTGGCCTTCTAACCAGTTTGCACTTTTATATAAAACTTTTGTTGACTGTAGCTAACTTCTTTGTAGCGTTATTTTAGTGATTTGACGAAATTAGATATTTGTTCTTGTATTTTGCTGCTACGCGAATTTAAGTTTAATTTTATTTTAACGTAACTAAGAACTTCTTCCTGGTTTTTGTTCCTAAAATACTATTCGACCAGTTCTTTATAACTGAAGCTCTCCATATTTTTCTGAATATTTTTATTTGCGTCTGTTATGTTTTATCACTTGCGAATATATTTCCTTACACTTAAAAGATTAACTTATTACTGAGTTAACACTATTCCGTAATTGTATAGATTTTTATATACATGAAATTGACACGTTTATCTTTAATTTCATAGCAGGTAGTACTTAAATTGAACAAAACTGCACTATCTCGCCAATATGTGGTTGTTTTTTATCTTTAGTGGTTTTATGTTGCGATTATTGACACACTTATAAAATTGTTTGTAAATCTGGTTGACCCTAAAAGTTGATACCAGGTAATTTTCGAAAGAGATCATATATCTACAGTAGAACCTATTGTGACAATTTTATGACTTATTTTTTTGCTGATCAAAACAAAGCCATAAAACCCTTTCGCAGGTTTTATATTTAACTATTTCATTATAAGCTATAAAATACCTAAAGCACATATTTTATGCACCAGAGTAAACGAGTACTAATATGTAAGGCTTTCTAAATTATCGTAATTTGAATTTGTTTAGAGTAATTTCATTAAAATGAAATAAGTGTTCTACCAGCGGGTCGTCGCGGGTACAAAAGTATATACAGGGTTAAAGAAGACACTTTAACTTTTCTCCGGGTGGTACACATTTCTTGTTACCTTTTGTTCCCTAGAAGTTCTATTCCACTATAGTTTAAATTTGAGAAAAATATAGTAGTTTCATAAATATTTCATAACGCCCCTAATATTAAACGCTAGAGCTGTGACCACTTACAACAACTAAAGACTATAATCCTCCCAACATTATAAAAAAGACTGCAGGCCATTATCGATGATAGCTTGCGTGTAGTAACCATTTATTTTTGATAAAAAAAAAACAAACAAAAAAACACCTTTTTCTGAAATTAAAAAAAAACAGTTGAGTTTGACAGCATACCACGCCCACAATTAGTACAACTTTAACCTAATTTTTTGGCTACATTAATACATAAGATACAAAATTGCGTAAAAATTTTAAAAATCGGTGACAAAAAACTTTTGGCCAACGAAATCAAAATTTCATCCATAGTGCGTCGGCACAAAGACCAACATAAAAACTATTTCAGGAATTGGCGAAGAATACGGTCCAGACTTGGTCCAACGCATAAATCCTAAACTCCGGATAAGCCCAACCAGTTAATAAAATTAAAAACAACACACAAATCGGAAAAAAAGATCGATCATAAATTCGGCCCTTTTTCTGTACAAAGAAAGCATCTGATACACTCAAAAAAAAAAACATCGATATAGATGTGGCAACATTGAAGTTTATGATTTAACACGTGTTCCGTCAAGCCAATTATTCATACTTATACAGTGTGGCGCAAAACTAACGTTGTGGTTTGATGTTTAATAACTTTTTAATTTTTTTTATTTCAGAATTTTGTAAAGCAAACTGGGGAATTTTAAACGGAACACTACACAACAGAACATCGGTCAGCAATTGTTGAATTTTATTTTAAAAGACAAGTGTCAATTGTTTTTGCGCATCGTTCGTTTCGTCTCTTTTTTAAATGTGCGTTCTGATTGGTTGAATGGTTTCTTAAACAAACAAACGCGCAGGATATGCTCTACAGAGAATCCAAGAATAGTTTATCAGCAACAATTACACCCACTTAAGTGTACTGTATGGTGCGGTGTATCGTCTGAAAGGATCATTGACCCATATTTCTTTGAAATGCACATGGAGCCTCAGTTACGGTAAGTGGTCTTAAATATCGAACGATGCTGAACAATTTTTTGAGACTAGCTGTAGAAAACTATTTACAGTTGTGGTTCCAACAAGATGGAGCCACGCCGCAAAGGACACAATGGCTCTGTTGCGGGACCTATTTGGCGAACGCGTTATTTCAATTGGTCCCAACTTTCTCCGTATTTAACAGCGCCAGACTGTTTTCTAAGGGGTTATTTGAAAGAAAGGGTATAAGTAAATAAGCCTGCGACAATACCACTGTTAAAACAAAACATTCGTCATGAAAGCTATAACACCGGAAATTTAACGGAGAATTGGGGGAATTGATTTGTACAGACGAAGAATAAGTAAAGGAAACCGATTTAATGTTTTTGTTGAGAATTAAAACAACGGACGAAAATTGAACGTTAACAAATTGACAAAATGTAGTTTTTGTTGCTAACAAGAATGTACTTGAGTGTTTTAGGAATCGCAAGAATGTTTGGAACTTTATTGAATGAAGTATTCGTTGATCAAATTAAGGCACTTTAGGAGCACAGATACTTAACGGCAATCGGCCTGGAGCCAGAACTAGTACTACGTTTGGCTGGATACGTTGGTTCAGAGGAAATCAAGTTGGTCGACGCAAATCATCAATACAAAAAATTTTGGTAGCGTACAAAACCAAATGGATGAATTGAAAAATTTGATGAAGTCAATGATGCACTTACGACAGATTCCTGCACCATTGGCCATATCAACAACGAATGTAATATAACCAAGAAATGACAACGACCTTCGAGACAAGTTCCTAGAAACTACAGTGTAAATGTGATTGATAAAACGATTCCAAATTGTAACCCAACGGATGATCATAATTTATGATAAGCCAGTTTATAGATCGAGCTAACAATTTGGCTGGAATGAGAAGTGTTTGATAATTGCGGTATTTTCGAAATTACATTTTTGGAATCTGATATCCAATGTCATATCATCCGCGAAACCGTAATGGGTGATTTGTCCTGCAAACGATAGAAATTTATGGTATTTGTGGCGGTTAACTGTTCGCTTAAGAGAAAGTGATGATCGAAATCAAAATAGCCAGTGTCAATCTGAATACCGAAGCATTTATCATTAAAGATAATTTATTGCTTACAGATCTTTATATATTAGAAGATTAAACCAAATGCGATATAAAATAAACACCTTTCGATGTAAATCACACTACATGCAGAAGTGCAAGTTGGATTTTATTGAACTTTTAACGAATATCAGGATGTTTTTGAAAAACTAACGTAATCGAATTGCGAATAGAATTGGACACAAACGAACCAATAGTTAAAACACCATGTCATGTCCTCTAAAGCGAAGACTGAAATCGAAAACGGAATAATTTTATAGAAAAATGTTGTAACAAAGTCGGTTTATGCGATGCCGGCGATTCTGTCGAAAAAGAAGGACAATTCCATGGACTATCAAAAATTAAAGTCACATAGAGAAAGAAATTTACCCGATATTAAATATCAAGGAGAACCTTAATTTGCAACACGTTTTAAATATTTTTCGAAGCAAGATATAGCGGTTATAATCATGTGCCAATTTAATAGCCGGGCTATCTCATGTCGTGGCGATGTTAATTGGCCGCCATGATCACGATTTGACACTTATTTCTATGGGGATATTGAAAAAAAATATACATCAATAGGTTAAGAACAATGCAAGAGCTAAAGGATGAGATAATTCGACACATTACCGACATTGAACCTCCATTTCGTTTGAGATTCATTGAAAATATGGACCTTCGGATAGAGGTATGGTACCGATGCCGTGGCGAGCATTTGGCCGATAATTTGTTTCGCACATAATTGTCATAGAACCTTTTATGATTATGATTTATAATAACACCGTGAGTTTTAGATGGACCACTCTTTATAAACCCAAAGCAGTTTGTTTTAAATATTTTATTTACAGCTAAAAAGTAATATTATTGCGTAAGATTCGTAACAATAACATTGTTTCAAAATCGCTACTAAAATTTCTAAATATTACAATCATACGTGATTTCCGTAATCATATATCATATCACACTGCTAACATAAAACCCAAAAACAATTTGTTGCACGAACCATATTTATATTGATGATACAGCCATATTTTCATGTTTAAATTTTCATATCAATAATATTTTTATTGCTGCACCCACACCTTTGTTATAAATCACCAATGTTATGATTGCCGCTATCATACTATTGTCAAAATGAAATTCAAAAAACAATACAATGGTTGCTGTTTACATAATACATTACAGAGAACATACTATTGTTGTCTTTACCATATATTTATAGTATCCATATCTTTTCTCGAACGAACAATTGTGTTAATCTTAGTAGATGCTTTTACTAAGTACACTATTATACGAGCTGTTAAAAAGTACTGCGACAAAACATGTGATGGCTTTTCTAGGTGAAGTTTTAGGCTATATTGGTTCCCCCACAAGAATTGTCACCCAAAGAGGAACAGCTATTTCTTCAAAAGATTCCAGCCGATATTGTAACGAATACAATATCAAACATATGCAGAATGCCGTACGAACGCATAGGGCGAATGGACATGCGGAACGTGTCGAAAAAACAATACTGTAGGTGATGAAAGCAACAACAAGAAAACTAAAAACATTGGGACGATCACCACTATGGATAGGATGTACTCCGCGTGACATATTGAAAACAAATAAGCGTAAATGCTGCAAGACGACTCCTATAAGCAAATAACGATTATAACATAATATAAGAGGCGACAGTTCAGAGAATAATATAAGCGAAACAGAAAGCCAAAGAACGCTACGGCGGGCAATATGCCGGAACATTAAGTTCTAGCGGAAAAAAACCAAAAAATCGCGTAAGCTGGAACAAAACTATAACGGACTGTTTATCATCAGCCATCTGTTGGACAACGACCGTTATATTAAGTAGGAGCGTATGCGGCTAATAAACGTAAACATTGTTGTATTATTGCAAAAAACTACGATGAATTCGACGACCCTTATAAAGCTGCAAGTGAGGACACTTTTAATTTGCAGGAAAGGCCAACTCTGAGCAATATTGAAGAGTACGATACAGCGGTCCCTTAAGCGCACCCGTACTGGCAACACGTACCACGCACACGACCAAATTGTCCATACAAGTCTTTTTTTACACATATACTATTTTCTAACTAAACATTTTTATTATTAAACATCCCACCAATTAAATAAAATAAACAGCTAAACTTTGAAAATAAATAAGTGTGTTTTACTCGTCTGTCCAAGGAGTGGGGAGGCTTCAACGCTTTAATACGAAAAAAAAATTAATATTGATTCCATATATTAATACTTTACAAAGCTTCTATTTGAATCGATTCACTACAAAAACTAGCATTGTAGCCCACAGGCCTTATTGAATACAACGGCCGACCACCACTTTGCTAGCAAATTATGGGTTGTTCCAGTAAGACCATATATCGAAACTGTCGTCGATTACTGCTGAGCTTTCTGGATAAGCCGACAGGGCTTATCCAGCAGAGTGAAAAATGGGTTTATTATTTTATTTATTAAAAAATTTAATATTTGGAATTTAATAATAATTATAAATATTTTTTGTAATAATGGAATTATTTTAATGTTACACTCAAAAAATTTTTGAGACTCAAAAAAAAATAGTAAAATCAACTGGAGATTGTGCTATTATTACAGAAAAATAAAAAAAAATTTGTTGTCAAATTTGCAAATTTGTTTACACTCAAAGAATATTTACACTTAAAATAACGTTAATAATATTGTCCAAAAATCTTGTTATTACTACAGAAAAAATTATTATTTTTTGCTGTCAAATTTGATAATTTTAAAAAACTTTTTGAAAATAAAAAATGCAATAGATTTTAATAGCATTTGCAACAATGGTAGGTTCTGTTATTATTTTTTACTAATGCTATGTTTTTTGTACTTAAATAACAATGAATGACAATTATAATTATTATTCATTTGACTCAAATGTTGATTGCAAATATTCCATATTTTGTTCGGAACGGATCTGACGTTGCGAATAATATATTAAATAGATCTTCATTTGTGGAATTTCGTAAAATATTTCTAGTATTGTGATCTCTATAAAATCTGTAATCCTTGTTCCTTTTTTCCTGAGCAGCCTCTGATAGCTCTCCAAGTGGCACCAAATGATGTTTAATGCCATCTTCTCCATGGTAAAGGATTTTGTGAACTGTTGCAGACATATATCTCCATGGGTAATTGGTTGTATATATTTTTGCAGTTTCCTTTGCATAATCTCCAAAATTTTCTAGAGTCAATTTCCTCATTGCACGAAAGTACTACTAGGATTATTTTAAATCTGAAAATAAAGCTTAAGTCCACTACTGTTATTCCAGATGCTGTTTCTGGATCTGAAAAGAATCTTATTGCGGTATTGCCACCATTTGTATTGCCTGGCCCTTGTTTTAACTGATCTATAATCAATCCAAATTTCCGATGTACATCTTGAACATGTTTCTTTTTTGAACTTCTTAAATCTTTGTTGGTTTCGTTGTTTCTTATTGATCCTGAAGACCCAAAATCCAAATCATAACTGATTTTTAGTATGTGTTCCATAAGTCGTATAATGTAGTGGTGATAATCCAAACTCATATGCAACGGTATTATCTAATGATTTTGTCGGGACTTGATTTAATTGGGTTGACGTTGCTTGGGATATAATAAAGCTGGATGCAGCCTTCGTGTTAGTCAAAGCCTGATCTACTTTTGCATCTATCATTGTCAGCACTAATTGGTAGCTTACTTCAATTTGCTGCCCATCTAACTGTAATTGTAATGGCTGTAGTGTTGCAATTTGGGCCTTGATATCACTAACTTATTTCTTAATGGCATCATGAGTCTCTTTTTTGAATTCAAATTTGATTGGCCTGCAGTAATTCCTAGAAGATGGTGTCTTATTTTTTCAAAATATTCATTGTTTGCGTTCTACTAGTCGAAGGCTCTGAATCTTCCAAAATCTTTTTCAATCGCAATGGTACATCTGAGTGTGTATTGTTTGTATTGTTCTTGTCCCGAAGAACCATCACATCCCAATTTACAAAACAGAATTAACTTTGTGTTTCCATATTTCTTTAACTCATTTCCTGCTATTGATTGTAGCAAGCGTTCGGCTGTGTGATCAAGTAGAGATTGTAGTTGTACCTCTGCCGAAATTGGTGTGATTGTAATAGTGTCCTTTGATGGTAAACAGTCCATTTGAGCAGCGGTTATGTGATGATATGCTGGATACCAATTTGAGCCCTTTTCAATCGCACGCAATCTGAGCTGAATATATTGCCGTTTTGTTAATTTCAAATCTAGAATTAATGCTAATGCATTAATGCTATGCTAATGCTAACTTTTGTAAATTGGTCCTGCGACCATAATTGATGTAGGAAAGATTCTTTTATATTTGTACAATCAATTTCATCGTTAACATCTTTGAATTTCCGCCTTTTAGATCTATCGCTGCAGTTGTCCAATGATTTGCGTGGTCTTCCAGCCTTATCTTGTTTTGCTGTTTCTGCAGCGACAGTAAGTTGGCCTTCTAACCAGTTTGCACTTTTTATATAAAACTTTTGTTTACTGTAACTAACTTATTTGTAGCGTTTTTTTTTTGTGATTTGACGAAATTAGATATTTGTTCTTGTATTTCGGTGCTACCCGAATTTAAGTTTAATTTTATTTTAACGTAACTAGGAACTTCTTCCTGGTTTTTGTTTCCAAAATACTAGTTCTTTATAACTGAAGCTCTCCAAATTTTTCTGAATATTTTTATTTGGGTCTGTTATGTTTTATCACAATTTTATGACTTATTTTTTTGCTGGTCAAAACAAAGCCATACAACCCTTTCACAGGTATTTAATTATTTCATTATAAGCTATAAAATACCTAAAGCACATATTTAATACAACATTGTACACGAGTACTAATAAGGCTTTTTAAATTATCGTAATAATTTGTTTAGAGTAAGTTCATTAGAATGAAATAAGTGTTCTACCAGCGGGTCGTCGCGGGTACAAAAGTATATATATAGGGTTACAAAAGACACTTTCACTTTTCTCCGGGTGGTACACGTTTCTTGTTACCTTTTGTTCCCTAGAAGTTATTTTCCACTATAGTTTAAATTTGAGAAAAATATAGTAGTTTCATAAATATTTAATAACGCGCCTAATATTAAACGCTAGAGCTGTGACCACTTACAACAACTAAAGACTATAATCCTCCCAACATTATAAAAAAAGCCGGCAGTCCATTATCGATGATAGCTTGCGTGTAGTAACCATTTATTTTTGATAAAAAAAACACGAAAAAAACACCTTTTTCTGAAATTAAAAAAAAAAACAGTTGAGTTTGACAGCATACCACGCCCACAATTAGCAATAGTTTAACCTAATTTTTTGGCTACATTAATCTGGATATATAAGATACAAAATTGCGTAAAATTGGCCAACGAAATCAAAATTTCATCCATAGTGCGTAAGCTCAAAGACCAACATAAAAACGGCGATGAACACGGTCCAGACTTGGTCGAACACATAAATCCTAAACTCCGGATAAGCCCAACCAGACACTTTTTTTAACGAAAGTTAACGTTTCAGACTTTACACCGGAAGTTAATAAAACTCAAAACAACACAGAAATCGGCAAAAAAAAGATCGATCATAAATTCGGCCCCTTTTCTGTACAAAGAAAGCATCTGATACACTCAAAAAAAACGTAGACATAGATGTGGCAACATTGAAGTGTACGATTTAACACGTGTCCTGTCAAACCAATTATTCAGACTTATACAGGGTGGCGCAAAACTAACGTTGTGGTTTGCATGTTTATTAACTTTTTAATTTTTTTTATAATCCTCCCAACATTATAAAAAAGACCGCAGGCCATTATCGATGATAGCTTGCGTGTAGTAACCATTTATTTTTGATAAAAAAAAAACAAACAAAAGAACACCTTTTTCTGAAATTAAAAAAAACAGTTGAGTTTGACAGCATACCACGCCCACAATTAGCAATAGTTTAACTTAATTTTTGGCTACATTAATCTGGATATATAAGATACAAAATTGCGTAAACATTTTAAAAATCGGTGACAAAAAACTATTCCACTTTTGGAAAACGAAATCAATATTTCATCCATAGTGCGTAAGCACAAAGAATTAAAAACAACACACAAATCGGAAAAGATCGATCATAAATTCTGCCCTTTTTCTGTACAAAGAAAGCATCTGATACACTCAAAAAAAAAAAACATCGACATAGATGTGGCAACATTGAAGTTTATGATTTAACACGTGTTCCGTCAAGCCAATTATTCATACTTATACAGTGTGGCGCAAAACTAACGTTGTGGTTTGAATGTTTTATAACTTTTTAATTTTTTTTATTTCAGAATTTTGTAAAGCAAACTGGGGAATTTTAAACGGAACACTACACAACAGAACAGCGGTCAGCAATTGTTGAATTTTATTTTAAAAGACAAGTGTCAATTGTTTTTGCGCATCGTTCTTTTCGTCTCTTTTTTAAATGTGCGTTCTGATTGGTTGAATGGTTTCTTAAACAAACAAACGCGCAGGATATGCTCTACAGAGAATCCAAGAATAGTTTATCAGCAACAATTACACCCACTTAAGTGTACTGTATGGTGCGGTGTATCGTCAGTTACGGTAAGTGGTCTTAAATATCGAACGATGCTGAACAATTTTTTGAGACTAGCTGTAGAAAACTATTTACAGTTGTGGTTCCAACAAGATGGAGCCACAACACAATGGCTCTGTTGCGGGACCTATTTGGCGAACGCGTTATTTCAATTGGTCCCAACTTTCTCCGTATTTACCAGCGCCAGACTGTATTCTAAGGGGTTATTTGAATGAAAGGGTATAAGTAAATAAGCCAGCGACAATACCACCGTTAAAAGAAAACATTCGTCATGAAAGCTATAACACCGGAAATTTGATGGAGAATTGGGGGAATTGATTTGTACAGACGAAGAATAAGTATAGGAAACCGATTTAATGTTTTTGTTGAGAATTAAAACAACGGACGAAAATTGAACGTTAACAAATTGACAAAATGTAGTTTTTGTTGCTAACAAGAATGTACTTGAGTGTTTTAGGAATCGCAAGAATGTTTGGAACTTTATTGAATGAAGTATTCGTTGATCAAATTAAGGCACTTTAGGAGCACAGATACTTAACGGCAATCGGCCTGGAGCCAGAACTAGTACTACGTTTGGCTGGATACGTTGGTTCAGAGGAAATCAAGTTGGTCGACGCAAATCATCAATACGAAAAATTTTGGTAGCGTACAAAACCAAATGGATGAAGTGAAAAATTTGATGAAGTCAATGATGCACTTACGACAGATTCCTGCACCATTGGCCATATCAACAACGAATGTAATATAACCAAGAAATGACAACGACCTTCGAGACAAGTTCCTAGAAACTACAGTGTAAATGTGATTGATAAAACGATTCCAAATTGTAACCCAACGGATGATCATTATTTATGATAAGCCAGTTTATAGATCGAGCTAACAATTTGGCTGGAATGAGAAGTGTTTGATAATTGCGGTATTTTCGAAATTACATTTTTGGAATCTGATATCCAATGTCATATCATCCGCGAAACCGTAATGGGTGATTTGTCCTGCAAACGATAGAAATTTATGGTATTTGTGGCGGTTAACAAATCGCTTAAGTGAAAGTGATGATCGAAATCAAAATAGCCAGTGTCAATCTGAATACCGAAGCATTTATCATTAAAGATAATTTATTGCTTACAGATCTTTATATATTAGAAGATTAAACCAAATGCGATATAAAATAAACACCTTTCGATGTAAATCACACTACATGCAGAAGTGCAAGTTGGATTTTATTGAACTTTTAACGAATATCAGGATGTTTTTGAAAAACTAACGTAATCGAATTGCGAATAGAATTGGACACAAACGAACCAATAGTTAAAACACCATGTCATGTCCTCTAAACCGAAGAATGAAATCGAAAACGGAATAATTTTATAGAAAAATGTTGTAACAAAGTCGGTTTATGCGATGCCGGTGATTCTGTCGAAAAAGAAGGACAATTCCATGGACTATCAAAAATTAAAAAGTCACGTAGAGAAAGAAATTTACCCGATATTAAATATCAAGGAGAACCTTAATTTGCAACACGTTTTAAATATTTTTCGAAGCAAGACTTGTATAGCGGTTATAATCAAGTGCCAATTTAATAGCCGGGCTATCTCATGTCGTGGCGATGTTAATTGGCCGCCATGATCACGATTTGACACTTATTTCTATGGGGATATTGAAAAAAAATATACATCAATTGGTTAAGAACAATGCAAGAGCTAAAGGATGAGATAATTCGACACATTACCGACATTGAACCTCCATTTCGTTTGAGATTCATTGAAAATATGGACCTTCGGATAGAGGTATGTTACCGATGCCGTGGCGAGCATTTGGCCGATAATTTGTTTCGCACATAATTGTCATAGAACCTTTTATGATTATGATTTATAATAACACCGTGAGTTTTAGATGGACCACTCTTTATAAACCCAAAGCAGTTTGTTTTAAATATTTTATTTACAGCTAAAAAGTAATATTATTGCGTAAGATTCGTAACAATAACATTGTTTCAAAATCGCTACTAAAATTTCTAAATATTACAATCATACGTGATTTCCGTAATCATATATCATATCACACTGCTAACATAAAACCCAAAAACAATTTGTTGCACGAACCATATTTATATTGATGATACAGCCATATTTTCATGTTTAAATTTTCATATCAATAATATTTTTATTGCTGCACCCACACCTTTGTTATAAATCACCAATGTTATGATTGCCGCTATCATACTATTGTCAAAATGAAATTCAAAAAACAATACAATGGTTGCAGTTTACATAATACATTACAGAGAACATACTATTGTTGTCTTTACCATATATTTATAGTATCCATATCTTTTCTCGAACGAACAATTGTGTTAATCTTAGTAGATGCTTTTACTAAGTACACTATTATACGAGCTGTTAAAAAGTACTGCGACAAAACATGTGATGGCTTTTCTAGGTGAAGTTTTAGGCTATATTGGTTCCCCCACAAGAATTGTCACCCAAAGAGGAACAGCTATTTCTTCAAAAGATTCCAGCCGATATTGTAACGAATACAATATCAAACATATGCAGAATGCCGTACGAACGCATAGGGCGAATGGACATGCGGAACGTGTCGAAAAAACAATACTGTAGGTGATGAAAGCAACAACAAGAAAACTAAAAACATTGGGACGATCACCACTATGGATAGGATGTACTCCGTCTTTTTTTACACATATACTATTTTCTAACTAAACATTTTTATTATTAAACATCCCACCAATTAAATAAAATAAACAGCTAAACTTTGAAAATAAATAAGTGTGTTTTACTCGTATGTCCAAGGAGTGGGGAGGCTTCAATGCTTTAATACAAAATAAAAATTAATATTGATTCCATATATTAATACTTTACAAAGCTTTTATTTGAATCGATTCACTACAAAAACTAGCATTGTAGCCCACAGGCCTTATTGAATACAACGGCCTACGTTGTTCCAGTAAGACCATATATCGAAACTGTCGTCGATTACTGCTGAGCTTTCTGGATAAGCCGACAGGGCTTATCCAGCAGAGTGAAAAATGGGTTTATTATTTTATTTATTAAAAAATTTAATATTTGGAATTTAATAATAATTATAAATATTTTTTGTAATAATGGAATTATTTTAATGTTACACTCAAAAAATTTTTAAGACTCAAAAAAAATAGTAAAATCAACTGGAGATTGTGCTATTATTACAGAAAAATTAAAAAAAAAATTTGTTGTCAAATTTGCAAATTTGTTTACACTCAAAGAATATTTACACTTAAAATAACGTTAATAATATTGTCCAAAAATCTTGTTATTACTACAGAAAAAATTATTATTTTTTGCTGTCAAATTTGATAATTTTAAAAAACTTTTTGAAAATAAAAAATGCAATAGATTTTAATAGCATTTGAAACAATGGTAGGTTCTGTTATTATTTTTTACTAATGCTATGTTTTTCGTACTTAAATAACAATGAATGGCAATTATAATTATTATTCATTTGACTCAAATGTTGATTGCAAATATTCCATATTTTGTTCGGAACGGATCTGACGTTGCGAATAATATATTAAATAGATCTTCATTTGTGGAATTTCGTAAAATATTTCTAGTATTGTGATCTCTATAAAATCTGTAATCCTTGTTCCTTTTTTCCTGAGCAGCCTCTGATAGCTCTCCAAGTGGCACCAAATGATGTTTAATGCCATCTTCTCCATGGTAAAGGATTTTGTGAACTGTTGCAGACATATATCTCCATGGGTAATTGGTTGTATATATTTTTGCAGTTTCCTTTGCATAATCTCCAAAATTTTCTAGAGTCAATTTCCTCATTGCACGAAAGTACTTCTAGGATTATTTTAAATCTGAAAATAAAGCTTAAGTCCACTCCTTTTATTCCAGATGCTGTTTCTGGATCTGAAAAGAATCTTATTGCGGTATTGCCACCATTTGTATTGCCTGGCCCTTGTTTTAACTGATCTATAATCAATCCAAATTTCCGATGTACATCTTGAACATGTTTCTTTTTTGAACTTCTTAAATCTTTGTTGGGTTCGTTGTTTCTTATTGATCCTGAAGACCCAAAATCCAAATCATAACTGATTTTTAGTATGTGTTCCATAAGTCGTATAATGTAGTGGTGATAATCCAAACTCATATGCAACGGTATTATCTAATGATTTTGTCGGGACTTGATTTAATTGGGTTGACGTTGCTTGGCATATAATAAAGCTGGATGCAGCCTTCGTGTTAGTCAAAGCCTGATCTACTTTTGCATCTATCATTGTCAGCACTAATTGGTAGCTTACTTCAATTTGCTGCCCATCTAACTGTAATTGTAATGGCTGTAGTGTTGCAATTTGGGCCTTGATATCACTAACTTATTTCTTAATGGCATCATGAGTTTCTTTTTTGAATTCAAATTTGATTGGCCTGCAGTATTTCCTAGAAGATGGTGTCTTATTTTTTTCAAAATATTCATTGTTTGCGTTCTACTAGTCGAAGGCTCTGAATCTTCCAAAATCTGTTTCAATCGCAATGGTACATCTGAGTCTGTATTGTTCTTGTCCCGAAGAACCATCACATCCCAATTTACAAAACAGAATTAACTTTGTGTTTCCATATTTCTTTAACTCATTTCCTGCTATTGATTGTAGCAAGCGTTCGGCTGTGTGATCAAGTAGAGATTGTAGTTGTACCTCTGCCGTAATTGGTGTGATTGTAATAGTGTCCTTTGATGGTAAACAGTCCATTTGAGCAGCGGTTATGTGATGATATGCTGGATACAAATTTGAGCCCTTTTCAATCGCACGCAATCTGAGCTGAATATATTGCCGTTTTGTTAATTTCAAATCTAGAATTAATGCTAATGCCTCCACATTTGTGAACTGTTTTGCATCGCTCGGAGTTGGTATACTTTTAAGAATCCGTTTTGTTCTCACTGGACTAGCTTTAACAACTTTTCTAAATTGGTCCTGCGACCATAATTGATGTAGGAAAGATTCTTTTATATTTGTACAATCAATTTCATCGTTAACATCTTTGAATTTCCGCCTTTTAGATCTATCGCTGCAGTTGTCCAATGATTTGCGTGGTCTTCCAGACTTATCTTGTTTTGCTGTTTCTGCAGCGACAGTAAGTTGGCCTTCTAACCAGTTTGCACTTTTTATATAAAACTTTTGTTTACTGTAACTAACTTATTTGTAGCGTTTTTTTTGTGATTTGACGAAATTAGATATTTGTTCTTGTATTTCGGTGCTACCCGAATTTAAGTTTAATTTTATTTTAACGTAACTAGGAACTTCTTCCTGGTTTTTGTTTCCAAAATACTAGTTCTTTATAACTGAAGCTCTCCAAATTTTTCTGAATATTTTTATTTGGGTCTGTTATGTTTTATCACTTGCGAATATATTAGTATCTCGCCAATATGGGGTTGTTTTTTATCTTTAGTGGTTTAATGTTTCGATTATTGACACACTAATAAAATTGTTGATGGATTTGGTTGACCCTAAAATTTGATAACAGGTAAATTTAGAAAGAGATCATATATCTACTGTAGAACCGAGTTTGACAATTTTATGACTTATTTTTTTGCTGGTCAAAACAAAGCCATACAACCCTTTCACAGGTATTATATTTAATTATTTCATTATAAGCTATAAAATACCTAAAGCACATATTTAATACAACATTGTACACGAGTACTAATATGGCTTTTTAAATTATCGTAATAATTTGTTTAGAGTAAGTTCATTAAAATGAAATAAGTGTTCTACCAGCGGGTCGTCGCGGGTACAAAAGTATATATATAGGGTTACAAAAGACACTTTCACTTTTCTCCGGGTGGTACACGTTTCTTGTTACCTTTTGTTCCCTAGAAGTTATTTTCCACTATAGTTTAAATTTGAGAAAAATATAGTAGTTTCATAAATATTTAATAACGCGCCTAATATTAAACGCTAGAGCTGTGACCACTTACAACAACTAAAGACTATAATCCTCCCAACATTATAAAAAAAGCCGGCAGTCCATTATCGATGATAGCTTGCGTGTAGTAACCATTTATTTTTGATAAAAAAACACGAAAAAACACCTTTTTCTGAAATTAAAAAAAAAACAGTTGAGTTTGACAGCATACCACGCCCACAATTAGCAATAGTTTAACCTAATTTTTTGGCTACATTAATCTGGATATATAAGATACAAAATTGCGTAAAATTGGCCAACGAAATCAAAATTTCATCCATAGTGCGTAAGCACAAAGACCAACATAAAAACTCTTTCAGAAATTGGCGAAAAACACGGTCCAGACTTGGTCCAACACATAAATCCTAAACTCCGGATAAGCCCAACCAGACACTTTGTTTAACTAAAGTTCACGTTTCAGACTTTACACCGGAAGTTAATAAAACTCAAAACAACACAGAAATCGGCAAAAAAAAGATCGATCATAAATTCGGCCCCTTTTCAGTACAAAGAAAGCATCTGATACACTCAAAAAAAACATAGACATAGATGTGGCAACATTGAAGTGTACGATTTAACACGTGTCCTGTCAAACCAATTATTCATACTTATACAGGGTGGCGCAAAACTAACTTTGTGGTTTGAATGTTTATTAACTTTTTAATTTTTTTTATAATCCTCCCAACATTATAAAAAGACCGCAGGCCATTATCGATGATAGCTTGCGTGTAGTAACCATTTATTTTTGATAAAAAAACAAACAAAAAAACACCTTTTTCTGAAATTAAAAAAACAGTAGAGTTTGACAGCATACCACGCCCACAATTAGCAATAGTTTAACTTAATTTTTGGCTACATTAATCTGGATATATAAGATACAAAATTGAGTAAACATTTTAAAAATCGGTGACAAAAAACTATTCCACTTTTGGAAAACGAAATCAATATTTCATCCGTAGTGCGTAAGCACAAAGACCAAAATAAAAACTCTTTCAGAAATTGGCGAAAAATACGGTCCAGACTTGGTCCAACACATAAATCCTAAACTCCGGAAAAGCCCAACCAGACACTTTTTTAACTAAAGTTCACGTTTCAGACTTTACACCGGAAGGTTATAAAATTAAAAACAACACACAAATCGGAAAAAAGGTCGATCATAAATTCGGCCCTTTTTCTGTACAAAGAAAGCATCTGATACACTAAAAAAACCATGGGTATAGATGTGGCAACATTGAAGTGTTCGATCTAACACGTGTTCCGTCCAGCCAATTATTCATACTTTTACAGGGTGGCGCAAAACTAACGTTGTGGTTTGAATGTTTAATAATTTTTTTTTCTTTCAGAATTTTGTAAAGCAAACTGGGGAATTTTAAACGGAACACTACACAACAGAACAGCGATCAGCAATTGTTGAATTTTATTTTAAAAAACAAGAGTCAATTGTTTTGGCGCATCGTGCTTTTCGTCTCTTTTTTAAATGTGCTTCCTGATTGGTTGAATGGTTTCTTAAACAAACAAACGTGCAGGATATGCTCTACAGAGAACCCAAGAATAGTTTATCAGCAACAATTACACCCACTTAAGTGTACTGTATGGTGCGGTGTATCGTCTGAAAGGATCATTGACCCATATTTCTTTGAAATGTACATGGCGCCTCAGTTACGGTAAGTGGTCTTAAATATCGAACGATGCTGAACAATTTTTTGAGACTAGCTGTAGAAAACTATTTACAGTTGTGGTTCCAACATGATGGAGACACACTGCAAAGGACACAATGGCTCTGTTGCGGGACCTATTTGACGAACGCGTTATTTCAGTTGGCCCCACTTTCTCCGTATTTAACAGCGCCAGACTGTATTCTAAGGGGTTATTTGAAAGAAAGGGTATAAGTAAATAAGCCAGCGACCATACCACTGTTAAAACAAAATATTCGCCATGAAAGCTATAACACCGGAAATTTTACGGAGAATTGGGTGAAATGATTTGTACAGACGAAGAATAAGTAAAGGAAACCGATTTAATGTTTTTTTTGAGAAATAAAACAACGGACGAATATTGAACGTTAACATATTGACAAAATGTAGTTTTAGTTGCTAACAAGAATGTATTTGAGTGTTTTAGGAATCGTAAGAATGTTTGGAACTTTATTGAATGAAGTATACGTTGATCAAATTAAGGCACTTTAGGAGCACAGATACTTAACGGCAACCGGCCTGGAGCCAGAACTAGTACTACGTTTGGCTGGATACGTTGGTTCAGAGGAAATCAAGTTGGTCGACGCAAATCACCAATACGAAAAATTTTGGTAGCGTACAAAACCAAATGGACGAATTGAAAGATTTGATGAGGTCAATGATGCACTTACGACAGATTCCTGCACCATTGGCCATATCAACAACGAATGTAATATAACCAAGAAATGACAACGACCCTCGAGACAAGTTCCTAGAAACTACAGTGTAAATGTGATTGCTAAAACGATTCCAAATTGTAACCCAACGGATGATCATTATTTATGATAAGCCGGTTTATAGATCGAGCTCACAATTTGGCTGGAATGAGAAGTGTTTGATAATTGCGGTTGAGTGAAACACACGTCATTCAGTTTTGAGCATTTGTAAGATACTAAATTTTATTTATACAAAAAGTGATTATATCAAATTTTGAAAATATTTCATGTTATCTAGTATAACCTCCAGCAGAGATTACAAATCAAAGCGGAGGCCAAATATACAAAACATAATATACAATACAATTTTCAATACTGGTATTCATCCTAAGTACACGAAAAGTGTCACATTTCTTTGTGTGCGGGCTGCTCCTACCACTGGCCATTATCACCATGTGGAAAAGTACGATCATGAGCGAGCGTACAAATATAATCTAATGTATACAATTTTATGGGCTGCACTTGAGAATGCAACATTACCCAACACACAATTTAAAACATGTTCAACTTTGAACATTCTGCCAGCGGAAAAAGTTCTTAAGGTTTTCTTTATTATTCTTTTTTTTTTTTAAACGTGTTCAACTTTGAACATTCTGCCAGCGGAAAATAATCTATTGTTCTTTTGTTAACATAATGTGGACTGTATATAACTTATATCTAGCTACCAGTTGTCGCTGTGTTCTGTAATTTTTAATAGATTTAATTACTACATATTTCTATACATATTAATATCAGCGACGTATAACCACTGTAGCTGCATCATAGTGCTGGTTTCAATTGAGTTGAGCGCCGTCCGAATCACCGTGTTGATTTCCGCAGTGCATCCCAGCTCAGATGTCTACCTCTCTTGTTGGGTAGTCGGACCTCCTTCAATTCTTCTTCTTCGCTGAGAAGGGGTACAACTTGAAGTTTATGTTCGTCGACCATGGTGTTTCTTTCTATGGCCTTGTTTCATCATCTCCATTTTATTCGTAGAGATCTTGATATAGCAGAAAAACTCTTTTTTCTGTTAAGAATATTTTTTATTCTTAAGGTGGTGAGTATTTACTACTCCGAGTCTCTTACCGCTGGTGTGGCGAAAACTCTTTGTATTTTTATGAAATATTTATTATTCCAAAGGGGGTGAGTATTTAGTACTCTGAGTCTCTTACCACTGGTGGGAGAAAACTCGTTGTTTTTTTTTATTATGAAATATTTATTATTCCAAAGGTGGTGAGTATTTATTACTCCGAGTCTCTTACCACTGGTGGGGGAAAACTCGTTGATTTTTCAATTTTACCTCAGGCGGTAAAAAAAAGATTTCTTTAGCTCTGGCGCTAAAGATCCGATTTTTTTTAACTTAGAGTCTCTTACCTTGGGTAGGGGAAAACTCTTCGTCTTTAAGGCTCGAATGGACCAAAAATGAATAAACACACACGTCATTCACTTGTGAGTATTTGTAAGATACTAAATTTTATTTATACAAAAAGTGATTATATCAAATTTTGAAAATATTTCATGTTATCTAGTATAACCTCCAGCAGAGATTACAAATCAAAGCGGAGGCCAAATATACAAAACATAATATACAATACAATTTTCAATACTGGTATTCATCCTAAGTACACGAAAAGTGTCACATTTCTTTGTGTGCGGGCTGCTCCTACCACTGGCCATTATCACCATGTGGAAAAGTACGATCATGAGCGAGCGTACAAATATAATCTAATGTATACAATTTTATGGGCTGCACTTGAGAATGCAACATTACCCAACACACAATTTAAAACATGTTCAACTTTGAACAGCGGTATTTTCGAAATTACATTTTTGGAATCTGATATCCAATGTCATATCATCCGCGAAACCGTAGTAGGTGATTTGTCCTGCAAACGATAGAAATTTATGGTGTTTGTGGCGATTAACTGTTCGCTTAAGAGAAAGTGATGATTTTAAAAATCGGTGACAAAAAACCATTACACTTTTGGCCAACGAAATCAATATTTCATCCATAGTGCGTCAGAACAAAGACCAAAATAAAAACTCTTTCAGAAATTGGCGAAAAATACGGTCCAGACTTGGTCCAACACATAAATCCTAAACTCCGGTAAAGCCCAACCAGACACTTTTTTAACTAAAGTTCACGTTTCAGACTTTACACCGGAAGGTAATAAAATTAAAAACAACACACAAATCGGAAAAAAAGATCGATCATAAATTCGGCCCTTTTTCTGTACAAAGAAAGCATCTGATAAACTAAAAAAAAACATCGACAAAGATGTGCCAACATTGAAGTGTACCATTTAACACGTTTTCCGTCCAGCCAATTATTCATACTTTTACAGGGTGGCGCAAAACTAACGTTGTGGTTTAAATGTTTAATAACTTTTTAATTTTTTTTTTATTTCAGAATTTTGTAAAGCAAACTGGGGAATTTTAAACGGAACACTACACAACAGAACAGCGGTCAGCAATTGTTGAATTTTATTTTAAAAAACAAGAGTCAATTGTTTTGGCGCATCGTGCTTTTCGTCTCTTTTTTAAATGTGCTTCCTGATTGGTTGAATGGTTTCTTAAACAAACAAACGTGCAGGATATGCGCTACAGAGAATCCAAGAATAGTTTATCAGCAACAATTACACCCACTTAAGTGTACTGTATAGTGCGGTGTATCGTCTGAAAGGATCATTGACCCATATTTCTTTGAAATGCACATGGAGCCTCAGTTACGGTAAGTGGTCTTAAATATCGAACGATGCTGAACAATTTTTTGAGACTAGCTGTAGAAAACTATTTACAGTTGTGGTTCCAACAAGATGGAGCCACACCGCAAAGGACACAATGGCTCTGTTGCGGGACCTATTTGGCGAACGCGTTATTTCAGTTGGCCCCACTTTCTCCGTATTTAACAGCGCCAGACTGTATTCTAAGGGGTTATTTGAAAGAAAGGGTATAAGTAAATAAGCCAGCGACCATACCACTGTTAACAAAATATTCGCATGAAAGCTATAACACCGGAAATTTTACGGAGAATTGGGTGAAATGATTTGTACAGACGAAGAATAAGTAAAGGAAACCGATTTATTGTTTTTTTTTGAGAATTAAAACAACGGACGAATATTGAACGTTAACATATTGACAAAATGTAGTTTTTGTTGCTATCAAGATGTATTTGAGTGTTTTAGGAATCGCAAGAATGTTTGGAACTTTATTGAATGAAGTATACGTTGATCAAATTAAGACACTTTTGGAGGACAGATACTTAACGGCAACCGGCCTGGAGCCAGAACTAGTACTACGTTTGGCTGGATACGTTGGTTCAGAGGAAATCAAGTTGGTCGACGCAAATCATCAATACGAAAAATTTTGGTAGCGTACAACACCAAATGGACGAATTGAAAAATTTGATGAAGTCAATGATGCACTTACGACAGATTCCTGCACCATTGGCCATATTAACAACGAATGTAATATAACCAAGAAATGACAACGACCTTCGAGACAAGTTCCTAGAAACTACAGTGTAAATGTGATTGCTAAAACAAATTGTAACCCAACGGATGATCATTATTTATGATAAGCCAGTTTATAGATCGAGCTAACAATTTGGCTGGAATGAGAAGTGTTTGATAATTACATTTTTGGAATCTGATATCCAATGTCATATCATCCGCGAAACCGTAATGGGTGATTTGTCCTGCAAACGATAGAAATTTATGGTATTTGTGGCGGTTAACTGTTCGCTTAAGAGAAAGTGATGATCGAAATCAAAATAGCCAGTGTCAATCTGAACCGGAGCATTTATCATTAAAGATAAGTCATTGCTTACAGATCTTTATATATAAGAAGAATTAACCAAATGCGATATGAAATAAACACCTTTCGATGTAAATCACAATACATGCAGAAGTGCAAGTTGGATTCTATTGAACTTTTTAACGAATATCGGGATGTTTTTGAAAACGGAGAGTGCAAAATCGGAAAAACTAACGTAATCGAAGAGCGAATTGAATTGGACACAAACGAACCAATAGTTGAAACACCATTTCATGTCCTCTAAACCGAAGAATGAAATCGAAAACGGAATAATTTTATAGAAAAATGTTGTAACAAAGTCGGTTTATGCGATGCCGGTGATTCTGTCGAAAAAGAAGGACAATTCCATGGACTATCAAAAATTAAAAAGTCACATAGAGAAAGAAATTTACCCGACATTAAATATCAAGAAGAATCATAATTTGCAACACGTTTTAAATATTTTTGGAAGCAAGACTTGTATAGCGTTTATAATCAAGTGCCAATTTAATAGCCGGGCTATCCCATGATCACGATTTGACTCTTATTTCTTTGGGGATATTTAAAAAAAGTATACATCAATAGGTTAAGAACAACGCAAGAGCTAAAGGATGAGATAATTCGACACATTATCGACATTGAACCTCCATTTCATTTGAGATTCATTGAAAATATGGACCTTCGGATAGAGGTATGGTACCGATGCCGTGGCGAGCATTTGGCTGATAATTTGTTTCGCACATAATTGTCATAGAACCTTTAATGATTATGATTTATAATAGCACCGTGAGTTTTAGATGGGCCACCCTTTATAAACCCAAAGCAGTTTGTTTTAAATATTTTATTTACAGATAAAAAGTAATATTATTGCGTAAGATTCGTAACAGTAACATTGTTTCAAAATCCCTACTAAAATTTCTAAATATTACAATCATACGTGATTTCCGTAATCATATATCATATCACACTGCTAACATAAAACCCAATAACAATTTGTTGCACGAACCATATTTATATTGATGCTACAGCCATATTTTCATGTTTAAATTTTCATATCAATAATAGTTTTATTGCTGCACCCACACCTTTGTTATATATCACCAATGTTATGATTGCCGCTATCATACTATTGTCAAAATGAAATTCAAAAAACAATACAATGGTTGCAGTTTACATAATACATTACAGAGAACATATTATTGTTGTCTTTACCATATATTTATAGTATCCATATCTTTTCTCGAACGAACATTTGTGTTAATCTTAGTAGATGCTTTTACTAAGTACACTATTATACGAGCTGCTAAAAAGTACTGCGACAAAACATGTGATGGCTTTTCTAGGTGAAGTTTTAGGCTATATTGGTTCCCCCACAAGAATTGTCACCCAAAGAGGAACAGCTATTTCTTCAAAAGATTCCAGCCGATATTGTAACGAATACAATATCAAACATATGCAGAACGCCGTACGAACGCATAGGGCGAATGGACATGCGGAACGTGTCGAAAAAACAATACTGTAGGTGATGAAAGCAACAACAAGAAAACTAAAAACATTGGGACGATCACCACTATGGATAGGATGTACTCCGCGTGACATATTGAAAACAAATAAGCGTAAATGCTGCAAGACGACTCCTATAAGCAAATAACGATTATAACATAATATAAGAGGCGACAGTTCAGAGAATAATATAAGCGAAACAGAAAGCCAAAGAACGCTACGGCGGGCAATATGCCGGAACATTAAGTTCTAGCGGAAAAAAACCAAAAAATCGCGTAAGCTGGAACAAAACTATAACGGACTGTTTATCATCAGCCATCTGTTGGACAACGACCGTTATATTAAGTAGGAGCGTATGCGGCTAATAAACGTAAACATTGTTGTATTATTGCAAAAAACTACGATGAATTCGACGACCCTTATAAAGCTGCAAGTGAGGACACTTTTAATTTGCAGGAAAGGCCAACTCTGAGCAATATTGAAGAGTACGATACAGCGGTCCCTTAAGCGCACCCGTACTGGCAACACGTACCACGCACACGACCAAATTGTCCATACAAGTCTTTTTTTACACATATACTATTTTCTAACTAAACATTTTTATTATTAAACATCCCACCAATTAAATAAAATAAACAGCTAAACTTTGAAAATAAATAAGTGTGTTTTACTCGTCTGTCCAAGGAGTGGGGATGCTTCAACGCTTTAATACGAAAAAAAAATTAATATTGATTCCATATATTAATACTTTACAAAGCTTCTATTTGAATCGATTCACTACAAAAACTAGCATTGTAGCCCACAGGCCTTATTGAATACAACGGCCGACCACCACTTTGCTAGCAAATTATGGGTTGTTCCAGTAAGACCATATATCGAAACTGTCGTCGATTACTGCTGAGCTTTCAGGATAAGCCGACAGGGCTTATCCAGCAGAGTGAAAAATGGGTTTATTATTTTATTTATTAAAAAATTTAATATTTGGAATTTAATAATAATTATAAATATTTTTTGTAATAATGGAATTATTTTAATGTTACACTCAAAAAATTTTTGAGACTCAAAAAAAATAGTAAAATCAACTGGAGATTGTGCTATTATTACAGAAAAATAAAAAAAAATTTGTTGTCAAATTTGCAAATTTGTTTACACTCAAAGAATATTTACACTTAAAATAACGTTAATAATATTGTCCAAAAATCTTGTTATTACTACAGAAAAAATTATTATTTTTTGCTGTCAAATTTGATAATTTTAAAAAACTTTTTGAAAATAAAAAATGCAATAGATTTTAATAGCATTTGCAACAATGGTAGGTTCTGTTATTATTTTTTACTAATGCTATGTTTTTCGTACTTAAATAACAATGAATGGCAATTATAATTATTATTCATTTGACTCAAATGTTGATTGCAAATATTCCATATTTTGTTCGGAACGGATCTGACGTTGCGAATAATATATTAAATAGATCTTCATTTGTGGAATTTCGTAAAATATTTCTAGTATTGTGATCTCTATATAATCTGTAATCCTTGTTCCTTTTTTCCTGAGCAGCCTCTGATAGCTCTCCAAGTGGCACCAAATGATGTTTAATGCCATCTTCTCCATGGTTAAGGATTTTGTGAACTGTTGCAGACATATATCTCCATGGGTAATTGGTTGTATATATTTTTGCAGTTTCCTTTGCATAATCTCCAAAATTTTCTAGAGTCAATTTCGTCATTGCACGCAAGTACATCTAGTATTATTTTAAATCTGAAAATAAAGCTTAAGTCCACTCCTGTTATTCCAGATGCTGTTTCTAGATCTGAAAAGAATCTGATTGCGGTATTGCCACCATTTGTATTGCCTGGCCCTCGTTTTAACTGATCTATAATCAATCCAAATTTCCGATGTACATCTTGAACATGTTTCTTTTTTGAACTTCTTAAATCTTTGTTGGTTTCGTTGTTTCTTATTGATCCTGAAGACCCGAAATCCAAATCATAGCTGATTTTTAGTATGTGTTCCATAAGTCGTATAATGTAGTGGTGATAATCCAAATTCATATGCAACGGTATTATCTAATGATTTTGTCGGGACTTGATTTAATTGGGTTGATGTTGCTTGGCATATAATAAAGCTGGATGCAGCCTTCGTGTTAGTCAAAGCCTGATCTACTTTTGCATCTATCATTGTCAGCACTAATTGGTAGCTTACTTCAATTTGCTGCCCATCTAACTGTAATTGTAATGGCTGTAGTGTTGCAATTTGGGCCTTGATATCACTAACTTATTTCTTAATGGCATCACGAGTTTCTTTTTTGAATTCAAATTTGATTGGGCTGCAGTATTTTCTAGAAGATGGTGTCTTATTTTTTCAAAATATTCATTGTTTGCGTTCTACTAGTCGAAGGCTCTGAAGCTTCCAAAATCTTTTTCAATCGCAATGGTACATCTGAGTCTGTATTGTTTGTATAATTCTTGTCCCGAAGAACCATCACATCCCAATTTACAAAACAGAATTAACTTTGTGTTTCCATATTTCTTTAACTCATTTCCTGCTATTGATTGAAGCAAGCGTTCGGCTGTGTGATCAAGTAGAGATTGTAGTTGTACCTCTGCCGAAATTGGTGTGATTGTAATAGTGTCCTTTGATGGTAAACAGTCCATTTGAGCAGCGGTTATGTGATGATATGCTGGATACAAATTTGAGCCCTTTTCAATCGCACGCAATCTGAGCTAAATATATTGCCGTTTTGTTAATTTCAAATCTAGAATTAATGCTAATGCCTCCTCATTTGTGAACTGTTTTGCATTGCTCGGAGTTGGTATACTTTTAAGAATCCGTTTTGTACTCACTGGAATGATTTGCGTGGTCTTCCAGCCTTATCATATTTTGCTGTTTCTGCAGCGACAGTAAGTTGGCCTTCTAACCGGTTTGCACTTTTTATATAAAATGTTGTTTACTGTAACTAACTTATTTGTAGCGTTTTTTTAGTGATTTGACGAAATTAGATATTTGTTCTTGAATTTCGGTGCTACCCGAATTTAAGTTTAATTTTATTTTAACGTAACTAAGAACTTCTTCCTGGTTTATGTTTCCAAAATACTAGTTCTTTATAACTGAAGCTCTCCAAATTTTTCTGAATATTTTTTTTGGGTCTGTTGTGTTTTATCACTTGCGAATATATTAGTATCTCGCCAATTTGGGGTTGTTTTTTTTATCTTTTGTGGTTTAATGTTTCGATTATTGACACACTTATAAAATTGTTGATGGATTTGGTTGACCCTAAAATTTGATAACAGGTAAATTTAGAAAAAGATCATATATCTACTGTAGAACCGATTGTGACAATTTTATGACTTATTTGTTTGCTGGTCAAAACAAAGCCATAAAACCCTTTCACAGGTATTATATTTAATTATATCATTATAAGCTATAAAATACCTAAAGCACATATTTAATACACCATTGTACACGAGTACTAATAAGGCTTTTTAAATTATCGCAATAATTTGTTTAGAGTAAGTTCATTAAAATGAAATAAGTGTTCTACCAGCGGGTCGTCGCTGGTACAAAAGTATATATATAGGGTTACAAAAGACACTTTCACTTTTATCCGGGTGGTACACGTTTCTTGTTACCTTTTTAGTTCCCTAGAAGTTCTATTCCACTATAGTTCAAATTTGAGAAAAATATAGTAGTTTTATAAATATTTCATAACGCCCCTAATATTAAACGCTAGAGCTGTGACCACTTACAACAACTAAAGACTATAGACAACATTATAAAAAAATAAAAAAGATCGCAGGCCATTATCGATGATAGCTTGCGTGTAGTAACCATTTATTTTTGATAAAAAAAAAAAACAAAAACAAAAACACCTTTTTCTGAAATTAAAAAAAAAAAAAAACAGTTGAGTTTGACAGCATACCACGCCCACAATTAGCAATAGTTTAACCTAATTTTTTGGCTGCATTAATCTGGATATATAAGATACAAAATTGCGTAAAAATTTTAAAAATCGGTGACAAAAAACTATTAAACTTTTGGCCAACGAAATCAAAATTTCATCCATAGTGCGTCGGCACAATGACCAACATAAAAACTCTTTCAGAAATTGGCGAAGAATACGGTCCAGACTTGGTCCATCACATAAATCCTAAACTCCGGATAAGCCCTACCAGACACTTTTTTTAACTAAAGTTCACGTTTCAGACTTTACACCGGAAGTTAATAAAACTCAAAACAACACTCAAATCGGTAAAAAAAAGATCGATCATAAATTCGGCCCTTTTCTTGTACAAAGAAAGCATCTGATACAACATTGAAGTGTACGATTTAACACGTGTCCTGTCAAACCAATTATTCATACTTATACAGGGTGGCGCAAAACTAACGTTGTGATTTGAATGTTTATTAACTTTTTTTTATTTCAGAATTTTGTAAAGCAAACTTGGGGAATTTTAAACGAAACACTACACAACAGAACAGCGGTCAGCAATTGTTGAATTTTATTTTAAAAACAAGTGTCAATTGTTTTGGCGCATCGTGCTTTTCGTCTCTCTTTTAAATGTGCGTACTGAATGGTTGAATGGTTTCTTAAACAAACAAACGTGCAGGATATGTCTACAGAGAATCCAAGAATAGTTGATGAGCAACAATTACACCAATTTCAATTACACCCACTTAACTGTACTGTATGGTACGGTGTATCGTCTGAAAGGATCATTGGCCCATATTTCTTTGAAATGCACATGGCGCCTCAGTTACAGTTAGTGGTCTTGGATATCGAACGATGCTGAACCATTTTTTGAGACTAGCTGTAGAAAACTATTTACAGTTGTGGTTCCAACAAGATGGAGCCACACTGCAAAGGACACAATGAACACGTTATTTCAATTGGCCCCCACTTTCACCGGATTTAACAGCGCCAGACTGTATTCTTAGGGGTTATTTGAAAGAAAGGGTATAAGTAAATAAGCCACCGACCATACCACTGCAAAAACAAAATATTCGCCATGAAAGCTATAACACCGGAAATTTTACGGAGAATTGGGAGAAGTGATTTGTGCAGACGAAGAATAAGTAAAGGAAACCGATTTAAAGTTTTTTTGAGAATTAAAACAACGGACGAAAATTGAACGTTAACAAAATGACAAAATGTAGTTTTTGTTGCTAACAAGAATGTATTTGAGTGTTTTAGGAATCGCAAGAAAGTTTGGAACTTTATTGAATGAAGTATACGTTGATCAAATTAAGGCACTTTTGGAGGACAGATACTTAATGGCAACCGGCCTGGAGCCAGAACTAGTACTAAGTTTGGCTGGATACGTTGATTCAGAGGAAATCAAGTTGGTCGACTCAAATCATCAATACGAAAAATTTTGGTAGCGTACAAAACCAAATGGACGAATTGAAAGATTTGATGAGGTCAATGATGCACTTACGACAGATTCCTGCACCATTGGCCATATCAACAACGAATGTAATATAACCAAGAAATGACAACGACCCTCGAAACAAGTTCCTCGAAACTACAGTGTAAATGTGATTGCTAAAGCGATTCCAAATTGTAACCCAACGTATGATCATTATTTATGATAAGCCAGTTTATAGATCGAGCTAACAATTTGGCTGGAATGAGAAATGTTTGATACTTGCGGTATTTTCGAAATTACGAGGTGAAGCGAAAATGTGGTTGGATTCTACATCTGAAATATTCTCAACATAGGAAGAATTCTCAACACGTCATAACCACGAATTCAGTTGTGATATCGATGAAGCCGATAGGCATTACAAAATGGGTAAAGCTGTATGAAAATACGTTTAAGATTTTTGAATATTATTCCCGTGAATGTGCATTAGGTAAACGTTATGGTCTCAGCGAATCTGCATGAATAAGATAACCCCGAGAAAGGCTTTTTAATATAGACCTACAAAAAGACTTTACTACGATAAAAGTTAAAAACTTTATAGAAATAGGTTAAATAATCGAGGATTGCAAACCACTATTCGGGCGTAGAAACAAACGTTGGCGTAAATAAGAAAAGGGAATTTTTAACAAGTTTTTAACAAAGGTTTTAACAAGTTTTAATTTCTATGAGACAAGAATTTATATGTCATAGATTTCATAAATGAGGTGAACCTTAGAACTGCGGTAAAAAATTCAAATTCCACCATTCGTAAAGCGGGTGCTAACGACGTACATTATTACTTTTTAAATAGAGTGGACGTAAGAAGAAGATTTAAAGCATTTTTGGAATCGGACAGTCAATGTCCGCGAAACCGTAATGCGTGATTTGTCCTGCAAACGATCACACTGTATGATTGAAAGTTATGGTATTTGTGGCGGTTCACTGCTCGCTTAAGAGAAAGTGATGATCGAAATCAAAATAGCCAGTGTCAATCTGAATACCGAAGCATTTATAATTGAAGATACTTTATTGCTTACAGATCTTTATATATTAGAAGATTAAACCAAATGCGATATGAAATTAACACCTTTCGATGTTAATCACACTACATGCAGAAGTTAATTTCCGAAAACTAAGTTGGATTCTATTGAACTTTTTGACGAATATAAGGATGTTTTTGAAAACGGGGAGTGCAAAATCTGAAAAACTAACGTAATCGAATTGCGAATAGAATTGGACACAAACGAACCAATAGTTGAAACACCATTTCATGTCCCCTAAACCGAAGAATAAAATCGAAAACGGAATAATTTTAAAGAAAAATGTTGTAACAAAGTCGGTTTATGCGATGACGGTGATTCTGTCGAAAAAGAAGGACAATTCCATGGACTTTCAAAAATTAAAAAGTCACATAGAGAAAGAAATTTACCCGATATTAAATATCAAGGAGAACCTTAATCTGCAACGCGTTTTAAATATTTTTCGAAGCAAGGCTTGTATAGCGGTTAAAATCAAGTGCCAATCGTGCAAAACGACGAAATTTAATATCCGGGCTATCTCATGTCGTGGCGATGTTAATTGGCCGCCATGATCACGATTTGACACTTCTTTCTTTGGGGATATTAAAAAAAAGTATACATCAATAGGTTAGGAACAATGCAAAAGCTAAAGGATGAGATAATTCTACACATTACCGACATTGAACCTCCATTTCGTTTGAGATTCATTGAAAATATGGACCTTCGGATAGAGGTATGGTACCGATGCCGTGGCGAGCATTTTGCCGATAATTTGTTTCGCACATAATTGTCATAGAACCTTTTATGATTATGATTTAAAATCACACCGTGCGTTTTGGATGGACCACCCTTTATAAATCCAAAGCAGTTTGTTTTAAAAATTGTGTTTACAGATAAAAAGTACTATTATTGCCTAAGATTCGTAACAATAACATTGTTTCGAAATCCCTACTAAAATTTCTAAAAATGACAATCATACGTGATTTCCGTAATCATATATCATATCACACTGCTAACATAAAACCCAAAAACAATTTGTTGAACGAATTATATTTATATTGATGCTACAACCATATTTTCATGTTTAAATTTTCATATCAATAATATTTTTATTGCTGCGCCCACACCTTTGTTATAAATCACAAATATTATGATTACCGCTATCATACTATTGTCAAAATGAAATTCAAAAAACAATGCAATAATTGCAGTTTACATAATACATTACAGAGAACATATTATTGTTGTCTTTACCATATATTTATAGTATCCATAACTTTTCTCTGGCTGTAGAAACGAACATTTGTGTTAACCTTAGTAGATGCTTTTACCAAGTACATTATTATACGAGCTGTTAAAATGTACTGCGACAAAACATGTGATGGCTTTTCCAGGTGAAGTTTTAGGTTATATTGGTTCCCCCACACGAATTGTCACCGAAAAAGGAACAGCTTCTTCTTCAAAAAATTCCAGCCGATATTGCAACGAATACAATATTAACATATGCAGAACGCCGTACGTACGCCAAGGGCGAATGGACATGCGGATCGTGTCGAAAGAACAATACTGTAGGTGAGGAAAGCAACAACAAGAAAACTAAAACGGAACGGAAAGTTCTTAGCCTATCAAGGAAAGTGAATAGTTAGTTTTTCAAAAATATTTTTATTTTTCAATATAATCTCCTGAAACTTCAATACACTTAGTCCAACGCTTATCTAGCAATTCTAACCCTTGATTAAAATAGTTTTCCTCAAGATCTTCAAAATAGTGGTTTACAACTGTAATTGCATCTTTATTTGAGGTAAAACGCTTGCCAGCAAGGATTTTTTTTAGATTTGGGAACAGGTAAAAGTCACTGGGAGCTAAATCAGGAGAATAAGGTGGGTGGTCAAGCAACTCGTACTTTAATTCGTTGATTTTAGCCATTGTTAAGACGCACCAGCGCTGTCTTGATGAAAAATTATTTTTTTGTGTTGTAAGCCAGGACGTTTTTCTCGAATTTGTACATTTAATTGATCTAAAAGGTTGCAATAGTACTCTGAATTTATTGTTTTACCCTTTTGCAGACAGTCAATCAATAAAATACCTTTGAAGTCCCAAAAAACCGTTGCCATAACCTTACCAGCCGATTGAATTGTTTTTGCATTCTTTGGGGCACTTCCTCCAGCTTCAGTCCATTGTTTGGATTGTTCTTTTGTTCTCTGGAGTATAGTGGTGGATCCATGTCTCATCAACAGTTATAAAACGACGCTTAAAATCCATTTTATTTCGCTGAAAACGATCCAAACAAGCTAGAGAAATGTTCATTCTTATGCGTTTTTGGTCGACTGTTAACAAGTCCGGCACCCATCTTGCAGAAAGCTTTTTCATCTGTAGTTCTTCATGCAAAATTAAATGGACTAGATCATTAGAGATGCCCATGATATTAGCTATTTCACGCACTTTTATTCGTCGATCATTTAATACCATATCATGCACTTTGGCTACAATTTCTGTTGTTGTTGCTGTTTTTGGACGTCCACTACTTGGTTTATCTTCAATGCTTGTACGACCACGTTTAAATTCAGCAACCCAATTTTTTACTGTTGCATATAAAGGAGCACTTTCACCTAACACATTCACCATATAATTATGAATTTCTTGTTCCGATAAACATTTTATATATAAATATTTAATGACACCACGCATTTCTAATTTTTCCATTGTAAAAAAATCTCGGATGCGTCTTTTGTGATCACCTGTTTCTATGTGAAGGAGTTGCCAGATCGAAACAAAATTTAACATGTGTTCATAGCAGAGATGGAAGTTTCCAAAACACTTAACTAAGTAACTTCACTTAATTGTAAATAAAAGCAGAACGCATTAATCGAATTCTATATAGGTGTTTATAGGTTATGTGACTTTACGTGAAAGTTATAAGACTCTACACGTTTTTCCTTTTGGGAGTTATATGTTTAAAAAAAAAAAAATTTTTTGGCAAAATTTTCTTCATAAATTTATTTCTAATTGCAAAAATGTTGATTTGGTTGAGAAACAGTATATTAATGGATTAAAGAAAATGTAATTATTAATTTTTCTCAATTTATTTCAGCAAAATCGAACTAGTCGTTCTCGAGTTATGTCAAACTACGTTTTTGCCAACATTTTACAACTAAGCGAAAAAACATCAAGATAAGGAAAAAATGTAAAAGGTCATAAGGTCAAAAAAACTGGCACATACGAACGCAAAACCCTTTGAGGGTTTAAATAAACTGACCTAGTACCATCAGTCTGACTTGGAATTTCTCACCCCCCAGGACAATAACCCCAAAAAAGTTCCACCGTGTTATGGGCTATCTTCTAGCAAATCGGGTTGTTCCAGCAAGACCATATATCGAGACTGTTGTCGATTACTGCTGGGATTGATAGACGTGTTTTGTTCTTATGGATTAAGAGCGGGGCTCTACATTTTGGGATGTGTTATTAAACATCGAGTTAGGTCATTGCCACATGGAACTGTTGCTTTTTGTATGCGTGTGGTATTTCATCGATCGTCAATTATTCGTTGTTCAATTTCGCCATAGTTCTTAACATTTCTTTGAAATTGTTCATCCACATGCTGCGTGTGTTCTTAGATGTGTTCGTCATTGTTTAAAAATTTGCCTTTATACATTTTACGTGATCGTGTGTTTACTGGCATTGCTTTGATAAACCCTATCATTAGAATTGTGATAATTTTCTTTATTGTGAAAATTTGTTGTACTGTCTTTGATTTGCAAGCGGGGATGTACTTAATTTGAAAGGTCACTTTTTGAAAATTATCGTAGGGACCTTGAGGCACTTTTAAAAGGTGAAGAGCGTGTGTTTGGTATTCTGGTGTTGAACAATTTCTTTTGATATAGGAAATCGAATGGAGAAAATCAAAGATAATTAAATTGTATTAGCTTTGTTATAAGTAGGAGGTGATGAAAACCCTTACCATAGGCGGTGCCTAGGGGTTTCTCCCACTCGGGTGGCGAGGGTACTCCACCTATAGTTTTAATGATACGGTCTAGGGTGTTGTAAAGGTGTGTTTTTTTGATGTTCATTAAAAGGTCGTTGATATTTATAAAACACATTTCTTGGGACTTGATTAAATTTCTATTGGACCATGGCCCGGACAACGTGGTGATTGCCTTCTCCAACTTGTTTTAAAATTGGGACCTTGTTAGTTGTTTGCGGTATATAGCTATTTGTCTTTCTTTCTTTGATTTTGTCTTATTCGGTTTAACATTTTTCATTATTGTGAGAGTTCAGTTAAATTTTTAAGAAGTTTTATTTTCTATTTTTAGATGTTTTCTTCAACTCTTATCCATGACACCTAATATGGAAATATAAGATAGAGAGAAGACAAAATTGTATTTTTTTTGGAATGGAAATTCTTTTCCTCTAATCTTCTTACCGTAGTTAACATATGCAGTGTCATTATTTATTTAAAAAGAATAGCGTTTGGTGATGGGTGGAGTTTTTAAATTTACTAACTAGTTCTTTCGGTAAAGTGAACGAGCGGATTATTGTAAACGGTATGCTAAGTCGAATAATACAGAGATTCTATATTATATGACATATGTTTGTAATATATAAGTACAAGTGACATCTGGATTTCATAATAATATGTATACTTATATTATAAATTGTTAGAGTTCATTATAAAGTTCATATAATTCAGTTCAAATTACATAAATTATAAAATTGAATATCTTTCATTATTGCTTTTAACGATTGTTTTTGGTTGTTTGTTGTGGACGAATAGTAACAGGGCATATAATGTCGTCGCCTAATGTGGTTGTGAATAGCTTTTATTCTTCAACTAGACTCGTCGAAATCTTGCTGATTGCAGTGCAGGGGTCGATAACAGTTCGTTCGTTTACTGAACGTTCAGTAAACGAACGACTTCAAATTGTTCGTTGATTTTTATTGCGCACTCGACAAAAATATATCATACGATTTCTACGTTTCTTGATTACCCTTTGTTAGATGGGACTCATTCTGAAAATTGAAAGTAGTATTAACCGAAACAAAATATCACAAACACGGAGGAAGAACAACAACTTTGACAAGACTGCGAGTTATGCTAACCTTTTGTGTACGGTTATCTACTGCTCTGAACAACTGGTTTTTCAACAGTAGATCTTTTGAATATTCGATTTTCCATCGAATGCTTACTTGTTGCGCGAGGGCTTTACATGTCTCCATCGATTTATATTTGATAGATTGAATTCTGATTCAATGGGTTCCGCAAAACATAAAATTGACTCTCCTACAAGAAAATGGCCCGGAGTCAAGGCAAGGATATCATTGGGATTTTCGGACATTTGTGAGATGGGTTGTGAATTTAGACAAGCTTCTATGCGGGTTGTTATTGTAATGAGTATTAAAACTTTTGACTCCCGCTTCCACAGTGCTCTCATATTCAGAGCACCCGGTGGAATAAAATGCCAAGACATGTTCCGGTCTGAAAATAGGGATATAGTCGCTTCATGTAAACTTAGTATGAAATTGGGTGCTAGGTCCTTTGAGGCTCCAACAAATGTTTTTGTGGTTGACAGGGAAATTGTTGTCTCTTAGTGAATCGCACGAGTCGAAAAGCATACAAAAAGACAAACGTATCCTTCTGTAATAATGCATGACCTTCCATAAAGTTTTTGATATCGAATGGTCCTGCAAAATCAATGCCGGTGATAGGAAATGCTGAAGAGAATGTGGTGCGTTCTGGAGGAAGGGTTCCCATTAATTGTCGTTGCAATTTTTGTTTGGATATAGTATTGTAACCTTACCATTCGGAGAATGTGGTGCGTTCTGGAGGAAGGGTTCCCATTAATTGTCGTTGCAATTTTTGTTTGGATATAGTATTGTAACCTTACCATTCAGAGCATCAGGGTATTTCCTCCATGCAATGTGATAATGTGAATGAGCAGTTGTATGGTAAAATTATTGGATAACGTTCATCGTACCTAAGACTTCACCATTTTCGATGCGGCTGCCAATTCGCATAAGACGTTTTTAATCAGTGAATGGATTAAGATTAACAATCGTAACTGATTTCTGGGTTATTTCTCTTTCGGAGACATTTTTTACTCGTTTGGGTATGCAAATTTTGTGCTAAGACTATTACTACTGCTACTGTTTCGATCTTCTTGCTTATGGGGGCAGCGAGTATTAAAAATGAAACGATACACATCGATATTACTCGATGAGCATATATACGTATGATGCTTGGAGGAAGTCAGAACATTTGAGTACATTTCTTGAGTATTAGCGAAAGTAGGCAAGGAGGTGGTGAGCTTGCGAATTACTATTGCAGATGCCTAGATAGATACGTATGCGTTAAGCGGAGAGACAATAAGTAGAGAGCATAATCTTGAGAGCTGGCAGAAACAACGACATTAAGACCGGAAACTCGTGTCGAAAGAGGATGAGAATCGAGCCGCAAAAGTTTGAAGAGATGTTCGGATATGAATTATGCCTCAGAACCCGAGTCAAAAAAGGTCTTGTTTTGAACCATTCACCTCGATGAATAATTGCCGTACCTAATAGAACTCTTTTTAAATTAGCGGCAGTACAAGACTCAATTAAGTTAGATATAGGAGTTGTCGCTGCAGGGGTCAGTTGTAGTGGACTCTCATTCGTTAGGGATGTGCACAGTAGCATTATTGGAGTAGTGTTCTTTATTTATGAGAATGAGGGTATTGTGTCTTTTGTGACACCGTAAACAGCAAAAAGAACTTGTGCTAACGTTTACGGTATGCCCTTTCCCAAAGCAGTTTAGACATAGCCTAAGATTTTTGATGCATGTAACTTTCTCGTTATAAGACATATTCACGAATTTGGGACATAGGCGAATAGTATGGAATTGATTGGGGATGAGCTTACATAAAGGGATAGCCAGAATATTTTGGTACGAGTTTACTCTTTTCGAAGTTTGTAATTTGGAAGAAGTTTTTCGAACTTTGTGGGCTTTGGATGACAAATTCTGCTCGCTAAGATCGGAAACTGTTTCCAATGTTTGATACCGATTAGTGAACAATGTGTTTAACTCATTCCAAGATGGACATTCCGTTTTATTAGTTAAGGATTGTTCCCATAATGGTAACATATTTTCTGTAAATCGTGTACGACATAGATATACAAAGTGGGGTCCCAGCTATTTATGTCAAATTTTTATAGCCGCAGGACAGATATGATGCTATTTATTGTTGCCTGAATTGATTTCGTAGAGTCCCCGGATTCTATGGTAATTTTTTCTAAGCTAAACAAGTCTTTTAGTTGGCTGTTAATAAGCAATCTTTTATTCTCAAAACGAATCTGCAATGCTTCCCATGCAATCAAATCCCTCGTTCATCAGCGGTGCCTTTTTAACAACCAATCTAGCCTCACCTCTCGTTTTGTTATTTAGATGAAACAACTTTTCAACAGGTGAGGGGCGTGGGTTATTAATATAACTGTGAAAAGGTCTCTGAACTTGGGCCAAGGAACTTAATCGCCATGGAACAGCTGAGTGTTGCAAGGGTAAAGATGGATATGTGAAATATTATGAGAATTATTTCGAATTGGTGGGGTATTCGGTACAGAACTGGTTTAAACCTTTAGCTTAGATAAAACAAGCTTGTTAATTTGTGCTACGCAATCAACATACGTGCGGTATATTGATAACGAGCCCTAGTAGTTGCAAATTCAATTTTGCAACTCTCTTTGAGCTCTTCCTTGTGGACTTCCAAGGAAAGGACGCTACACGGAGTTAATGATTCATCGTCCAATTGGGCGTTAAATTTGATTTACGCAACGGACATACGAACAAAGTTAGAAAGGAAGGACATATTGCATTCCAGAAATCTATGTGGCACAGCCAAAAAAGAGAATGAAATAAGATGAAAAATAATTTCTTGTAAATAGCTCTTGTTGGCTCCAAAGCACAGTTGCAAATATGTGCATATACTCAGGTTTTTGTTTTAATTTAAGTAGGGGTTCCTAAATGTAGGACCGCATAATAGGGGTTACAGCTTATTAAAACAGAGCCGATGGGAATTCTGGATGGATATATAATTGATATTTATGGAAGATGATAATAGGTACTTATAAATGTAAACTTCAGTATATGCGAATAGCTCAATAATTCAATGATATAAAGAATAGGTGGATGAAATACTATTCTAATTCCTTAAATCAGCAAGTAAATCTAAAAATGATTTTTAAAAAGTATAGGCTGCGATAGGTATATATATATATATATATATATATATATATATATATATATATATATATATATATATATATATATATATATATATATATATATATATATATATATATATATATATATATATATATATATATATATATATATATATATATATATATATATATATATAAGTCTTTTAGTTGGCTGTTAATAAGCAATCTTTTATTCTCAAAACGAATCTGCAATGCTTCCCATGCAATCAAATCCCTCGTTCATCAGCGGTGCCTTTTTAACAACCAATCTAGCCTCACCTCTCGTTTTGTTATTTAGATGAATATATATATATATATATATATATATATATATATATATATATATATATATATATATATATATATATATATATATATATATATATATATATATATATATATATATATATATATATATATATATATATATATATATATATATATATATATATATATATATATATATATATATATATATATATATATATATATATATATATATATATATATATATATATATATATATATATATATATATATATATATATATATATATATATATATATATATATATATATAGCTCTTGTTGGCTCCAAAGCACAGTTGCAAATATGTGCATATACTCAGGTTTTTGTTTTAATTTAAGTAGGGGGTTCCTAAATGTAGGACCGCATAATAGGGGTTACAGCTTATTAAAACAGAGCCGATGGGAATTCTGGATGGATATATAATTGATATTTATGGAAGATGATAATAGGTACTTATAAATGTAAACTTCAGTATATGCGAATAGCTCAATAATTCAATGATATAATGAATAGGTGGATGAAATACTATTCTAATTCCTTAAATCAGCAAGTAAATCTAAAAATGATTTTTAAAAAGTATAGGCTGCGATAGGTATATATATATATATATATATATATATATATATATATATATATATATATATATATATATATATATATATATATATATATATATATATATATATATATATATATATATATATATATATATATATATATATATATATATATATATATATATATATATATATATATATATATATATATATATATATATATATATATATATATATATATATATATATATATATATATATAAAGGTTGATTTCGTATTTTGATGAGTGGAGTTTTTAACTTTATTCGTCTAACTCTTCAGGTAAAATGAACAAGCAGATTGTTGTTGTAAACGGTATGCTAAGTCGACTGCTACAGGGAATCTATGTTATATGATATATGTTTGTAATATACAAATGACATCTGGACTTCATTTTTGTTTCTTAACATTATTTAAGAATGTGATAGCAGTAATTGTTATCTGACACCCCGTTTTTGGGAAAGTGTGCTGCTGTGTAGGGTGTTTCCGTGTTGTTTTATTTCTTAACAGGGGTTCGCTATTTACAGCGGGTTTAAATATTGTAGTCTTGATGAGTGATACTTCTCCGGTTTTCTGAACAACCACCTATTGCGAATTTTTGCTTTACAAGTAATAGATAAATCTTTTGACCATGTTAATAATTCACTGTAAAATGCATTGGCTATTTGGAGCCGTCGTTAAATAACCCTGTGGAACATTTTTGGGGTTATTGTCTGGGGGTGAGAAATTCCAAGTCAGGGAATATCACGTAAAGTCACATAACCTATAAACAAAATGCGACATAGATCATAGAAATCGATTAACGCGTTCTGCTTTTATTTACAATTATGTGAAGTTACTTAATTTTGAATAAAAGCAGAACGCGTTAATCGATTTCTATGATCTATGTCGCATTTTGTTTATAGGTTATGTGACTTTACGTGAAAGTTATAAGACTCTACACGTTTTTCCGTTTGGGATTTATATGTTTAAAAAAAAAAAAAAATTTGGCAAAATTTTCTTCATAAATTTATTTCTAATTGCAAAAATGCTGATTTGGTAGAGAAACAGTATATTAATGGATTAAAGAAAATGTAATTATTAATTTTTCTCAATTTATTTCAGCAAAATCGAACTAGTTGTTCTCGAGTTATGTCAAACTACGTTTTTGCCAACATTTTACAACTAAGCGAAAAAACATCAAGATAAGGAAAAAATGTAAGAGGTCATAAAAAAACTGGCACATACGAACGCAAAACCCTATGAGGGTTTTAATATACTGACCTACTTCCATCACCCTGACTTGGAATTTCTCACCCCCCAGATTGGCTGTTGTACTGTGTAATGGGTCTGGGCCTTTTCGTATAAGAATTAAATTATAAGAGAATTGAATGGGATGTTAAGGGACTTAAAAAACTAGCATGTCTTGCGTCCGTACAATTATCAGGGGCTTAGCAAATAATTAAAATATCAGTATATGACTTTCTGTACTTAATATATTACTCTATACATTTATTATGTTTTCGCAGTGTTGGTTGAGATTTAAAACGATCCATATTTTAAAGTAGTTTCAGCTCTTGATGTAATTGGGTATTTCTGGTAAATAATGAAGTGTTACTGTCCATCGCACGGGTCTTGGTAGAAGTCTTTTAATATTGAAGTCTGAAGCTGTTTTTTCATAACTGAATTATATAAACACTGTTTCAAAAGACAGCCAGGGAAAAGTATTATTTTCAATGAATATGATTTATTCACGCATAAGGTGCTACTACTGCTAGACATATAACATTATATAAACAACAATAAAAACGTATTTTTCTAAAACAAAACCAATTCCAATTGGATTAAAATAATATAACATTTTTATGAAAACTATTTTTATAAATTAGTTAGAAAGTATGCATATGTATTATGTTAAAGAGCTTATTATTTCGACATTTCAAAGAGTTTTTTAAAAGATTTCTTGATAATGGGTGATCCAAGTAGAGATACTTTTTCAATAGCCTTTTTTTGACAGATCACGTGTGCGTCGTTTTATGCTGTCATGTAATTTTTGTTTTGTATTGTTTGGAATTTTATCATGGAAAGACTAACGCCTGAACAATGTTTACAGACCGAGAGTGTTGGATAAAGGAACGAAGATCTTATAAATAAAACAAACGAAATTCGCTGTTGACGTTATAGACAAGGTTCCGATGAGTACATTCATAGTTACTAATAAATCTACCTATGATTCCCACAGACGTCGATATAATAAAACAGTCCAGTGTAAATAAACAACCAACCTGTTAAACCAAAGCATCTACCAGTTGAAATGATCAGCCTACCAGTTGAAATAAACAGCCTATCAGTTGAAATGATCAGCCTTCCAGTTGAAATAAAGATCGATCCAGTAGAAACACACAATGTAGGAAACTCTTCTTAAGGAATTAAGAAAGTCGAGAAAATTTAATATCATAAAATTAGGGGAAGCGGAAAATAATTATAGATTATCTAAAATATTTAAGCCAGTGATAGAACCATTAAATGAAGTACTAAAACTATCTAGTGTTAAAAGACCTGCAGCTGTCACTACTTTATTGCGAGATAAACCATGAAAGAATATATGATCACAGTTGAAACGAAGATAAAATCAGTATCGAAAATAATTTAATGGCTTATAATAAGGTTTTTTGGAACTTTTTTTCATAAAACCCCTGAGATATATGAAAAAATTTGGGCGGTGCTATTTTAATTAAGCAAGTGATAGAACCATTTAATCAAAAACTAAAATTAGTAAGTGTTAAGAAACCTAGAGCTACAACCCAAGAGTGTTTAAAATTCGATAAAGAATTTTAAGGAAGACAATGTTAAAACCATTATTGTAAAAACAGTTAAGGAGGATAATTGGAATTCTAAAGTAGTAATGAAATACTGGTACTGGATAATGCTTGACATTAATCAAGTTTAATGAGCTTTGATATAGGAAATCCTATGTAATTAATTTTTATGAGCTTGGAAATAATTACGTGGTTTGGCAATTTTTGTATTCGGTTATAGGGAAATCCAATGTGGTTTGCAGATAGTCAAAGATAATTGATTTTTATTACCTTGGATATGAGTACGTGATGTGACCCTTTTTAATTTAGGGATATGAAAATCCTATGTAGTTTTCAGATAGTCTTAGATAATAAATTTTTATTAGCTTGGGCATGGGGAACGTGATGTGACCCTTTTTTATTTGATATGGTGTATGATTAAATATCAAGTGAAGTCATTGCTTCAGAGATCGTCATAGTTCTGAGCTTTTCTTTCGAATATTTCCGTCAACACGGTGCTTGTGGATGTATGTGGTATCCTAGCGATCGTTCATTTTTCTTTGTTAAAATTCGTCAATTTTCTGAGCCTTTCTTTGGAATTTTTACGTCAACATTGAGCTTGTGTTTAAAAGTATTCAAGTTATTGTTTTAGAATTTTCGTTTTAGGGTTGCATGTGTTTTGTCGTCACTGTTTTAATGAAACCTTTTTTTTTTTGCTATCTGATAGAATATACCTTATGCACATTTCTTTGGAATTTTTCCGTCCACACGGTGCTTATGTGTATGCAGGCGTTTGTGTGTTTGATATTTCAGAGATATTTAATTTTGCTTTTCAATTTCAATTCGTTAGAGTTCTGATCCTTTCTTTAGAAATTTTCCGTTAAAGAAATGCTTGTGTGGTGTACGAGTACGTGTTCGTCTGTTCTGTCGTCATTGTTTTGATAACCCTGTCTTTAGAATTATGTTATTTTTTGGGTTTGACAATTTGTTACCCTGTTTTGATTTTCAAGTGGCCATGTACTTGATTTTAAATGTATGTGAAAATTGTGGCTTGTGACCTTGTGTCGCGTTTGAAAGGTGCACTGTGGTGTTGGACAATTTTTTTTGTTGAATTTTTCCGCTAACACGGTGTTTGTCTAAATTTGTTTTTGTTTTTTAAGTTAGTCTTTTTTGATACATTGTGAGTGGCACATCAGAATATTTTGAAGAATTACTCATTTCACGTGTCTATCAGTTTTGTGAAAACAAATACATATTTAACATCGATAAGAAATTTATTAATACTAATTGTCGGAGCAGATCGCCATAATTTATTTTATGTTAGAATTAAGAGTTGTTAAATGTATTAGTTTTTGTAATTTTATGGTAAATTATATTAGTCATTTTTGTCGGACCACACTAATATATTTAATTGTCGGTCAACCCTTATATTTTTATGCCATAACAGAAACATACAAATAATATTGCATGTTTCGTTTTGTTATGGTTTTCAAATTTTTGTTAGAAACGAAAGCAGCAACAATGCAACAGAAGTTCTTTTCGGTTGCTTACATACATATCATTAACGTTCGCTGCTCATTGTCTCTCATTGTCATCTGTCTTCGATGTTTCTTGTGGAGCTTTTGGGAGATCAAAACAACAAGACGTATTGGTTTGACCATACGTGTTGTTGTTGTATTATGTACTTGTCGTTTCGTTATTTTGTGGTCCATAGCAGAATATGTAATTATTGTAAGTTAGTTAGTAATTGATCGGCATTAAAGACATTTCGTGGTCTTAATTGAAATAAAGTCTTTTTGTTTTCTGCGCAAACATTTTGGCGACCGTGACAGGAGGTCAGTTTTTAAAGTTGTTCTATCGCGTGATAAATTAATATTACAAATCGTGCAAAACTAAGTGGTTCTTAAAAAAGCATTTTTCGTGGTACACAATTGATTGCAGTTGTCGTCGTTGGATAAACTTACATACAAATTTATCAAAAACTATCGGTGTTTCAATTGTGTTGTGTTTTCGGTGCTTGTGCTACAGTTTTATTGGACAACGACTTTAATTGCTGCCGTCGTAATTTTAGAATTTCGAAAAGGTATAATCAGACTTTTCTCGTGATTCGTTTAACCTAAAAGATTTTGAATTGTGTCATACACACATACATACATACATTATTTTGTGTCGATACCGCTGCTGGAAAAAATATTAAATAAATCGGACATTTTGTTGGAAGTTGCGCGTTATATACAAACTTTGCCGCGTTCGAATAAATAAAGTACGTTATTTCTTGTTCTTTGGGTGGAGATTTGTGCTCTCTAATTTTGTGAAAATGAGCAAAGACGGTAACGAAGACATCTCAGAAGAAGTGAATGCTATGGGCTTGGAGTTATCTTCCCTTAAGCAACAATGTAGCTCTATAAAAAGAAATATTTCCAATATTCAAAAGAAAGTGGAAAAAGATGGCGGAAAAGTCGACTCAACAATTTTAGAAAGCCGATTACAAATTTTGGAATCGTACTTCAAGCAATTGTGTCATATACAAGGACAAATTGAAAATGTACAACCAAGTGATAGTGCCAGAAGTGATTTAGAAGAAACATTTATCACAGCAAAAGCAAAAATGTTAGGCTTTCTTAATAAAACTCGTTGCTCGGTGGCTATGGAAAGCAGTTTTATGAATGTTTCTACAGCTGGTGCTCCCAATCATTCTCGTTTGCCCACATTAAAGTTACCCAGGTTCGATGGTAAATATGGCGATTATAAACGGTTCATCACCACTTTCAACAATATGGTCAACGACAATCAAATGATAACTCCTGTTGACAAATTCAATTATTTACTCAATTGTCTCTCTGGACCTGCCTTAGCCGTTGTGGAACCATTTCAAGTGTCGGATGAAAATTATGTCAAGGCGTTAAAGCGGCTCGAGGACAGGTATGATAACAAGGTGCTAATATTCTTGGAACATATCCACACTTTATTCAATGTGTCGAGTATGTCAAAGGGTGATAGTGTTTCTTTGCGAAATCTTATCGATACAATTTCTGCAATTCGTGGCTCATTATTGTCTCTTGGTTCGGAGTTGGAAGTAATGAATGCAATTTTGGTGCATTTGGTGTTGACAAAAGTTGATGGAGATACGAAGGTAAATTATGACGAGAAGCAGGACTACAAGGAGCTGCCTTCGTGGGACACCTGTTATGACGTTTTGAGTCGTCGATGTCAGTTTCTCGATAGCCGTGGAAAAAAGGTTGATGTTCCTGAAAAATCTAAATTCAACAAATCTAAACATAACTTCAATCGGTCTGCCAACACATTCGTGAATTCGAACTCATATTGTTCCTATGGCAAATCAGCAGAACATTCTATCGCTTCTTGCTCATCATGTTCTTCGCTTTTAGTTTCGGAACGTTTTAATTTTGTAAAACGTTGTGGACACTGTATCAACTGCCTACGAAAAGGTCATCCCGTTTTGAAGTGTCCATCAAAATCTCGATGTAGAGTTTGTGACTCTCCTCATCATACAATTCTACATATTTTTAGTGACCCTGAACAAAGTGGCCCATCAACATCGAATTCTACAACAGTTCCACCAATGCATACAACATCAGTGAACAATAACAATCCTGTGGCTTAAGTAGCTCGCTCATTCAAGAGAGCTATAATTCCAACTGCTGTGGTTCTAATAAAAGATTTTTATGGCACATTTCAATTGGTAAGAGCTCTTCTGGACTCGTGTTCCGAAATTAATTTTATTTCAGAAGAAACTGGGTATGTCTTGGATATGCCTCTCAACGAGCATATGGTTGTTGCCTTTATTATCGTGTAATGGTCCAAGGCACTTACAAATCAACATTGCTCATCGCTAAATCGAAAGTTGCTCCTATCAAAGCACAATCGTTACCTCGTCTTGAATTATGTGCCGCTGTTTAACTCAGCAGAACGTGGCTCAAAATCCAATCAAAAATCGAAAAATTCGTTTCATCCATTTACTTTTGGTCAGATTCAAAAATCGTGTTGCAGTGGCTGAAACTACATTCTTCGACTTTAAACTGCTTCGTCGCGAATCGTGTTTCAGAACTTCAAGAACAAAGCGGATACGTCATTTGGAGACACGTACCCTCAAAAAGTAATCCGGCCGACATTGTATCTCGAAGTTGCTGCGCTGAAGACTTGCCAGAGACAATTTGGTTTTTTGGTCCAAGTTTCCTTCAAGACGATGGTTCAAATTGGCCTGGAACAGACGAGGAGTTCAACATTAAAATCTTGGAACGCCGAAAAGCTGCTGCGTTTAAGTGCACACCTGCTCAATCCACCATAATTGACAAAATTATCGATAAGCATTCATCTTATAATAAAATTATTTGAATAATCGCTTATATTTTTCGTATTTTTAACAGATGCCCAGATGACCGGACATGTAAAGAGCAGGAAATTACCCACATACGCCCAGTTGAGTCAGAAAATGTTTTTTGGAGAATCGTCTCCCATATCCAGCACTCTACCTTTGCGGCCGACATGCATGCTTTGTCCAATGGCAACTCTGTCCAGCCTTCGCTTCAAAAACTGACGCCGTTTTTACAAGAATTAAGCATTGGCAACAGCACGATACAAATAATGCGAGTTGGTGGCCGTTTGTCCAATGCACCTATTCCCTATGACGCTCGTTTTCCTGCATTGTTGCCTAAAGAGCATCGTTTCGTCTATCTGTATACCGAACATTTACATCGCATGTTGGGCATACTTCGCCAAAATATTTGGATTATTAACGCCAGAGACGTGGTTCGAAAGGTTGTTCGTGGCTGTGTCCATTGTTTCCACTACAAGCCAAAATTGATGCATCAAATTATGGGAACTTACCAGCTGATCGTCTTCGAGCTCAACGACCATTTTTAGTTACTGGCGTCGACTTTTGTGACCCATTTCTGACGTCATATCGTATTCGAGGAAAGTTACCTTATAAAACGTATATTGCCGTGTTCGTATGTTTTGCCTCCTAGGAAATTCATTTGGAGCTTGTTTCGGATCTCTCGGCAAACAATTTTATTTTGTGTCTCAAACGTTTTGTTGGAAGACGAGGTATACCTCAGCGGCTGTATTACGAAACGCTACAAATTTTGTAGGAGCTCACAATAAGTTTCGAGAACTCAAAGAAACATTTTTTCGCAGCGACGTCGTCTGCGAAATGAAATCTGTGTCTTCCCAGTTGGGATTCGAATTTTGTTTTATACCTCCTCGTGCCCCACACTTCGGTGGATTGTGGGAGGCAGCCGCCAAATCTACCAAAACGTTGCTCATTAAAAATATCGGCCAATCGTATCACACGTTCGAGGAACTGCAGACACTAATTGTCGAAATCGAAGCTATATTAAATTCTCGGCCAATCGCTCCGATTTCCGATGATCCTAATGATGGAGAAGCGTTCACCCCTGGTCATCTCTTAATTGGCTCTTCATTAATTTCAGTTCCAGACCAGTACTTCGATACAGCAAAGCCATCCGCTTTAACCCGATGGCAACGAATTTTTTATTTAAAACAACAATTTTGGCAAATGTGGTCTCGTGATTATTTATTGTCGCTCCAACAACGATCAAATGGCTTAATCAACAATCTAACATCAAACAAGGTCAATTGGTCATCGTTCATGAAGACAAAACGCCTCCCCAACAGTGGCTTTTGGCACGAGTAACAAAAACCATCGCTGGTCTTGATAGAAAAGTTCGAGTGGTAGAACTAAAATCAAAAAATGGTACATATCGTCGTCCTATCCATAAAGTAGATCCTTTACCTTCCCGTGATGATGTTTGAAAACGGGTCTTTCAACGGGGGGAGAATGTCGGAGCAGATCGCCATAATTTATTTTATGTTAGAATTAAGAGTTGTTAAATGTATTAGTTTTTGTAATTGTATGGTAAATTATATTAGTCATTTTTGTCGGACCACACTAATATATTTAATTGTCGGTCAACCCTAATATTTTTATGCCATAAAAGAAACATACAAATAATATTGCATGTTTCGTTTTGTTATGGTTTTCAAATTTTTGTTAGAAACGAAAGCAGCAACAATGCAACAGAAGTTCTTTTCTGTTGCTTTGTCGACCGTTGTGTATGTATGTACAATGTACATACATACATATAACCAATTTTTTGGCATAGTACCACGAGATGCGCCATGATGTTTTATTAATGAAAAGCATTATCTTGCATCATTTTAAGAAAAAAACTTCACCCACCAAACGCATTTTCTAAATCAATACAAAAAAAATTAAAAAAAAATTAAAATTTAAGTAATTTTATTTCATATCATAACGAGTTATTAAACTTCATATACAATGGTTATATTAAAAATAAAACACAACAATATCATAGCATCCATTTAATTACTATTGTAGGATAAAAATTTTAAGTTTAAAGTACGTGTAGATCTGCAAAGTGGGTATATATCCTGGACAATTTTTATTGCACGTTCTGCACAAATATTGCTCCTTTGCTGATTTTTGATGAATGAATCATCTTGTACCCAATGTTTAAGAAAGCATTTCTTGGCGTTTTCGAATCTTGCTAATGATAGGTTTAAAAGCTGAAAATTATCTTCGTTGAATTGGTGATCTGAGAACCATATATCGTACCATTGACCGCAAATAAAATCACAAATTGGGTATAACTCAGACCGATATTTTGGTATGAGTATAAAAGCTAAAAGTGCAAGGATGGCCCTCGAATTCCATCGTACATTGGTGATCGGCGGAATAGTTTTAAATTTTATAAATGGAAACTTTTGGTTTTTTGTAAATATCTGAATGCATTTCCTAATTCAAACAGATACTGCATATCATCGCGCCACTTTATGTTTTTGGTGTCTATTTTTTCTTTATTTTGGGTATAGCTTATCTTTAGTTCGTTGTAATTGTTGATTAATTCTGGTATAAAATTGTAACATATTTCGGGAGATGACGTTTTTCCTCCGAGCAACTCATCCATAACGTGCCTTAATATTAAATCTAAAATATGGTGTTGACAACCAACGTATTGCGGCGTATTCAATTTAATTGATTTAAAATAGTTTTGCAATTGAATAACTACTCCATTTTTATTCCCTGTGTTTACTGCTGTTGTATCGCAAATTATCATTTTTATGCATTCGTAAATTTCGAACTTACTAAGAATATCTTTTATTCCATGAGATATAAAATTCGCTTTTCCATCATCCAAAACCAGTACTCCAAGGTAGATTTCTTTACTTTCATTTTTTAAAACTATCACCTGAATTTCTTTACCAGTTATTTTTTTGCCATCAAAGTGCAGACACCAATTTTCTTCTTTTAACTGCTTTTTTAATAATTCTTCTTTTTGTTCAGCTGATTTAATAACTGCCTTATATATAGCTGGTTGCGAAGGTGTGGAGATTTTAATTCCAGATTGAGCCAATTCCTCACAAATTTTTGCAGCCTTTCTTGTACTTATATGAACTTTGTTCACAAGCTCCACAGCTGGAACTGTAGATTGTGGATTCCGTGTTAGTCGTGCTGGAGGTTTATAATTATCCGATTCTGATGAGGAAATGTTGTCTTCAAATGTATAACTTGATAATGATTCCAAATCTATTTCTTTTGATTGGAAATCTAGATCTTCAGATTTGAAATCTGCCACTTCGTTAGTTATATTAAAAATGTCTTCAAAATTAACACCACTTTTTTGCTTTCGTGAATATTTATGATAAAGTTGAATTAAGTTTTCCACTTTTCTTTTCACTGATCTTTTAGTAAGTTTTGGAATACTCATCTTTTCCCATAATGTGTGTAATTCACCAGATATTGTAACATATCATTTACTTTTTACTGATTTTGCAGCATTAAATCTTCCAATTATTATCTTTTGACTAGGCATTTTGTTCAATTCGTATAATTCGGTCTCTATTGGGAATCATTCGAGATATTGATAAGCTGTTTTGGAATGTGATTAATTGTTTCTCCCAGATTTTGGAATTTTTTTGAACCACTATTACACTTTTCTTATAAGACATATTGAAATGCAATGAATCACGAAGCCAAATTATTAACAATAAAGGTGGCTATACTCGAAAACGCGTCGAAGAAGCTAAAATTTCCATTAAAACTAAAATAAAGTTTGACAGAATTGTTTTTTTGTTTTCATATACATATTCTAAACTTCATCGCTGTTGGTGGGCGAACTTTTTTGACGCTAGCGACAAAGTAAAAACGTATTTCTTCATAGTTTTTAATGGCCTATTGGACTATAGTATGCCAATTTTGAAATTCGCAAAAATGTACATACATACATATCATTAACGTTCGCTGCTTTCGTCTCTCATTGTCATCATTCTTCGATGTTTCTTCTGGAGATTTTGGGAGATCAAAACAACAACAACACATATTGGTTTGCCCATACGTGTTGTTGTTGTATTATGTACTTGTCGTTTCGTTATTTTGTGGTCCGTAGAAGAATATGTAATTATTGTAAGTTAGTTAGTAGTTGATCGGCATTAAAGACATTTCGTGGTCTTAATTGAAATAAAGTCTTTTTTTTCTGCGCAAACACTAATATAATTATTTAAAAAATTGTGTAATCAAAGAGAAAAAAAAACAAAGCAAAACAAAGTAATAAATATACTAAAAATGCCTTATATCTGTGCTATATGTAAAATGGAGCTAAATTCCAGTGTAATTTATAGAAAACACTTAAAAGTGTAATAAATATATTGAAGGCGCGTATGCGATGAAGTTTCATCATACGATTGCTCATGATGATAGAAACGTGATTTTCCAATCAGCAGCAAAAAGGAAAATAGAAACGTCGTCTCAGTTAAATGCAAAACGGGTAAAACCTTCATCATCCTATTCAATATATACGTCTACACATAACTCGACATTGCAAAGTCACGGACAACCAGGTTGGGGTTACTATGGTGGACAAAAACAATCACAATACCCCCTATATGAAAATATGCCAACAACATCAGATAGTCGATACCGCCAAAATCAAAATCACGAACAAGCAGGATGGGGATACTATAGTGGACAACAACAAACACAATACCCTCTATACGAAAATATGCCGACAACATCTGATAGTATATGCCCTCAAAATCATGGACAACCAGGATAGGGTTACTATGGTGGACAACAACAAACTCAATATCCTAATAATTAATGTACGTATAGAACATCGGTCAGTGGACGCCCCCAGATGTCAAACAACGAGGAAACGCTTTACGACAATCAGAAACAACAGCAACAACAAATACCTCAAACCTTTAAAACTTCTCAACAACCCTCCTCATGTAAAGCAAACACCCTATGCGAGGAATGCAACACATACTTCTCCACCAACATCATATATTATCACTATCGAACAACTAAACATCGAAATAATGCAACAGTTTGCATTAATAAAAATATTAATGTGATAACGTGCAACTTATGAATACAAAAACTCTACAAATATTATTTTGCATGAAAATTTTTTAATAAGCAGCATAAAATGTTTAGTTCAACTATTAAGGGATAGTTTAGTAGAACATACTGTACTCATGTTTAATGTGGAGTTGGTAAAACCATTAAAAGAAACGGAATCTTCAGCAATGCCTTCGCAAAAAAATAAAGAGCAGCACCCTTTGTTAAACAAAACGGATAATGGAGATCAAAATGCAAATAAGAAAACTAATGAAGATAGTCAAGCCTGCACAACTATTAAACATATCACAAAATGCAGTTGCTAACTTTATCTGATGATATCGGTAGCATTTTCGATGAAAATGCTGATATGCTAGCAAACAAAATGGGTGAATTCCAAAAAAGATATTCAGGATGGTCTTTAGCACGAATTCTTAAGCTCGAAATTAATGTTAATAAAGCTTCATTAGCTAGAGGTTCACAATATAAAGTAACTCCAAAAACGCTCCGAAGCAAGTCAGCCTGCATCAACATTAAAAACCTTAATGATGATTTTTGTTTTAAATGGTGTATGGTAGCAGCAATGGATTGCAAACCAACAATAAACAGTGGACTCACTTCTTCAAATAACGTTGACATTAATAGTGAACTCATAACACTTGAAAGTAATGTTATCTTGAATTTTACAGGAATGCAATTTCCTCTAGCTGTGCAACGTATTCGAATGTTCGAAGAAAGCAACATTGGTATAACTGTCAATGTCTTTGGATATGACAAAGATGAAATTGTTGGTCCATACTACTAAACAAAAGGAGAGAAGTTGCAACATGCCAATTTAATGCTGCTCCATGAAGAAGAAAAATTTCATTTCATATAGATCAAGAATATGTCGAGGTAATATATTAATTATTTCTCTTTTTAATCATCATTAATTCAACATTTTTTTTCTCATACCGCTATAGACTTTTGCAGTCAATATAGTAAAATACAAAAACTGAAAGTATTAATAAGAATACTCCATGAGCATTTGCTTACTATATAAAATGTGGGTTCAATAGTAGGTTAGATAAATTAAAAAATTATACTGGATTAGATGCACCAACAAAATTTTTAGAAAGTCTTATTGCAGACTGTAAAGACATATACTTATATGGAACATTTTAACGTAATTGACTAAATGAATAAATTAACACCCTTAGATGTAGAGCAATTTGAAAATAGCATCAATTGCTACATTTGTGAGCATTAGGCAATGATAGAGTAAGAGATCACTGTCATTTAAGCGGTCAATATAGGGGGCAGCCCACAACATTTGCAATCGCAATCATCAGGTTGCAAAATTCATCCCCATATATTTCCATAATTTTTTTTTAATCCGACTGTCATCTCTTTGTTAAAGAGTTTCTGGAATATGATAGGGAAACAACTGTTATTCCATTTAACAATGAATTATGTGTATCCCTCTCATATTTCATTCCAATGAATGGTAAAAATTGATTAAAGTTGAGATTTTTAGATTCAATTAGATTCATGACAGCCAGTTTAGACTCCTTATGTAAAAAGCTTTCAAAGAATGATTTTCATACAGTTTGCAGTCAATTTGTAAGCGATAATGAGTTTAATCTCATGAGTAGAAAAGGTAAATTTCCTTATGAGTACCTGCAATCGTTCGATGTGTTGAAAGAGACAGAACTTCCATCGATTGAAACATTTTTTAGCACTTTAACGAATAAAAGTTGTTCATTAGAGGAATATGAACATGCCATTAACATTTGATTGTAAAAATTTACAAGAATATATGGAGTTATATTTAAAGGCTGACGTTTTAATACTAACTGATGTGAACATTAGACGTCTTTGTAAATCAATTTACAAGTTAGATGCAAGTCACTATTACACAGCTCCAGGTCTTTCCTGTGATGCAATGTTAAAAATGACGAAGGTAGAACTGGAACTCCTAACAGACATTGACATGTATAATTTTTGTAAAAGTGGAATTCGTGGTGGTATAGTGCAATGTTCGAAAAGGACTACGGTTGCGAATAAATTATGACAAAAGTAAACCATCTAAATATCTTATGTTTCTAGATGCCAACAATCTATATGGATGGGCAATGCACGAATATCTCCCTTTGAATAATTTCAAGTTGGTTTGAAGGAACGAAATTTACAAAACTATCCAAGAGTGAAAATCTTTTAAATATTGCAGATAATTCTTCAGTCGGTTATATTTATGAAGTCGATTTAGTGTACACCTTCACAATGTACATAACTATTGTCCTTTTTGTGCGCAAAATAAAAATTGTGGTTGAATCCAAGTATAAAAATGTAATAACCGACTTTTCTTCTAAAAACTCATATGCTACACTACAGAAATCTTCGTCAAGCACTACAACAAGGAATAATCTTAAGCGACTATATCGATGTTAATACAGAGTACAGAACCAAAGCCAAAAATACGTTTGAAAAAGTTTCTTTAAATTGTTGAATAATACCGTATGGACAAAATCTGATAGTATATGCCCTCAAAATCATGGACAACCAGGATAGGGTTACTATGGTGGACAACAACAAACTCAATATCCTAATAATAAATGTACGTATAGAACATCGGTCAGTGGACACCCCCAGATGTCAAACAACGAGGAAACGCTTTACGACAATCAGAAACAACAGCAATAACAAATACCTCAAACCTTTAAAACTTCTCAACAACCCTCCTCATGTAAAGCAAACACCATATGCGAGGAATGCAACACATACATCTCCACCAACATCATATATTCTCAAAAACTCTACAAATATTATTTTGCATGAAGATTTTTTAATAAGCAGCAAAAAATGTGTAGTTCAACTATTAAGGGATAGTTTAGTAGAACATACTGTACTCAAGTACAGAAATCTTCGTCAAGCACTACAACAAGGAATAATCTTAAGCGACTATATCGATGTTAATACAGAGTACAGAACCAAAGCAAAAAATACGTTTGAAAAAGTTTCTTTCAATTGTTGAATAATACCGTATATGGACCTACAATGGAGAATGTATATAAAAGAAAAGATGTTAAAATTGTCACTGGGAGACCACAAATAAAAAAAGTAAGGTGCGCGATCGTTGATAGCCAAACCTAATTTTTATAGTTTGACTCAGTTTCTGATAATGCGGTCGCAATCCAGTTAAATCGAGTCAAGACCCTTTACAATAAGCCAATATAATTAGGATTCTGTGTTTTAAAACCATCAAAGAGGAAAATGTATGATTTCCATTACGGTTTTATGAAACCTAAATTTCAATACGATTTATCGTTAAATCATATGGACACAGATTCCTTTATATATTCGTTTAAGGGAAGAGATTTTTATAAAGTAATAACGTCTAGTGAAATTCAAGAAAGATTTGACACCTCAAAGTATCCGTCGAAGAATATATTCAATATAGCACTGGTCAATAAAAAGATGCTAGGTATGATGATAGAGGAAAACTGTAGATGAGTTATGAAGGAGTTCATAGGATTGACACCAAAAATGAATGCGATAAGTGTTCAACATGGTGCTGAAATTTTAAAATATAAGGGTGTTAAAAAGTCATACAACATAGATACTTTTAGAGATTGTTTACTAAATAAAAGTAGAATTACGGGTGATGTGTTAACATTTAAATCTAAAAATCATGTTATTTATTCAAATAAACAAAATAAAATCACATTGAGTTGTGATGACAATTAAAGAAAAATTAAACCTGATGGTGTAACCACATATGCTTGGGGTCACTTTAGAATATCAAATGAAAATGCTATTAATTCTGAAATGTTTGATGGAGTTGATTTAATGAATTTATCATTTACCGATGAAGGGATTGAAATGTATTTATAATAATCTCCAGATAAATGATGTTTAATTTATTATCTTTGTTAACTATTTATAAGATATTTTTTAATAAAAGAAAAAAATAATTTTAAATGTTTTATATTTAATTTAGATTTTTTTATTATGAAAATTATGTAAGTATACATTCTTAAATATAAATAAATAAATAATTGAGAGAGAGAGAAATTTAAAAGATTTTTCTATCAATTCCTGTTAAGGGTGTGTACTCCATCCATCGATCATGTAGTATTAAAAATATGCAAATGTATTTGCTGGGATAGATGTACCGATATCAAACTCAATTTTCACGTCTTTTGGTCCGCTTTTGATTGTCTCATTCTCATGACTGACATCGATAACCATTATTGGTTTCTCTTTAAATTGTTCCCATGAAATAATTAGTTGTGGGTCTCTCAGATAATAACTTTGTTGAAATTTATCATACATATTATAGAGAACAGCATATCGGTCATCATCCAACTTTAAATTTAAATCATCATAGGGGTAGATATCTGAATTTAGGCATACTATATATTTGTAAGATTACAGTGAATATATTTTTTATTATTTTGAAATGCAATCAGAATTAAACGTGGTCTTTCTCTATTAGCCGATAATTTTACATTCCAATTACACTTTGCTGCGCCTGCAAATGTTGGATTAAAATGACAATTCCAGCTCTTAAATGCCAGAGGTTATATGTACCATCCCTTATTATTTTCATCGTTTTTAGTTGTATGGAATCGGATGGATGAATGTGAGGGATTATCCATGTTATATTTGTTACAGCTAATTTTAGATTTTCATTTTTATCAGTTGAATAACAAGCATTGACATCACTTGAGCTTCGTAGTATAATAAGATCGTGCTTGCAGTTTAAAATAACCTTTTTAAAGTCTTCAGCGAACCCCAACAATAACTTAAAGGGAATATAAAAGTTAAATTACTCCACCGATAAATCATCACCATCATTCCATCCAGCATTCTTCATCATATTGCTTTCAAATTCGTTTAGAGAGGAAAAATTCTTTATTGTGCTTTATATTTGTAAATTTCGTGTTCTATCGATTTCTATACCATTAATTTTATAGATTATTTCATCAAACATGAGCGCTACACAGTTGTTTCGTAGTCGGGCATTTAATGATTTCTCACCACCTAATAGCGTTACATATCCTTCAATATACATTTTACTTTCACCCGGTAGAACATATAAGTCTGGATTTTGAATTGTAATTCTAATTTCATCATTATGCTTATACGATTGTATATATGGAATAAAGTTATGATATGTATTCCTTTTTTATTATGTTTCATCCGAAAGGAGTTCATCAGTGACGTCAAGTAGTTCTGACTTTTTTTTTAAATGTAGGTTTAAAGATTTTAAAATGTTTTGGTTTTCTTTGGTTAACTGTGGTATTTTAGGTTTGACTGCTTGAATGGGAATGTTTAAGTCTTTCTTTTTACTCGTATATATATTATAAATAATCATTTTGATATTGGTCTAAGATGAAGTCGAAGTGTAATTTCTTCCTCGCGAAAATTAATTAATCGTGATTCTTGATCAACAATCTAAACTTTTAGAGTACTTATTTCCTTAACGTTTACTGGCAAATAAATGAGATTTCTAGGTGTTTCGTCCAATTTATATCCTGGAGAAACGTTAATTACGAATTGATGAATTTTGTGTGCCGTTAAATTGTTCATATAAGCTCCAGTTGTTATGTTACACTGTATTTGTATGGCACTTACCTTTAATTTTTTGGCGGAAATATAAGAAATAAGTCTTGTATTCGATATAAGTATTCTTTCACCAAATCCAGAGTTCCTATAGAACGATCTTTATTAAAATTTATTGCGTCATGTGAGGAAAATATTTCATATTTCGTTTTGCTTTTTATATGCTGTCTTTATAGTTTCCACTATGTCAGTTAGCTCGTAGAAACCTATCGGTTAATCAATCTGCCAAACATGCTTCATATTCCCAGGCAATTCATCCCAGGAGGAAAATAATTATATAATTATAATTAGCAGTTAATATAGAAGATCTTCCGCTCAAAGCTAATGTTACTGACATTATGAAAGTTAAATAATAAATGAAAATAAATGTTTTGTATTAGTTGTTTTATTCATTTTTATTGAAATTATTTAAAATTATAGTATTTCATTTTTGTTTATCCATGAATTATGATGATTCGAGAAGCCCAACCATTTAACATATACTCTATCACCATTTGATTTCAATACTTTTTCTACAAGATATGTGTTCGGAAAACGAGTACGTAGAAGCTCTTCGTTGTAGAATACACATTTGATTGGGTTACATTGATAGTCTTCTAGAAGACACGTTACTGGGTTTGTGTTTTGAATAGCTCTTATTTTAAATATTTCTGTTATCCAATTGGGTGCATATCCATTTTCAAAAATGTGTTTATATTTACCTTTACGGACATAATTTCCCACATGAAGTTTAGAAGGTATATATATTTTTAGGCCATTATATACGGTATTCAGCCAGTTATTTTCGTTCGAAGCACTTACATCGTTGGAGTCATTTTGATTGTTCTGTGCACTTTGCTGTTATAAGTTTCCACCAACTTTTTATATTTATTATACCAACGGCAGTTGCCGTTGAAGCTAAATTCTTTCTATATCATACCCTTTAACGTTCTATTAAAACGTTAAACAATTGATCTACTTTCCATTTTTGGTGATGTAAAAAATAAATAAATTCTTAATCGTTGGATGTATACCGTTATAATATCTTTAAGATACTTATTCAAGTTTGCTATTTCTTCCCTGACATTATTTTCTTATAAATTCTTATTATTAAAATTAAATTTTGTGAATCGAGTATATGTGTTTGTAAGGAAGCTTTGTTGACTGCATCTGTTTCTGTTGACGGCGGTGGCAAATTTTTTATTTTTGTATTTTGTATATCGATGTTATTATTCCAATCCATAGTAATTCCAAATACTTCCGTAGCATTGCTCATGTTGCGATTAATATATTTGTAAATTATATCCGCTTACACCAGTTCCTCAATTATGGATACTATTTTATTATTATGATTCGTATTACCAGCGCTCTGTGAAGCCAACAAAAGTTTTAGATGTTCCCTAAACTTGTTGGGGTCATCCCAGTATATATATTTGGGCTTTTCGCGATTAACGGTAATGAAACCTTTACCAGTGTGAGTAGCTTCAAAGAGTCTTTTCGAATTTTTTTATACTTATATGTTTTGTTTCCTTAAATTTGGTCGTTTGCGTCATAATTTCTTTTATATGCGTTAGTATTCATCAGAATTCTTTTATAAATATCAAGTTCGAATTTGTCATATTTCTTAGGGGTTTTATGAAAAATAAGTTCAAATAAACGTGGTATACACCCAAGAATTATATCCGATAATAATTTTATCTTAGCCTAATCGAAGGTTGTTATTGGCGAATTTCCAGTCACCTTTCTCATCTTTATGTAGACCATATGTTGTGTCAAGTTTGTTTCGTTATGTAGAAATGATAAAAAATCATTCTTATTTCTTTCATCTTCAGAACTCCCATGATCCTTCTTAACTGTTTTAACAATGGCGGTTTCAACATTGTCTTCCTTAAATTTCTTTATCGGATTGCTGCTGTCGAATTTTAAGCTCTGTTGGGTTGTAGCTGCAGGTCCTTTGACATTAGCTAATTTTAATATTTGATTTGCTGGTTTAATCAATGGATTAAAGGTTTTAGATAATATCTCACTTTTTTCCGCTTCCCCTAATTTTATGCTATTAAATTTCTGTTTTAAGATTTTTCTCGACTTAATTAATTCCTTTAGAAGGGTTTCCTACATGCTTATAGGTTGATTTATAGCGTATAGCTTGATTATATCTTGATTCTACACTGGTAGACTGTATACTGGTAGACTGTTTATTTCAACTGGCTGGGCTGTTAATTTCAACTGGTAGGCTGTTTTTTTTTAAATGGTGGGTTGTTTATTTCAACTGGTAGGCTGTTTATTTCAACTGGTAGTCTGTTTATCTCAACTGGTTGGGCTGTTAATTTCAATTAGACTATTTAACTTGATCGACGTCTGTTAGAACCAGAGGTTGATTTATTACTTATTATGAATGTACTCATTGAAACATTTTCTCTAACGTCCACATTTCGTCTTTTTTATTTAAAACATCTTTCCAACACTCTCGGCATATATCACGAAAGTCATATCGCTTCCAACATGATCATTCATATATATATATATATATATATATATATATATATATATATATATATATATATATATATATATATATATATATATATATATATATATATATATATATATATATATATATATATATATATATATATATATATATATATATATATATATATATATATATATATATATATATATATATATATATATAGTTTTATGTCAAAGTATTGAACTTGTAATTTGCACTTACTTAAAAATACTTCTTGCGACGAATTGAAAATACACTTCTTTACTTTTGCGTAGTAAAATTAAGTCTGATTTTTATTTCTCTGCTTCAAGCTTACAAACAGGTGAGTTCGAATGAATTTGTTTATAAAATAATAATAGAGGGTGTATTTGACACCACTCATATGATTTTGTTCATTCAACTTAAAAGCTGATGAATGTAAATAAAAAGTGAAATAGGATTTGCTTAAAAGAATAATAAAGGGTGTATATTTGACACCACTGGTATGACGCTATTCATTCAACTTAAAAGCTGATGATTATTTATACAACAAATGAAAAAGGGGAAGTCTAATAATTGTTTACTATGGGTCGAATGGCATGGGCGTTGGCTTTGCCATAACTCCCCCAGACGAAGATCTTTGCCCATTTTCCAAAGGAAGAGGGTGCAAAGAGATTACTGTGCTGTTAGTGGCTCTTTTATATTTTAATTTTATACAAAAATAAGTAATTGTAATTACAACTATGAAAGTAATTAATGCATAGGTAAAAATATTTGTTAATTTTTGCTTCCTTTGTATTTCTTCAATATTTTTTAAATTATTGACATGATGAAATGTGAGTTCTTGGAAGGAGATACTTTCTTCTTTTGTTACATTTATGTCTCTTATTGGGTTTGGTAAAACAGTATTTCTCCCATATAAATTCCTATCATACCATTTTTTCATTATCTTTACTTTACAATTTTCGATCTTTATCAAATAGTTGCCCTTTAGTATTATTGGAATTTTGTTACAGGTTTGTTCAATTTTTTCGTTTATCATATTAATAGCGAATATTACATCAGTATTTACTTCAATAACAATTTTTTCATTATCCTTTTTGTAGGAACAATGCATTTTTCCTTCATTAAAAATGTTTTCTATACAATTGTCTTTGATGATTTTTAGATTACTTACTTCGTTAGTACTAGAGAATATTACGTTATTATTTGTTAAATATTCCTTAGATTCTAAACAAATCTCTAGACCTTCTTTATTAGGAATAGGTTGAATTAATAACTTATCGTACGTTTCATTAGAAATAATAGGAATGTGTATTATAAAAATAATGTCCCATCCTGAAGACGCTACCGTCAGCCTAATCCCTTGCAATCGTTCGAATGTTATATTATATTTTTGCACTTCGTGATCTGTAAGAATGTTTCTATTTAGGAGACCTAAACTAGATGTAAGGATTATCTCCCCTATACCATCTATAATTTTCTCCAAATGTGTTAACTGATATTTAAATTCTTGAGATTTTGTTGCCTTCTGTTGTTGTATTGATAGATTTTTTATTTCCGAATATTGTTTCATCAATTTTCCCGTTTGTGAAGTGTAAAGTGTATACAATTTCTCCAGTTCTTCATCATATTGCCTATTTATTTGGATCTGATTATTGCTTTGGGTTATTACATTGTGAGTGTTAGTTTCAAGTATTCCTAACTGATTTTCAATTTCTATTTTGTCACTGTCATCTAGGGTTCCAAATAAATATTTCATTCCTGTTCCTAGAACATTTATTAAACATCGTTTCTTGCGGTTGTGGGGAATTATGCTTTGAAGTTTAGTACTAAGATGATTAAGCTGATGTTCGATATAAGAATCTCCCAAATTAGATATTTCTTCCTTAAGGCTATTGATAAAAGTTTCGCATTTTGTTACATTAAAAATATGAAGAATAATATTGTGTCCTGCAATAAGTTGTGTCTTCCCAATCTCGAGTAAGCTGTAACCATTACCATGGTTTAAGTCAGTAATTTCCAGCTTCTGTGCCTGTACTGGACTGGTTATCAGCAAGATCATTATCATCCACCAATACGTCCGTAGACCTGAAATGATTTTTTCGTTTTAAAAATTGATCCCTATAAATGGGCAAATTCTTATTTCTAGTTCTGTATCGTTTTCCGTCAATTTGTTCAACGTCAACTCTTTCCTGTCTTGTCTCTATTTTCTGTACATTGGGTGTTTTTTTAAACTCTTGATTTATTTCTGCATCTTTTCTATCCTTATTTCGATATGCCAAAGTCCTTTCTTTGGTTTCTTCGATTTGTCTGTAAACATCTTGCAGATTAACATTACTTCCTGAAAAGTGAATGTCTATGGGCTTTCTCTTTGTGGTAAGGTGAATGGTAGTGTTATAGGTATAGTTGGATTGGATAACTAAATCGACATTATAAGCAATGTCATTCTCTTCTTCACGTTTTCTGTATAATCGGATGTTTTCATTTAGACTACTGTGGAACCTCTCAATATCAGAATTTCCAGTATGTCTATTCGGTGTAGTTAAATGCAATTCAATATTCTTCTTATCTAAAAAGTCTTTAAACAAGGCAGTTGTTAATGCTGTCTCATTGTCTGTTATCAACAATTTCGGAGCTTTCATTAAATTAAAGGTAATCGTAAAAGCTTTAATTAAGCAAAGAGGTGTTCTTTCCTCAATTTCTTGTACAAGGGCGTACTTGGAAAATTTATCTATTATTGTTAAATACATTTTACCTCTGCTCATATACCAAATGTCAGCGTGATAAATCTCATGAGGACTTTTTGGTGTCTCTGTTTTTTCATATGGCAGTTTAATCGGTCTTCGCTCTATTTTAAAATTGCAAATTTCACAATTATTAATTATCTTTGTAATTTCCCGTTTCATATTAGGGTAATAGTAGAAATTCTTCAATTCTTGATACGTTTTTTTCAATTCCAGGATGATTATTTTCATACTTGTGATGTTTCAGAATTATTTCCATTAGGGTTTCTATATCGACGTCTTCTACTAATGTATAAGTTCTAAATATTTCAAAAGATTTTATGTTTCTCATCTTAACTACCTCTTCTTGTATTTCTAAATAAACTTCTTCATTTTCACAATAGATCGCTACGGTTTCTTCGTTCTCTATGATATTTAATATTTTCCTAACTATCTCCTTATCATCCTTATAAATGAATTTATATCTCTTTTTGTCGTGTTTCTGTATTAGTTCATACTCATTGTTATCTCCGTTTACTAACAAGATTTGCCTTGTATAATATTGGAGGGGTTTATCAGTAATTTTAATGTAATCATTGCCATCTTCACTGGCACTATGTACTGTTGGTACAGGTGAACTATGTCTTTCTATCGCTGAATCTTTCATTCTTGCGGATTCATTATCGTTGGCGATAACGTCTATAAACGATAATTTGTCTTTTGGGTGATTCTTCTTAAAATGCTTCTTTAGAGAGTTTTTTAACTTAAATTGATTTTTGCATATAGTGCATTGGAATCTTAATTCCTTATGAACGATCCTCTGGTGAATATCTAAATTTGTAGCTTGAGTATATTTCTTATTGCATTCCTTACATTCAAAAAGATTAATTTCGTGTTGAATTCTAGAAAGAGCATCTGCAACCTTATTTTCTTTTCCTTGTACATGGCAGATATCGAACTCATACTCATTAAGTTTTATTTTCCATCTAATCAATTTCGAATTTGGTTCCTTCAAGGAAGATAACCAAATTAAGGGTTTGTGATCGGTATTTAGTTTAAATTTTCTTCCATACAAATAATGGCGAAATTGTCCTGTTGCCCAAACAATGCCCAACAGTTCCTTCTCTATGGTTGAATAGTTAATTTCGTGTTTGTTTAGAGTCCTGGAAGCAAAAGCTAAGGGGACATCATTTTGTGACAATACGGCGCCCATAGCAAAGTTGCTTGCATCCGTTGTGAGAATAAAGGTTTCATTAAAATTGGTGTATCTTAGTATCATATCTGACATTAAAATTGTCCTTAGTTTGTTAAAAGATTCCTTATAATCCGCATCATTTATGCTGATTATGCAATCCTTTTTCAACCTTTTTGTCAAAGGTTTCGCTATTTTTGCGTAGTCTGGGATAAACTTTCTGTAATATCCGCTTAGACCTAGGAAACTCTGAATTTCCTTAACTGTTTTCGGTATAGGGAAATTCTTAATACATTTGACCTTACTGGGATTTGGCTTTATGCCATCAGGGGTCACAACATGTCCCAAAAAATCTGTCTCTTTCTTTAAGAAATCACTTTTATTTAATGACACTTTTAAATTTGCTTTTCTTAGAGTATTAAAAATTATCCTTAAGTTGTTCATATGTTCTTGAAGAGATGTGCTAAAAATTAATATGTCGTCCATGTAAATGACGCATATTCTGTTAACATATTCTTTTAGAACATTGCTCATAATAGGTTGGAAGGTTGCGGGGGCGTTTTTTAACCCGAAGGGCATCCTATTAAATTCATAGTGACCGTCCGAAGTAGAAAAGGCTGTTTTCTCCCGGTCCTCTGGGCTAACTTCTATCTGATAAAAGCCCTTGGTTAAGTCTAGAGTTGAGAAGTAGTTTGCTCTTCCTAGCTTATCCAGGACGTCATCAATTAAAGGTATGGGAAATTTATCTTCTTTGGTAACCGCATTCAGTTTTCTATAGTCAATGACTACTCTCCATTCTTTGTTACCTTCCTTGTCTTCCTTTTTTGGAACTACCCAAATTGGTGCGTTATAAGGCGAAGTGCTTGGTCTGATAATATCCTGCTCTAGCATTTCACTAATCTGTTTGTTCACCTCTTTCCTATGAATTTCTGGATATCGATAAGTCCGAGAATATATTGGTCCTGAGTTTCCTGTAGGAATACTGTGTTTAACTTCATTCGTGAAGGACAGGTCGTCCCCTTTCTTATAAAATACGTCATAATTTTCCTGGATAATATCCTTAATTGCTTCTTGTTCCTCAAAATGTAAATGCTCAATCCTTAGTTGCTCAATAATTCCTAATTCATCTAGGTGATATAATTCTGGTAAATCCACTAATCTGATTTCTACCTGATTTTCATCATCTCCTTCGAAAAACAAAGGAATATCTTGATTATTTATCACTAGCACCTTACTTTCATAATCCAATTTAGCATTGTTTTGTATTGGGTACTGATCATTTTGTAGATTTTCATTTTCACTCATGTAATGGTTTTGCTTAGTCTGGTTTAATCACTGGATTAAAGGTTTTAGATAATATCTCACTTTTTTCCGCTTCCCCTAATTTTATGCTATTAAATTTCTGTTTTAAGATTTTTCTCGACTTAATTAATTCCTTTAGAAGGGTTTCCTACATGCTTATAGGTTGATTTATAGCGTATAGCTTGATTATATCTTGATTATACAAGCTGTTAATTTCAACTGGTAGGCTGTTAATTTAAACTGGTAGACTGTTTATTTCAACTGGCTGGGCTGTTAATTTCAACTGGTAGGCTGTTTTTTTTTTTAAATGGTGGGTTGTTTATTTCAACTGGTAGGCTGTTTATTTCAACTGGTAGGCTGTTTATCTCAACTGGTTGGTCTGTTAATTTCAATTAGACTATTTAACTTGATCGACGTCTGTTAGAACCAGAGGTTGATTTATTACTTATTATGAATGTACTCATTGAAACCTTTTCTCTAACGTCCACATTACGTCTTCTTTATTTAAAACTAAAAATCCATGTTCATCTTTCCAACACTCTCGGCATATATCACGAAAGTTATCAAACGTCATATCGCTTCCAACATGATCATTATATATATATATATATATATATATATATATATATATATATATATATATATATATATATATATATATATATATATATATATATATATATATATATATATATATATATATATATATATATATATATATATATATATATATATATATATATATATATATATATATATATATATATAAATATATATATATATTTATATATATATATATATATATATATATATATATATATATATATATATATATATATATATATATATATATATATATATATATATATATATATATATATATATATATATATATATATATATATATATATATATATATATATATATATATATATAGTTTTATGTCAAAGTATTGAACTTGTAATTTGCACTTACTTTAAAATACTTCTTGCGACGAATTGAAAATACACTTATTTACTTTTGCGTAGTAAAATTAAGTCTGATTTTTATTTCTCTGCTTCAAGCTTACAAACAGGTGAGTTCGAATGAATTTGTTTATAAAATAATAATAGAGGGTGTATTTGACACCACTCATATGATTTTGTTCATTCAACTTAAAAGCTGATGAATGTAAATAAAAAGTAAAATAGGATTTGCTTAAAAGAATAATAAAGGGTGTATATTTGACACCACTGGTATGACTCTATTCATTCAACTTAAAAGCTGATGATTATAAATACAACAAATGAAAAAGGGGAAGTCTAATAATTGTTTACTATGAGTCGAATGGCATGCGTTGCGTTGGCTTTGCCATAACTCCCCCAGACGAAGATCTTTGCCCATTTTCCAAAGGAAGAGGGTGCAAAGAGATTACTGTGCTGTTAGTGGCTCTTTTATATTTTAATTTTATACAAAAATAAGTAATTGTAATTACATCTATGAAAGTAATTAATGCATAGGTAAAAATATTTGTTAATTTTTGCTTACTTTGTATTTCTTCAATATTTTTTAAATTATTGACATGATGAAATGTGAGTTCTTGGAAGGAGATACTTTCTTCTTTTGTTACATTTATGTCTCTTATTGGGTTTGGTAAAACAGTATTTCTCCCATATAAAATCCTATCATACCATTTTTTCATTATCTTTACTTTACAATTTTCGATCTTTATCAAATAGTTGTCATTTAGTATTATTGGAATTTTGTTACAGGTTTGTTCAATTTTTTCGTTTATCATATTAATAGCGAATATTACATCAGTATTTACTTCAATAACAATTTTTTCATTATCCTTTTTGTAGGAACAATGCATTTTTTCTTCTTTAAAAATGTTTTCTATACAATTGTCTTTGATGATTTTTAGATTACTTACTTCGTTAGTACTAGAGAATATTACGTTATTATTTGTTAAATATTCCTTAGATTCTAAACAAATCTCTAGACCTTCTTTATTAGGAATAGGTTGAATTAATAACTTATCGTACGTTTCATTAGAAATAATAGGAATGTGTATTATAAAAATAATGTCCCATCCTGAAGACGCTACCGTCAGCCTAATCCCTTGCAATCGTTCGAATGTTATATTAAATTTTTGCACTTCGTGATCTGTAAGAATGTTTCTATTTAGGAGACCTAAACTAGATGTAAGGATTATCTCCCCTATACCATCTATAATTTTCTCCAAATGTGTTAACTGATATTTAAATTCTTGAGATTTTGTTGCCTTCTGTTGTTGTATTGATAGATTTTTTATTTCCGAATATTGTTTCATCAATTTTCCCGTTTGTGAAGTGTAAAGTGTATACAATTTCTCCAGTTCTTCATCATATTGCCTATTTATTTGGATCTGATTATTGCTTTGGGTTATTACATTGTGAGTGTTAGTTTCAAGTATTCCTAACTGATTTTCAATTTCTATTTTGTCACTGTCATCTAGGGTTCCAAATAAATATTTCATTCCTGTTCCTAGAACATTTATAAAACCTCGTTTCTTGCGGATGTGGGGAACTATGCTTTGAAGTTTAGTACTAAGATGATTAAGCTGATGGTCCATATAAGAATCTCCCAAATTAGATATTTCTTCCTTAAGGCTATTGATAAAAGTTTCGTATTTTGTTACATTAAAAATATGAAGAATAATATTGTGTCCTGCAATAAGTTGTGTCTTCCCAATCTCGAGTAAGCTGCAACCATTACCATGGTTTAAGTCAGTAATTTCCAGCTTCTGTGCCTGTACTGGACTGGTTATCAGCAAGATCATTATCATCCACCAATACGTCCGTAGACCTGAAATGATTTTTTCGTTTTAAAAATTGATCCCTATAAATGGGCAAATTCTTATTCCTAGTTCTGTATCGTTTTCCGTCAATTTGTTCAACGTCAACTCTTTCCTGTCTTGTCACTTTTTTCTGTACATTGGGTGTTTTTTTAAACTCTTGATTTATTTCTGCATCTTTTCTATCCTTATTTCGATATGCCAAAGTCCTTTCTTTGGTTTCTTCGATTTGTCTGTAAACATCTTGCAGATTAACATTACTTCCTGAAAAGTGAATGTCTATGGGCTTTCTCTTTGTGGTAAGGTGAATGGTAGTGTTATAGGTATAGTTGGATTGGATAACTAAATCGACATTATAAGCAATGTCATTCTCTTCTTCACGTTTTCTGTATAATCGGATGTTTTCATTTAGACTACTGTGGAACCTCTCAATATCAGAATTTCCGGTATGTCTATTCGGTGTAGTTAAATGCAATTCAATATTCTTCTTATCTAAAAAGTCTTTAAACAAGGCAGTTGTTAATGCTGTCTCATTGTCTGTTATCAACAATTTCGGAGCTTTCATTAAATTAAAGGTAATCGTAAAAGCTTTAATTAAGCAAAGAGGTGTTTGTTCAGACTCATAATATTAAATGCAGGGGTGTTCGTCAATTTCCTACCGGGCATGTTACACACCACCATCAACATCGTCATCATCATTTTAGTCCTCATCGCAATCATCACCGCCATTGCGATCGTCATTCTCATCGTCACTCTCACCATCAGCATCGTCGTCGCTGCACTCATCATCAAGCAAATCAACTAAACGTATATGCACATAGGCACGTACATATGCACATACATACGTATATACATGCATATACACCAAACAAGTTGCTAAACCATCGCGCCACCACTGTACACTGAAAAAGAACACCATTTGTCTTCGCATCTCGCCCCCCCAAATGACTTCCCTTCGCGTGAATTTAGCTTTCATTGTCGTCACCAAACCCTTCTAGGCATACATACATACATATATTCATCCACTTGTCTGCGACAAAATTGTAAACAAGATACCGCTAGCCCAACAACAACATTAATACATGCAATTCAAAAATGTTTGCAGTCAACGACGGCAGCAGCTATGGATTGTCTAGCGAGAGCAAAGGCAAATGTCGTTGATGACAGAGTTTTTGATTTTAGTTAGTTTTCGTTGACCATCAGCAAACCAACACGCCAGTGCGCATCATTTTTTATCTTAGTTAATCGTTAATAAGCCAATAAAGACATATACTCAAGCGAGCATAAGCAAACAATTGTCTTTGTTCTGGTTTATGGGTAAAACTTTTATTGCATTTTTTGGAGTGCTTGTGGTCCCGGCACAACAAGGGCAAACCCTTTCGCTACGTGACTACATTGGCAGCAAGTGCATCAGTCATCATAGTGGCAAGTTGGAAAAGCCCAACAAGCCCCATCCATTTGGTCCTTCGAACCGGATCTGCATATAGGCAACATCTGCTTGATCATTATCGTCCTCTTCGACAGCTGTGTTACCATTTTCGTTACCATAGCCAACATCTTCGTCATTATCGTCGCCGCTTCAGTCTTCTACATTGTTATTTTGCTCGCCATCGTACATTTCTCCCTCGCTCGTCATGAATGGTGAAGATGAAATCGTTACCCCGCGTACGGGCACCATAACACCCCAAGAGCAAAACAACACACATATTAAGGTCCTACAACGGGACAAACTGAGTCAACGCTTAGCCACAGTATGTGCAAATTTAGAACAGTTTTCACAGATGTCAGCCTATCAGCTTGAAACAAAACTTTCCCTTTTCGAACACCACTTCGATATCTTTAACAAATTGCAATCGGAGCTAGAGGTGTTAGATGAGTCGCAAATCGAGCAAGACCACAGGGCGGCACTGGATAATATAGAGAAGTTTCAATACCTGCGTTCGTGTCTTACAGACGGTGCGTCCCGGCTTATTCAATCACTAGAGGTCACAAGAGACAATTACGAGCGAGCCATCGAGCTATTGGTAAACAGGTATGATAATAAAAGGTTTATCTTTCAGTCGCACCTTCAGGCCCTATTCGACTACAAGGGTCTGAAGTGTTCGTCATCGTCATCTCTCAGAGAATTTATTGACTCTGTCAATTCGAATATTCGGGCATTGCAATCTCTTGCGACAAAGACACAAGTCGCTGAGGGAATTCTTCTACATTTCATCGTGACCAAGCTCGACCCTGAGATGCAGGTGAAATGGGAAGAACACATAGCAACGAAGTGGGACAACTCGTCGTCATCACGACGGTGCCATCCTGGGACGATTTGGCAACTTTCATCGAACGTCGATGTCAGACGGTTAATATTATTGAAGTCAACCGAAAGGCCAGTGCTAAGAGTACGCCATCTGCAAAACCATCGCCCCCTGCGAAGAGCAGTACCACATTCGTGTCAACGTCGAGCAACAATTGTCTTCTGTGCAATGAGGCCACCTCACACTCGGCATTTAAATGTGCAAAATTCATTGAAATGAACCCATTACAGCGATTCGAGCTTGTGAAGAAGAAACGGCTATGTATTAATTGCCTTAGGTCGTCCCACATCTCCAGCAATTGTCCGTCCACCAATAGATGCCAACATTGTAAGGTAAGCCACCATACAATGCTTCATCGCCATACACAACCTAGCCTGCCTCAAAGCGAAGATAATATTCCTTCGCCCTCGTGCACATCGTCACCAACTGCATTAAACACCAACAAGAGCAGTACTGACGTCATACTTGCAACGGCGGTCGTGCAGATCAGTACAAACAGTGGTGCTAAAATCATTGCACGCGCATTGCTAGATTCAGCCTCACAGCTGAATTTCATCACCGAGCGCATTGCCCAATTGCTAAAAATAAAACGCATAAAATTGAACCTCGAAATTAGCGGCATCGGAGTGGTAAAAACCAAATCGCATCAGGGCGGAATGGTCACCCTCCAGTCATTGCACACTGGCTTTTTTGCTGACTTAGAAACAGTTATCCTACCTTCGATTTCGTCGCACCAGCCTCATAACCTGATCAATACATCTAATTGGAGAATACTTAAAAACATCAATCTCGCGAATTCAACCGACCTGCACTAATTGACATCCTCATCGGGGCTGGCATTTTCTACGACATACTGTCGGTAGGACAGATCAAATTGGATAAAAATCTACCAACACTGCAAAAAACACAGTTGGGTTGGATCGTCGCTGGCAACACCAATTCACGTCCCTTGGTATCATCGTCATCTTTAATAACATCATCTTCGTTGATCTGCTCCATGAACCATCATTAGACACACTATTAGAAAGGTTCTGGAGAATAGAAGAACCCTATCACAACGAAAGTTTGAACGCACATTGGAGGAAATCGAGTGTGAATATCATTTCCAACATACGTTTCAACGTTGTCCTGCAACGACAAAATTTGTCGTACGCCTGCCCTTTTCTTCAAGTCCAACGAAGCTAGGCCAGTCATTGGAAATTGTACGTCGGCGATTTCTCGCACTGGAGAAAAAATTAAGTTTACAGACGAATACGAGAGCTTTATACAAGAATACATCGATATGAAGCATATGGTTTTAGTTCAACCCCACGAATTATCAACGAAGGCTCTCAATTACATACCACAACATTGCGTAGTGAAATCGGATAGCTCAACAACAAGGCTGAGGGTGGTCTTCGATGCCTCCTGCCGCACCGCAAATGGTGTCTCATTAAACAGCATTCTTCGAACTGGGCCTACAATACAAGACGACATCTTTACAATTCTGCTTCGGTTCCGCACACACCGCTTCGTTTTAATGGCCGACATAACAAAGATGTATCGACAAATTATTGTTGACGAGAGAGACGCAAGATACCAATGCATCTTGTGGCGAAACTCACCAGAAGAGCACCTTCGCACATATCAGTTGCAGACTGTAACATACGGAACCAGCTCAGCTCCTTTTTTGTCGACTAGATGTCTCCAACAATTGGCACATGAAAATATGACAACCCATCCCGTGGGTGCGGGAGTCACCTTACGAGATTTTTATGTTGACAACCTTATGACTGGCGCATCAACATTGAAAGAAGTGTTGACCATCAAAAATGAAGTCATCGACTTACTCACCAAGTGTGAGTAAGTTGCTTCAAATAACGACAGTATCATAAACGACATACCAGCATCAGACAAGGAACCTACGGTCATCATCGGTGACATTTCATACATAAAGGCCTTGGGGCTGAAATGGTCACATCAAGACGACTCATTCCTATTCTCATATACTCCCATGGAGCAGCCATTGCCAAAATGCAGCAAAAGCACGATTCTCTCAAATATCGCCAGCTTCTTCGACCCCTTGGGATTAGTAAATCCAATAATCGTAACGTGCAAGCTGTTGATGCAGGAACTGTGGAAATTAAAACTATCGTGGGATGAAAGTGTGCCGATGTCAGTCTACACCCAATGGATAGACATTTGCACCCAGCTACTGAGCATTAAGCATCTACGAGTCCCAAGGTACGTACTTTTCGACACTTCTACTAATCTTCATCTTTTGCAGATGCGAGCATCAAGGCCTATGGCGCTTGCATTTACGCAGTGTCACAGGCCGAAGGTAACACATATGCAACACTCATATGCGCAAAATCGAGGGTAGCGCCAACTAAAGAGATGACTCTCCCCAAGTTGGAACTGTGCGCTGCGGTTTTGTCAGCTGAACTACTGAAATCGGTAACAGATGCATTTGCGGTAAATAATCGCAACATACATTGCTGGTCAGACTCGACCATTGTACTGTCGTGGCTACAGGGCGACCCAGCAAGATGGACAACGTTTGTCTCCAATCGGGTGACGAAAATCCAAGAACTTACTTCCGCCTACACTTGGCATCATGTGCCGTCTACAGACAATCCTGCGGATTTGGTTTCACGCGGAGCAAAGGTGCAGGATCTCATCGCCACCAACTTATGGTTTCACGGGCCAGATTTTTTGCAGCTGCCTGACAGTGAGTGGCCACCCAACCCCATTAACATCATCGACGGCTTACCTGAGCATCGCAAGAGTCATCAAGTGTTGCTAGCAGTCGAAGCAGAAGACATAATCGCAAAACACAAATACGCTAACAATTACGGTAAAATTCTCCGAATTTTCGCATATGTCCAGCGATTTACAAGCAGATTACGTCGTTTACCAACGGTTCATTCAGGGCCAATTATTCCTGAGGAGCTGAATGACGCCTTACTACTGATCTGTCGCTACATTCAAAGAAACGCATTTGTTGCTGACTACAAAAATTTGCAAAATGGAAAGGTAAACTTGCTATCGCATCTTAACCAACTTTCACCGTTTCTTCACAATAACCTGATTCGCGTTGGTGGAAGGATATCAAATGCAACATTACCCTTCGACGCAAGGCATCCGATTCTATTGCCAAATACACACCCCTTTACACGTACTCTCATCGATCATCTCCATCGTCGCCATTTACATGCTGGCTGCCAAACTTTACTCAGCATCTTACGTGACAAATTTTGGATAATCAATGCCAGGAGCGTCATAAGGAAAATTGTACATAAATGCATTATGAACCGTGAACTCAAGGAATTGTTAGTGGCGTTTACATCGCAACATCACATAGCCTCAGTGGAGACCTTCACGGCCGACGCGGGCATCGCCTGGAAATTTATTCCCCCAAGGTCACCGCATTTTGGCGGGCTATGGGAAAGCGCGGTAAAACGTGCCAAATACTATCTGTGTCGCACCATCGGACTTCAGACTCTAAGCTTTGACGAGCTTTCAACAGTATGCTGCCAAGTTGAGGCTATGATCAACAGCCGCCCACTCACACCATGTTCGAGCAATCCTGATGATCTTCGGGCTCTTACACCAGCGCATTTCTTAATCGGTCGAAGCTTTAACACTATCCCCGAACCATCACTCACGCACCCAGCAGTAGGTACACTTCAGAGGTTTCAACTGATTCAATCGATACAGCAACAATTTTGGGAGCGATGGCATTCAGAATATGTGAAGGAGCTGCAGCATCGAGTCAAATGGCGAAATGTGCATGAAAATCTAAAGGAAAACGATTTGGTAATCATAAAAGAAGAAAACACCCCACACTTGAAATGGACACTTGGGCGAATTATAGAGACCAGGGCCGGCCGCGATGGCCTAGTGCGATCCGTCACTGTGAAAACCGCTAAAGGTATCGACAACCGAGCCATTTCAAAAATTTGTAAATTACCTATTGAACCACCGCCAGTATCGCCATCATCATCGTCGTCATCGCCAGTATCGTCATCAATATCGTAGTCATCGCCATCATCGTCGTCGTCATCACCACATTGAAAGCTCAGCTTTCAAGGGGGGAGAATGTTCAGACTCATAATATTAAATGCAGGGGTGTTCGTCAATTTCCTACCGGGCATGTTACACACCACCATCAACATCGTCATCATCATTTTAGTCCTCATCGCAATCATCACCGTCATTGCGATCGTCATTCTCATCGTCACTCTCACCATCAGCATCGTCGTCGCTGCACTCATCATCAAGCAAATCAACTAAACGTATATGCACATAGGCACGTACATATGCACATACATACGTATATACATGCATATACACCAATCAAGTTGCTAAACCATCGCGCCACCACTGTACACTGAAAAACAACACCATTTGTCTTCGCATCTCGCCCCCCCAAATGACTTCCCTTCGCGTGAATTTAGCTTTCATCGTCGTCACCAAACCCTTCTAGGCATACATACATACATACATATATTCATCCACTTGTCTGCGACAAAATTGTAAACAAGATACCGCTTACCCAACAACAACATTAATACATGCAATTCAAAAATGTTTGCAGTCAACGACGGCAGCAGCTATGGATTGTCTAGCGAGAGCAAAGGCAAATGTCGTTGATGACAGAGTTTTTGATTTTAGTTAGTTTTCGTTGACCATCAGCAAACCAACACGCCAGTGCGCATCATTTTTTATCTAAGTTAATCGTTAATAAGCCAATAAAGACATATACTCAAGCGAGCATAAGCAAACAATTGTCTTTGTTCTGGTTTATGGGTAAAACTTTTATTGCATTTTTTGGAGTGCTTGTGGTCCCGGCACAAGAAGGGCAAACCCTTTCGCTCCGTGACTACATTGGCAGCAAGTGCATCAGTCATCATAGTGGCAAGTTGGAAAAGCCCAACAAGCCCCATCCAGTGTTCTTTCCTCAATTTCTTGTACAAGGGCGTACTTGGAAAATTTATCTATTATTGTTAAATACATTTTACCTCTGCTCATATACCAAATGTCAGCGTGATAATTCTCATGAGGACTTTTTGGTGTCTCTTTTTTTTCATATGGCAGTTTAATCGGTCTTCGCTCTATTTTAAAATTGCAAATTTCACAATTATTAATTATCTTTGTAATTTCCCGTTTCATATTAGGGTAATAGTAAAAATTCTTCAATTCTTGATACGTTTTTTCAATTCCAGGATGATTATTTTCATACTTGTGATGTTTCAGAATTATTTCCATTAGGGTTTCTATATCGACGTCTTCTACTAATGTATAAGTTCTAAATATTTCAAAAGATTTTATGTTTCTCATCTTAACTGCCTCTTCTTGTATTTCTAAATAAACTTCTTCATTTTCACAATAGATCGCTACGGTTTCTTCGTTCTCTATGATATTTAATATTTTCCTAACTATCTCCTTATCATCCTTATAAATGAATTTATATCTCTTTTTGTCGTGTTTCTGAATTAGTTCATACTCATTGTTATCTCCGTTTACTAACAAGATTTGCCTTGTATAATATTGGAGGGGTTTATCAGTAATTTTAATGTAATCATTGCCATCTTCACTGGCACTATGTACTGTTGGTACAGGTGAACTATGTCTTTCTATCGCTGAATCTTTTATTCTTGCGGATTCATTATCGTTGGCGATAACGTCTATAAACGATAATTTGTCTTTTGGGTGATTCTTCTTAAAATGCTTCTTTAGAGAGTTTTTTAACTTAAATTGATTTTTGCATATAGTGCATTGGAATCTTAATTCCTTATGAACGATCCTCTGGTGAATCCCTAAATTTGTAGCTTGAGTATATTTCTTATTGCATTCCTTACATTCAAAAAGATTAATTTCGTGTTGAATTCTAGAAAGAGCATCTGCAACCTTATTTTCTTTTCCTTGTACATGGCAGATATCGAACTCATTCATACTCATTAAGTTTTATTTTCCATCTAATCAATTTCGAATTTGGTTCCTTCAAGGAAGATAACCAAATTAAGGGTTTGTGATCGGTATTTAGTTTAAATTTTCTTCCATACAAATAATGGCGAAATTGTCCTGTTGCCCAAACAATGGCCAACAGTTCCTTCTCTATGGTTGAATAGTTAATTTCGTGTTTGTTTAGAGTCCTGGAAGCAAAAGCTAAGGGGACATCATTTTGTGACAATACGGCGCCCATAGCAAAGTTGCTTACATCCGTTGTGAGAATAAAGGTTTCATTAAAATTGGGGTATCTTAGTATCATATCTGACATTAAAATTGTCCTTAGTTTGTTAAAAGATTCCTTATAATCCGCATCATTTATGCTGATTATGCAATCCTTTTTCAACCTTTTTGTCAAAGGTTTCGCTATTTTTGCGTAGTCTGGGATAAACTTTCTGTAATATCCGCTTAGACCTAGGAAACTCTGAATTTCCTTAACTGTTTTCGGTATAGGGAAATTCTTAATACATTTGACCTTACTGGGATTTGGCTTTATGCCATCAGGGGTCACAACGTGTCCCAAAAAATCTGTCTCTTTCTTTAAGAAATCACTTTTATTTAATGACACTTTTAAATTTGCTTTTCTTAGAGTATTAAAAATTATCCTTAAGTTGTTCATATGTTCTTGAAGAGATGTGCTAAAAATTAATATGTCGTCCATGTAAATGACGCATATTCTGTTAACATATTCTTTTAGAACATTGCTCATCATACGTTGGAAGGTTGCGGGGGCGTTTTTTAACCCGAAGGGCATCCTATTAAATTCATAGTGACCGTCCGAAGTAGAAAAGGCTGTTTTCTCTCGGTCCTCTGGTCTAACTTCTATCTGATAAAAGCCCTTGGTTAAGTCTAGAGTTGAGAAGTAGTTTGCTCTTCCTAGCTAATCCAGGACGTCATCAATTAAAGGTATGGGAAATTTATCTTCTTTGGTAACCGCATTCAGTTTTCTATAGTCAATGACTACTCTCCATTCTTTGTCTTCCTTTTTTGGAACTACCCAAATTGGTGCGTTATAAGGCGAAGTGCTTGGTCTGATAATATCCTGCTCTAGCATTTCACTAATCTGTTTGTTTACCTCTTTCCTATGAATTTCTGGATATCGATAAGTCCGAGAATATATTGGTCCTGAGTTTCCTGTAGGAATACTGTGTTTAACTTCATTCGTGAAGGACAGGTCGTCCCCTTTCTTATAAAATACGTCATAATTTTCCTGGATAATATCCTTAATTGCTTCTTGTTCCTCAAAATTTAAATGCTCAATCCTTAGTTGCTCAATAATTCCTAATTCATCTAGGTGATATAATTCTGGTAAATCCACTAATCTGATTTCTACCTGATTTTCATCATCTCCTTCGAAAAACAAAGGAATATCTTGATTATTTATCACTAGCACCTTACTTTCATAATCCAATTTAGCATTGTTTTCCCTTAAAAGAGTTGAACCAAAAATTCCCGAAAACAAGGTGTGGAAATCGAGAATTCGGAAATTCGGGCTAGTTTTCAGCGAAACGGCCATAGTTTCTTTTGGAATGATCGCTTCTTGCGTAATTCTTAAATGACCAGATGCGGTCTTTATTGACATGGGTGTTCTTAAGTTTCTAATATATTTGGGAGGACAATGTCCTTTTGCTAAAATATTTTCAGTTGATCCCGTATCAATTAGGATTCTTGTAGATCTGTTACGAGATTTAAACAATATATAGGGAAGTCCCTTTCGGGTGGTATTCCTGAGGCCAGATAATGAAAAATTTACAGGCTTATTATTAGTTTCATACTCATCTATTTGTATTGGGTACTGATCATTTTGTAGATTTTCATTGTCACTCATGTAATGGTTTTGCTTAGTTTGTTGTGAGATGTCCATTGTTTCTACTGGTGGTTGTCTTTGTTGCCATTGTTGTCTAGGTTGTTGTTGCCATTAACGTTGCTGCCACTGATTGGGTTGTTGCTGCCATTTATTGTTTTGTTGTTGCTGTTGTTGGTATGGTTGTTGTCCTGTTTGTGGGGTAAAATTCCTTGGTTGGAATTGCTGATTATTATTTTTCTGGTCCGTTTGTGGTTTCACATTTTTTTGGGTAATGTTTTGGTTGTTTGTAGTGGTATTAATCATCCCGGCCATTGCCAATTCGTGCAATGCGCGTTCCAAAGTTATGGGTTTTAAGGCACATAGCACTGTTCGCGGGTGTACAGGTAATTTATTTACAAAAACGTTTAGTGCCGTTTTGTTGTTTTGCGCGATATCGATTAACGCTCCGTCCATTGTATGTCGTTGATTAAGTAACGAGAGTTTGGACTGTACATAATGGTAAAATTTCATAATATCGCCCCGATATTGTGAATTTCTGAGGTCCTCGTACAGTTGCTCACAGGAGGATAATCCACCGAAATTAGTTTCCAGCATCGTCCTAATCTCTGTCCATGCCGCGAGGTGTGGGTGCACATTTAAAGAAATTATAGTTAACAGCATCCTTTGCGATGCTTCCGGATATGTTGCTATTACTGGTATTATATTATCAATACCATTTGTGAAGGAATTTAGGTCCTCTCGAGCCCCATCAAAATCTGGTATTTGTGCCAGATATGTTAGAGGAGATATTTCCGCTGCCATTTTTTCTTTTGGTTAACTTTTATGGTTTAGTTTTCTATTTGTCCTTTTTGTTTTTATTCAATTAGCACTTTAAAATTTTTTAATTCTGTTTCTTCACACTTTTGTTGTTATTATTATTTCCTTTTTATTTTTTCTTTATTTTAATAACTTATAATTTAAATTTTGTCACTTATTAGTAGGTTCTGTTTTACAGGATATTCAACACGTTTTGAATATCCTACCGACTGCGCCAGTTTTATGTCAAAGTATTGAACTTGTAATTTGCTCTTACTTTAAAATACTTCTTGCGACGAATTGAAAATACACTTCTTTACTTTTGCGTAGTAAAATTAAGTCTGATTTTTATTTCTCTGCTTCAAGCTTACAAACTGGTGAGTTCGAATGAATTTGTTTATAAAATAATAATAGAGGGTGTATTTGACACCACTCGTATGATTTTGTTCATTCAACTTAAAAGCTGATGAATGTAAATAAAAAGTGAAATAGGATTTGCTTAAAAGAATAATAAAGGGTGTATATTTGACACCACTGGTATGACTCTATTCATTCAACTTAAAAGCTGATGATTATAAATACAACAAATGAAAAAGGGGAAGTCTAATAATTGTTTACTATGGGTCGAATGGCATAGGCGATGGCTTTGCCATAACTATATATATATATATATATATATATATATATATATATATATATATATATATATATATATATATATATATATATATATATATAGTTATATATATATATATATATATATATATATATATATATATATATATATATATATATATATATATAGTTATATATATATATAGTTATATATATATATATATATATATATATATATATATATATATATATATATATATATATATATATATATATATATATATATATATATATATATATATATATATATATATATATATATATATATATATATATATATATATATATATATATATATATATATATATATATATATATATATATATATATATATATATATATATATATATATATTATATAAATGTTTTGGAATATGAGTATGTTTTTGACATAAATAGAATGCATCTATATCGCGATGTCGACCCATACAAAAGTATAATCTTACATTGTTTTCTTTTTCGCATGCAATATTATCAAATATAAATATTGAATTTGGGTTGTAATTTTCAGGTTCAATAACATTTTGTATATGTATAATATCCCATTCCTTTTATGGGTGTAACAAGCTGTTTAAGATACTCATGTTTCGTGATATAAAGATTTGAGTATAGATAAATATTATTAACCCTGCTTAGATAACGTACGTCTGAGAGACGTACGACTTTTACATTTTGTTCTCCCCCTCTCCCGATCGTTAACGGAGAAACTTCGCACGTTCAGTTATCTCAGTCGTTACCAGTAGCTTATCGGTGGTGGTCGTTTTTGTGCGGTAAGTTCGTTTATTTTGGAGATATTTACAACACGTACGCTTGAGAGACGTATCGTTATCTTTTGTGTAATGTTTGACTTCTTTATATTATAGATTTTTTTGTCGTTTTCTGTGATATTTAATATATGATTGAACTATTTATATTTAAATTAGATATAAAAATGGCATATAAACGCTGCTTGGATGACACAGAAATTGCTGAGCTATTGAAAAGTGTATTGGAAGACACAGATTCATCGGAAAATGTGTGTTACGAACAAATTTACGAAATGCCATACCCGACGAAGTCAACAATACACCTGGAAGCAGTAGAGATCAGATTGTCCCAAGTAAGAGAAGATACTGCGGCTTCTGCCCATCAAAAATTCGACGCATGTCAAAAATGGTATGTGTCAAATGCGATACAGCTGTATGTGGAGACCACAAATATTTAGTCTGCAATTCCTGCATATGATGCAATTTAATTTTAAATTTTTAAGTTTATAAACCTTAAAACTTATATTATTATCAAAATGCAGTACAAAAATTTTTATTTAGTTTTTTTTTTAACTGAATTTAAGTCCTTCAATGAAGGCTGCTTATTTTTTTTACTTTTTTAAGGCAACTGAAATATTGTCCTAAATTTTATTATTATTTATATATATATTTTTAAACTATGTTCCTATATAAAAGAAAACTGAATAAACTAATGATCTCAATCAAAACATTATTAATTTTATTTTCGTTGAAATCCGTAAAAGGATATAATTTATGATACGTCGTTTAGACGTATCGATATCTTTTGAGTACAAAAAAATAACGTTATCTAAGCAGGGTTAAATTTCAATCCTTTCGGACTTTCAATAAGACTTAGAATAACATTTGTCTTTCCACAATTAGAAGGGCCCACAATGAGAGCTCGTATGGAATTAGGTAAAAGAGAACTGTGCTTTGTTTTATGCTTATTTTGATGCGTGAAATCTAAATTTCTCACGTTAGTATTCGTATCTTTGCTTTACTAGACACGTTTTAACTACTGATTGTTAACTATTATATCAATTCAATTTATATCGAATCATTTTAGAAAAGATATAAAATGATTGTCTATCATAAAATAGCAAAAGAGTAGTTCGCGGTAGTGGGTTGATGAATAACCTAATTCAGAATTTACCTTTTAAATTACATTTACGTGGAGATCAATTTTGCGGCCACGGAACAAAGTTAGAAAAAAGACTTGAAAGGGGTGATAAGGGTATAAATATTTTGGATGAGGCATGTAAAGCTCATGATATTTCATATACACACCACATAGATATACGCAAACGACATCAAGCTGACAAAGAACTAGCGGAAAGAGCTTGGGTAAGAGTAAAGGCTAAAGATAGTAGAACTGGAGAAAAGATAAACGCATTTGTAGTTACAAACGCTATGAAGACTAAAGTAAAACTTGGTATGTGAATAGAGAAGAGAAAACCTAAAACAAATGTCAGAAAAATATATTTAATACTGCCGTTAAAATTGCAACTGTAGTCCTAAAGAAAGATAAACCACATGATATCGATATGATATCAGTGTCATTCGCCTTGATCAAGTGGCAATTAGAAAATCGTTTAAAGGTAGAACATCTCAGTATACCTAGAGTAATTCGTGTGCCAAAAATTGGTGGATTTCTACCTCTTACACCTATTATGTCAGCTCTTGGTGCATTGGGAGCTTTAACTTCGGGTGCATCTTCCATCGCAAAAGCAATTAAGGCCGCTAAAAATGCAAAACAACAATTTGAAGAAAATGTGCGACACAAAAAGCCAATGGAGGAGATAGCAATGGGAAAAGGGCGTTGTCAAAAACAATATGGGAATGTGAATACAACAACAAGAAATTATCAAAAATCTAATAAAGCAGCTACCCAAAAGACCTCTGACTGACATCGATATAAGAGAATTTGAAAAAAAATCATTTACCATATTTTAGAGGATTCTATATGAGGGGCAAACTTCCGAAAACACCTAGACGCAAAGAATGCGGAATAGTTTATTTGGAGTCATAGTGGTTATGGTACGCATTGGGTAGCATACAACAAAAATAACAATAACATTGAGTACTGCGATAGTTTTGGAAACCATCAGCCGCCTCTCGAAATTTTGACTATGTTAAGGAGATAATATTAAATATAATTATAAGAGGGAGCAAAATTTTAAATCATTTAATTGTGGACATTTATGTTTAAAATTTCCATGTAATATTTAATAAATAAACACAAATATATTATTCAATAGTATTTTTAGGTTTTATTTTTTATACTCTAGCTTAGCTTATGAATTTTAATATCATGTTTAATAGTTTTTTTTTTCATTTGTTGACTCAAAGCATAATCTCGTTAAATCTACTTCAACATCCTCCTCATAAAATCCTTTGATATCTTTATCGGAGTGCTGCTGTTGATTTTTAAGCTCTGTTGGGTTGTAGCTGCAGGTCTTTTAAAGTAAGCTAATCGTAATATTTGATTTAATAGTTCGATCACTGACTTAAAGGTTTTAGATAAGCTTTCACTTTTTTTCGCGTCCCCTAATTTTATGCTATTAAATTCTATTTTAAAATTTTTCTCGACTTAATTAAATCTTTAAGAAGGGTTTCCTCCATGCTTATAGATTGATTTATAGCTTATTGGTTGATTATATCAACAATAATATTCAATAGTATTTTTAGGTTTTATTTTAATTTCTCAAGTTTAGCTTATGAATTTTAATATCATGTTTAATATTTTTTTTCATTTGTTGACCTAGCTCGAAGCATAATCTCGTTAAATCTACTTCAACATCCTTCTCATAAAATCCTTTGATATCTTTATCGGAGTGCTGTTGTTGATTTTTAAGCTCTGTTGGGTTGTAGCTGCAGGTCTTTTAAAATAAGCTTATCGTAATATTTGATTTAAAAGTTTGATCACTGGCTTAAAGGTTTTAGATAAGCTCTCACTTTTTTTCGCTTCCCCTAATTTAATGCTATTAAATTTCTATTTTCAGATTTTTCTCGACTTAATTAATTCTTTAAGAAGGGTTTCATCCATGCTTATAGATTAATTTATAGCTTATTGGTTGATTATATCAACAATAATATTCAATAGTATTTTTAGGTTATATTTTAATTTCTCAAGTTTAGCTTATGAATTTTAATATCATGTTTAAAATTTTTTTTCATTTTTGACCTAGCTCAAAGCTTAATCTCGTTAAATCTACTTCAACATCCTTTGATGTCGTTAACTTGAATGTACGTCTTATTTAAAGCGACACAAGTGGGAATAGAATGATTATATTAAAAGTAATATAAGTAATAATCATTATATTCCCACTTGTGTCGCTTTAAATAAGACGTACATTCAAGTTAACGACATCAAAGGATGTTGAAGTAGATTTAACGAGATTATGCTTTGAGCTAGGTTAAGAATGAAAAAAAATATTAAACATGATATTAAAATTCATAAGCTAAACTTGAGAAATTAAAATAAAACCTAAAAATACTATTGAATATTATTGTTGATATAATCAACCAATAAGCTATAAATCAATCTATAAGCATGGAGGAAACCCTTCTTAAAGATTTAATTAAGTCGAGAAAAATTTTAAAATAGAATTTAATAGCATAAAATTAGGGGACGCGAAAAAAAGTGAAAGCTTATCTAAAACCTTTAAGCCAGTGATCGAACTATTAAATCAAATATTTCGATTAGCTTACTTTAAAAGACCTGCAGCTACAACGCAACAGAGCTTAAAAATCAACAGCAGCACTCCGATAAAGATATCAGAGGATTTTATGAGAAGGATGTTGAAGTAGATTTAACGAGATTATGCTTTGAGCTAGGTCAACAAATAAAAAAAAAACTATTAAACATGATATTAAAATTCATAAGCTAAACTTGAGAATAAAAAATAAAACCTAAAAATACTATTGAATAATATATTTGTGTTTATTTATTAAATATTACATGGAAATTTTAAACATAAATGTCCACAATAGAATGATTTAAAATTTTGCTCCCTTTTATAATTATATTTAATATTAACTCCTTAACATAGTCGAAATTTCGGGAGGCGGCTGATGGTTTCCAAAACTATCGCAGTACTCAATGTTATTGTTATTTTTGTTGTATGCTACCCAATGCGTACCATAACCACTATGAGTCCAAATAAACTATTCCGCATTCTTTGCGTCTAGGTGTTTTCGGAAGTTTGCCCCTCATATAGAATCCCCTAAAATATGGTAAATGATTTTTTTCAAATTCTCTTATATCGATGTCAGTCAGAGGTCTTTTGGGTAGCTGCTTTATTAGATTTTTGATAATTTCTTGTTATTGTATTTACATTCCCGTATTGTTTTTGACAAAGCCCTTTTCCCATAGCTATCTCCTCCATTGGCTTGGTGTGTCGCACATTTTCTTCAAATTGTTGTTTTGCATTTTTAGCGGCCTTAATATATGTATATATTATTTTTCGAGATTGATGCTAAATGCAACAAAAACCGAATTCATAAGGTTCCGGCCGTAATCCAATCTGCATGAGGACAGCTGTAAAGAACTCTCGGAAGTAACCAGTGTAAAGCATTTAGGACTAACTTTACAAAACAATTTAAATTGGAAGCTTCATACTTATATAGAACAATTGCAATCTATAATAACACCTGCCGCAGGAATCCTGTTTAAAATGAAATAAAAACTGGATAAAGCAAGCAAAAACTTAATATTCCAAACACTAATTCAAAGTCATCTAAACTATATGCCCCTTGTGTAAGGAGACAAAAAGAACACTGATTCGAAATCCTTGCAAATATTAAACTGAAATTGTATATATCTACAAAGTAATAAACAATATTGGTCATCACAGCATCCATCTTAGCAGAATTCTTCATAATTGTAATACAAGAAGTAATTTTCAATCTCATTTGCAAGTAACTCGGTGTCGTTTAGAAACAACCAAACAAAGAATTGAACATATTGGTAGCATTGAGTATTACCATTATACTTAAAACAATTACAATCTATTTCAATCTTTAAGAATAAGTTAAAAGACTATCTTCTTCAGAACGTTGATATGCTTCTTATATAATATTAAATAATAATTATTGTTTCACACATTAATAATTGATCATTTAATTCTTGTTATAGTAGAGACATAAGCACTGTTACACACGTTTCATGCTGTATAATAAAAAGTACTGAATGTTTTGGACCAAATATTTTTTAATATATTTATTGATGTATATTTTATCCAAAAAGAATCTAGTTATTTGAAATGTCAGCGTTTTGCCTTTACACACGCCTTAAGTCGCGCTGGCCAAACATCAATAGCTGCACGAACCTCGTTTATTGGGAAATTGGCCACAACTTGAACCAAAGCAGTCTTAAGAGATCCAAAGTTGGGGTTTTTTTTAAATGGGGAACAAAATTTCTGTTTGGGGATATGGGGATGACAATGGATTCTCAGGGAATTTTTGGGGATAAAATAAATCGAAATGTGTTTGCATACACACTTGTCTTACTTGCCTATTTTGACACAAATGTTTGTGCAAACGTTTTAAGTTAGTAATAAATTCAGTTTTCAGTTGTCTGTCTATTTGCCTCATTCAATTTGCTGTATGTACCAACACCGGATAGCAATGAATTGTATAGTCCTCTCTCTTTTGCATATGGTAAGTAATATGAAATAGTGTATTGCAATTTCGGGAAGTCCCTAATTCATTTAACATTACAGAATATTTATACGTTTTACTAACACTGGATATCAATTAAATATATAGTTCTCCCTGTTTCATTCGAAATTAAAAAGACATGCCATCAGTACCTGAAAACTTTGTTGCTGCGGATGTTACAACGTTTTCCACCAAACATGGGTTTTTTCAAAACATATAAAATATGTTCTCCAAATATATGCTTCAATTAATTGGGACAACCCAATTTAAATTCAATAATGGCGTTTTTGCAACCTGTGGTTAATACTAGTGTATAAATGGATATTTATGAATCACAGTGGAGAGAAATGTCATTTATAATCTAAGGAGGTATTCGTGGTTGAATTTACGACCGACTTAAATACATTTTGGAGAAAAGTTTATTTATACCAAGATGCCGCCGGATCGAAACCATTTGAAACATTTGCTGCACTTTTTTAAATATGCTGAGCGTGAAAACAAGCAATGCTTCCGTTGAACGTGTTTTTTCTATTAAGAACACCGTATAAACAAAAATTCGGAATAAGATACGCACTTTAAAAACAATTCTATTTGTTGTTAATCCTTACGCCCCCTCCAGAAATGATCAAACTTTTTAATTCTAAAACCTTGTACAAAACTGAGGAAGTTGATTTTGATTCTGAAGTATTCGATGTAATACATTATGACATTTCATTTGATGTCTTAATATTGTCGTTTCACTATTATTATTATTTAATTCGTTATTTATTAACTAACACCTGTATTGAAAAATACTTTTAATTTTTGTTTTTTTAGAAAGAATTTGTTTCTTTTTATTAATATATGTATCTATGATTAAATTGAATTTTAATTTTTTATTGATTAAAATTAATTAAAATACGTTTGGGGATTTTTTGGGGAAAACATTTTTGGATTGGGGATTTTTGGGGAAAACAAATTTAAATTTTAATTAGACTCAAAAAAAATCTGCCAACGCTGGTGCTGGTGGCAAGGTCAAATTTCCCGTTTTGACTCGGCCGCCAAAGCCGTTGTATTCGTTACTCTATCGAAACATGTACAATCCCATTTTTGGCAAATGCACAAATATATAACGGATGCCTTTTAATGAAGTCATTGGAATTAAATGCTCCCACTATAAATGTAGTCGCAGTGGCGATTGTTGGAGAAAATGTTGAACAACGCAGTACTGTTCTTAAGCGTCTGGTGCACGGGAAATCGTAAATTCCCAACAGAAATTAACGGGAAGAGAAATAACCCTAGCTAGAGGTTAAGATATTTAAAACAGTGTTTGTTTATATTGTAACAATACTTACCAGCAGTTGATTAGTAGTATTTGAGTCCCCTGAAGGATATGGTGTGTACACTGCTAATGCTACACAGTTTGCAAATATTGTTAGTAAAATAAAGTATTCAAATAATCTTTTAAAACATTTTATTATAAAGATGGCCGTTGCATTTACTACTACTTAACGCATTTTGTTTCGTCTTAGTGTGCAAAATTTTTACAAAAGAACCGGTGACTAAAAGTTTAATCTAGCATTTGCTTCCCGGGATTTAAACTGAAAGAATTTTTTACTATCGTGTTTCGGGATTTTGCCACTGGAACACAAGGGAGATTTTATAATATTTTACTCATTCCTCTTATAAAGTTAAGATTTTTATCGGTCTCATAAAAAGTATGTATGATTTCTAATACACTATTATGTCAACATGGTATAATTGAAGATATGTAAAATTTACGGCTCGATGCCATATATAAAGTAGAAGAATACTATCTGTTACGTTTTTTTGATAAGGACTAAATTATACACCACACTTCTGGATATCAGAAAAGCCAACTGAAAATAGGTGTTTGGCCCCCTTATACGGGCTGTTATTTTACACAGTTTTCAAAACTAACGTCATATTTCAATAGCATTGTCTGTAGTACAGTTGAAGACATCGTAAACAATGTTTCGCAAATGTTTTACTATCGTTAACTGTCCCTTCACTTAAGTTATTTTGTTCAGCTGTTTATTTTGTTCAGCTTATGTTTTCCAACTGCCACTTGTAGCCTGTCATGTACTAAATTTGTTTGTGGTTCATGGAAGAGAAATGCTGATACCGTAAGTTATTTGTTCGGGGTGTTTTTTATCCAAGTAGAAAGGACTCAGTCATGGGCAACTCTCACATCTAGGTAGAGTTTATGAAACCCCTAACAGCTAGTTACTACTGTGTGCTGCTATAGTTTTAATACGGAAAGAAAATATTGGGCAAAATGTATTGTATATTTTTGCAGTCTGCATAACCTTGTCGTTGTGTTACAATGGCCAGTACTGATCGAGTCCAATACGGCCACAGAGTTGGTGCTGGTTAGTCGAGGCTCCATTAATGTGGGCAGAATTTGCAGAAAGACTGATGTATTTTCCATGATGCCTCAGCTTAGGAAACTTGACTATAAACTACAAAAAATCTTCATTTAACTTAAAATCTATTATTCTTAATGCAAAGTTTTAAAAAGCCAGTCCGTATTATGTTCTTTTTTTGGTGCCGGCAATTATCTCTAATGAGGTAAAAAATTCAAGAATTCCTATGAGTTAGCTAGAGCGTATCCAGTAATGTTACAAATATTATAACTACCTGTGGTTGTGAGCTGTTGTTGTGAGATGTTGTAAAATATTGCGTCCAAATATATGTCTGAGATAGCCAAATTATAGTTACGTAAGGAAAAATGTATCTCAATGGAGTGAGTTATTTTAAATTGTCCTTATGGACCACCTTAACTATTAAAAGAACAGGTTTTCCCATATCTTAAAAAGGGACAAATTATTCTCAAGTCTCCTTTTGTTCTTCACGTAGACCTTTTCTCCCAGCTCAAAAATCGTACTTCTCCTGTTCCTGTTGATATATTCCAAGTGTCTTCTTTGTGCGTTGGTGATGCGATCATTCATCCTCAATCGAAATTCAGAAGTTGCCGAATGAATTGTATCTATGGATCTCTCATATCTCACAGAATGTATAAGTATAGTATTGACCTATTGTAATTAATGGTCGCCTGCAATATGAGTTTAATACCGTCAGCCAAGAGCTGTTTTATCTAGGCGTTCACGAAATCTACAACTCCCATTGAATACAGGTACAATTTTGAATAAACAGGTTCATCGGTATCCATTTGAATAGTAGCGATAACATTTGTATTGTAAGACAACGCCTTATTTCGCTCGGCAAATGCCCCCGTCCTACTTTTAAGCATTCCCTGAAAATCCGCCCTTACTGAAGACGGGACCTCTATTCCATCGACTTCAAAAAAATGCACATCCTTGCATTCAAACAATCTTATTCTCTCCATTCCGGATTCAAAACATAGGTCGCCATTCCTTAGATCGATCCTTTCATCTATGCACTTTAGCAGATCGAGAACGACAATTCCATCAAAAGTCAATAAAGATTATAATATAAAAATTGTTGCATTTTTACCAACAAGCAAATCTGTGCGGAAACCTCATGAGAAATGTTGTTAACTGTCTGACATTTCAGAACTGTACTGTAGTGTGCAAGGGTCAAAATATTTCAACGAAGTTTAGGCCAGCATTTCAGAACAACAGCACGCATTTACTCCAGCCTTATTGCTCGTCGGACGGGGGGGTTCTAGTTCCTAGGCTGCCATATTCGACACTACACTCTGAATTTGCGTGCTTTTCAATAAGAAAAGTAGAAAAGTTGAAGGAAGAACGGAAAAAATGAAAAGATGGATAGAGGGATACCATATTCGGCGTATGCTGGAATGAGTCTCAAGCTGTACCTGAGGTGTTAAATTACCAGCTGTTTTGCCCACCCAACCTGATCATAAAGTTGCGGCAGCAACTAAAATCCAACAACATTACTTTTGCTTTATGATCCCACATTTTGCCTAGAGAGCCATTATCGGACTGGAATCAAACAGGGTAAAATTTAGGGTCTACTCAGAATTAATTTTGAATTTATTTAAAATGAAAAAAAAGAAGAAAGAATCTCAACTAAAAACATTTGATCGAAAGTGGTACAAACATATATTAACCTGTACATGAACATGTAACTGCATATGTATGAAGTCCATGAATAATATAAATATTTTAAATTCAATTAATTATATTTCAATATGGAAAAATGTTAGCATCAAGAAATAAAAATAAATTTAAGTTACGCATAATACGGGATAAAAAAATAAATTAAACGAAATAGATGGGAAATTAAAATCTGCTAAAATGACCGGAAATGGAAATAGAAAGGATTAAGATAGTTCCATACACTCTCAATGCCATGGCTGTATTTCGAAGTTTTAAAGAGAACATCGGTTCATACCAACACATGAAAAAGTTGAAGGAAAAGGAATTCCAAAAAAAAATAATTTTTGGTCCAAATAATTCGTTAGAGAACATAAACGTTCTCCAATAAAAAAAATAATATTTGGCCCATAGGTTTATGGTTTAAATCAATTTAAAAGTTGTATAATTTTTATTATAATTATGTGTACTTATACGTGTGTGCATTTCTTTTGCTTATCTCAACCGCAGATATCAGCTGTTTGGGTCATTGGCCCTTTTTTTAGATAAATTAAAAAGTTTTGTCAAAACAGTGGAACCACTGTAAAGCGCTTGGAAACATTATATTGAAAAATTAAAAATTCTATCGTAAAAATGGGACAAAATATTTAAAAATGGGCGATAAATGACTTCTCTTCACCGAAGCAATAATAATTTACACGTAATCACTTTGATATTTAAATTGTTATTCACGCGAGCTGCAACCATTTCAGAGAAAATATCAATCGATAAGTAGGTCTCACTGTAGTGAGAACTTTATAAACAAAAGCTTTTCACAAAAGTGGTTTGTGTCCACACTAATCTAAGCCAAGCTTTCACCCATTATCTGTACATTCTAAGAGAGAGCTTGTATTTTAAATTTGTTAAATAAACTCTCCGCGTGATACTGTTTGAGAGGGCTCAGATTACTAGCTTCTGAAATGATTACAGCCGCATAAATATGTTGGTGAGAGAGTCTACTTAGGGACGGAGAGCCATTAAGCTATTTATGGGTTATGATTCTATAGATCGGATGCGCACAGAGAAGTGTTGGGATTTTCAATACTCTCTGCGCACATTGATCAAACAACTACCAGAAATGCAGTTTAAAAAATACAAAAACAAAGCCAATTACTTACTTGTATGTATGGAGTCCCTCGATGAAAGCCCTTTCAAACGATGTTGACTTTGAGTGGTAATGATGATGAGGGGAATGTAAAGGGGATATTTGGTAGGTTATTAATTTGCCCTTGAAACAGCTTCACACTTTTTAATTTAGTTGTAATACTTTTTTCTGATATTTAGTTTTTTTCCAAAAAAAATGCACACAACGAGGAAAAAAAAATACAAAATTTAAAAAAAAATTAAAATAAAGTAGTTTTCCTTAAATTTCCATTTCCGATTTCACAAAATTTGGGAATGTATACAAGCGAAAGAACAAGCAATAGTAACAATTAGAAAAATAATGAAATCAAAAATTATCAAATTCTTAATTATTTTTTCTTTTGATTTTGCACTCTTTTCTGTAAAATTAAAGATTGACAAATAAACTGCCAACGGGGTTTTGAATTTAGCACTTTACACAAAAAAAAACACCGACGGGATCTGTTTATTTTTTTTTTCTTAAAAGGAAAAGACGACGGACACTTTGCTTTTCGCGGAGATAATTGCACTGATCTCACTGTTGTCTTGGGCAGTAGAGTTGCTTGCGAGTTCCCCTCTGCAAGTTACCAGCGCAAATAGCTGAATACGCGTTGTTTACTTTAGAGCATCCGTCGTGTGCTAACAATTACAGAATTTTGCTTTTTTTTATTGGGATGAACAGATTAAGTTTGCGCTCGTGTCAGAGCCCACAGGCAGGAACGTGAGATGCGAGATCCAAGGGTTAGCATTAGTCCAAGAAATTTGGATGACTTTGATGGCGATAAAAATTTTTCTTTAAATAAGGAAGCCACGGAAAGTTGTTATTTATTGACATGAAGTTAGTCAAATTAACTTAAGATTTGCTTCCTCCAGAAACGTCCTTATGGTTCGGCATTTGGATTAAAAAGACAGAAATGGCTGCAACTTATGTCTTAAGAGACCTGGCTTTTGCCACAAAAATTGGAATCGGGTCGTCGCTACGGGTCAAAGCTACAAGTTTTCGTCGCTTACCGAAAGAAAGTTTTCAGAAAAAAAACAAAAAACTCTTATATCGGCACTTGCCGCTAGCGGGGTTCGAACTCGGGTCTCCAGATCCAAAGTGTGGGACACATCCTGTGCGCTACTTCCGGTTTGCAAATCAATGAGCCCAACACTGTCAATGATCATATCTCACGTACTGTGAGATACGAACAAAAGTAAGTGTTGGTAAACAAAAAAAAAAACTAAACATCCAAATTACAAGAGGAACAACAATATTAGTTAGGAGATAAATGTAGAAATATCTACAAGCGCCACTACAAATACCCCCCGCAAAAATCAGGTTTCGGGGATTTTAATAACACGAAAACTGATACCGCTTGTAGATTCTTCTCACTGCCTTATATCCTTCGCGTGATAGATGTCGATGCTGGTCCCATTCATATCTCCCAGTTCGTAGTAACTGTTACCAAGCTTTCTCAGAATACGAGCCTTGACAAAAGTAGAACCTAATTTTGCACTATAGCCATGCTCGAAACTGCTCTGTCTGAAATTCCTTCTGAACACCTATTGATTAACATTATAGGAAACTTCTTTGGATCTAAGGTTGTAAGCCCTTTCGTTTCTTTTAAATTGCCGGCGCATCGTTTCAGCCGCTTTTCTACTCATTATTTGGCGAGAGTCATCGGCGTTAAAGCGCACTGATTTATCTTCAAGTAACTACAGCCTGCGTAATAGTTCGTAAGTCTTCCCATGAGTTACCATATGTTGTCCGAAAGTCAAATAATATGGCGATGTTCCAACGGCTGAGTGGACCGCAGATCGTAGTGCACAACATATGTTGCTCAGTAATTCATCCCAATCTTTTTGATTCGGCGCCACGTAAGATTTGATTGCCGATATCACCGATCTGTTTACCCTTTCGGATGCATTGGCTTGAGGAGCGTGTACCGCTGTGCAGACGTGGTTAACTCCATACTTTTTAAGGAAATCCTCAAACTTATGGGATTTAAACTGTGTCCCGTTGTCAGACACCACAACTTCCGGCACTCCAAATATGTGAAAGAGTTCACTTTCCATGTAGCTAACTACAATATCTGTCGAAAATTTCTTCACTGGTTTGAGGAACGGAAACTTCGAGTAGTGATCAAGAACAACAAATATGCCAATATGACCAGTTTTGGATCTAGGATATGGACCAAGAAAATCTACATAAAGCCGCTGGAAAAATCGTGATGTCTCCGTCATCTTTCCTAAAGGAGGACCAAGTGTCTGGTTTGGGTGTTTGGAGGATTTGCACACTTCGCAGCTGTTGACGTAATTCCTCACATCTGCAACTAAATTTGGCCAAAAATAGTGCCGACGCACTCGTTCTAAGGTTTTGTTTATGCCGCCATGTGCAGACAAGGAACTGTCGTGAGCCTTCCGAAGGACTTCGGGTATCATCGGGGTTGGGATCCACAACTTGTACACCAAGTCATCATGTAGACGGTCTCCTGTAGCATGTTCCGTTCGTCTGTATAGGTATCCGTCCAAAACTTTTAAGTCAGGAGTTTGATTATTGTTTTGTTCTATTTTGTCAATAAGTTGTCGGTACTCGTCCGATTTAAAATGGTGGGAATCTAAGTCCACGAAAACCCCACTGTCATTGCCAAGATCGGAAAGACTATTGACATTAAAAAGCAATTCGGACAAGTCGTCTGTATTGGTCCTAGAAAGAGTATCCGGAACAATGTTCATACTGCCTCGCCTGTGCTGAATGTTGAACTTGTAAGCCTGAAGCATTAAAGCCCATCGAGCTAGCCGCGTACTCAGGTCCGTTTGGGACATAAGCCATTTCAGAGAGGCATGGTCGGTCACGACTGTGAACTCCTGTCCTTCCACATACGCTCTGAATTTCTTTATGCTTAACAAAGCTGCCAAACATTCTTGTTCGGTAACAGAATAGTTGCGTTGGGCTTGGTTTAGTTTCTTCGACATAAAGACGATAGGAACTTCATCACCGTCCGCATTCTTTTGTACCAATACGCTTCCTATTCCAGTCTTACTAGCATCACAATGGATGTAAAAAGGTTTTGAAAAATCTGGGCTATGTAAGACTGGTGCGGTAGTCATATGGGTCTTCAAAGCCTCAAAAGCTTCTTGAGCGTTTTCCGTCCAAACAAATTTTCTCTTTCCTTTAAGCAAATCAGTCAAAGGCGCTGTAGTTGAAGCATAGTTCCGGATAAACTTCCTATACCATCCAGTCATCCCCAGAAATCTGCGAAGTTGTTTAACGGACCTGGGAACTGGGAAATCTGTGATTGCGGACGATTTCTCCGGGTCCGTACGAATTACCCCGTTACCAACCAAATGTCCTAAATATTTTACCTCACGGACACAGAATTTACTTTTGCCTACGTTAATTGTCAGCCCTGCGTCTCGTAGTCTCTGTGCAACTATTCGCAAGACCTCAAGGTGTTTTTCGAAGGATTCCGAAATTACTAGCAAATCATCTAGATAAACAAAAACCTCTGTTCTAAGGTTAGGAGGTATCACTTTATCCGTTAAGCGAGACATTGTTTGAGGCGCATTACATAGCCCAAATGGCATAACATTAAAGTGATATAGTGGCCTCCCAGGTACAGTGAACGCCGTCTTCTCCTTAGAACGCTGATCTAGAGGGATTTGCCAAAATGCATCTTTGAGGTCTAATCTTGTAATGAATTCCGCTGTCGGTAGTCTGCTAAGGATTCCGTCAATCTGAGGCAGTGGGTATGCATCACCCACTGTTACAGAGTTTAATTTTCGGCTGTCTAAGCACAGTCGGTCCTTTCCAGGTTTTCGGTGCAACACCACTGGTGATGACCATGCACTATTTGACTTCTCTATGACCCCTAAAGTCAACATCCTGTCCAGTTCTGCATAAATCGATTTCTCCACGGCAGGAGACACAGGAAAATGACGTTGTTTAATAGGCTTGGCATCGCCATCGAGGTCCTGCCTAATCCTTCTTTTGCGAACGAAGGAAAAGTATTAATCACTACCTGCAATTGCGAACGCTGAACTGCAGATAAATCTATCTGATCGCATACCTCGCTCACGCCTAAGACACTTTTCTGCGCATTACATGAACTAAGTTCAGGCGGTAAAAGTTCAAAAAGTTCCCAGAAATCGATACCTAAAAACAAGTCTCGGTGTAGGCTTGGTATAATAAATCATCAGCACAATCATCATGATTTATTTCAGCAAGTCTTCCTTTAGCTGGACTAGTCTTCACAACGCCCAGGCCATGCTTTCTTTTCATATCCTGTAAGAAGAATTCACGGCGTCTGCAAACATCTCTGAGCCTCTGAACCGAATTCAACTCCAAATTCAAGATTTCGTGTTGGATCTCAGGGAGCAGATTTCTCCGTAAGATTTCGACAAGTGTGTCGTCATTAAGAGGCACGGAAAGTCTGTCAGTCAGATCGACAATCGCTTCGTAGAAAGTGTCGAAGTTTTCACCAGGTTTCTGTTTCCGTTCCCTAATCATCTCTCTGTAATCTATATCGGTACGCGAGTCTCGGTACTGCTGTCTTAGAGCACCACACAAGTTGGACCACGTGATGTGAGATACAGATTGGTGGAAGCGCCAAAACCAGTCACTCGCTTTTCCTTCGAAAAGAGAGCTGGCGTTACTGCAAAGCAACTTAAAATCTCCATTCAACGTTTGTGCAGTCAAAGCTTCTACCCTATATAGAAATTTATCCACAGACAAACTATTCGCATTACCAGTAAATTTGAGTCTCCAATTTGAAATAATTTGAAGGACCTTATCCGGACGATAAGCTAGATCTGACGTGGAATTAAAATTATTCGTGTTTACACGATTATCATGTAGCCGCCTAGTACTGGATGCTCCGCTGTCCTGAGTTGGAATTCCCAATAGCTGCTGTAACGCATGAGATTCTACATTGGGCAAAGTTTGCATGCGTGGAAAAGTCTGATCACCAGTAGGTGTCTGATTCAGTGAAGTTCCTGACCCTAGATTTAGTCTAGCCAAACTAGCCTCAACACTTTTGGCCACTAATGCTGAAATATGATCAGCCAATGACTGTGCTGGTGGGCCGCCTATCAGAGATGCTGTCATATTCCTTAAAGTATTCGCCTGAACTGTTTCAGGGTTACCCCCCGCATAGTTTGTTGAACCGTTGTCAACGACAGAACTCGAAAAATTAGCGCTTCGGTTATCGTCGATACTCTGATCTTGTGGTAAATTTTGAGGGCCGGATTTAATTGGAGTAAACATCTCACCTCCTAGCCTTGAGTTACATCTTGGACAAAAAGGTCTAATTCTCGCCAACTGAGATAAACACAACGGATGGAAAGAATGCCCACATGCTGTCTTTTGCAGCTGAGTCCCAAAATTTATAGCATTATTGCAACCATCGCAATTAACCCGCTGAGATTCGCCAGAATTCCCGGGATTCGCATTATGCCGACCAGAAGCCATAGCCATATTTAAGCAAAGAGCCACAACGGTAAACACAAAAAAAATTATTCAAAGCAGAAATAAATTGCCAATCAAAACAAAAAACCAATGCAAATAACAAACTAATAATAAAAATATAGCAAATGAGAAAAAAAAATCTCTTTAATTCCTAACGTTCAATTTTGTTATTCACTTTCGACTATACTTGTTACAAATACTATGTCGAAATTAGGAACTATTTGAGAAATAGTTTAGAAAGTTTTTCAGAAAAAAAATAAAATTATTTATATTACTTACAAAAACAAATGAAAATATATATGCGGTTACTGAAATCAATAATTTCATAAAACCCTGTTTGAATCCAACTGTGTCCAAATAAAACTCGCAAGGAATATAAAAAAAATGACTCAATCCAACTCAATCCGAAATATGGTGGAAAAGATAGTTTAAGGAAAAGCGGAAATAGATTAGGTATAGGAAAGATTACTATAAAGGATAGCTGACATAACATGCCCACTATAATTCCGTTCAAAGTATAATAGGGTAGTCACCATCAAAAATCTTCACATCTTGGTTAGCTTTAGCTCAGTTGTCCAAAGTCTAAATTCCATCAGACGATCTGACGTAATGAAGGCACCACAGAAGAGAAAAGTAGTGTATACGAGGAGAAAACTATCACCTTGGGTTGTTGCTGAAAACCTCATCGTTTTTATCAGCAGCAAATTCCACCAGGCGTACGAATTCATTTGAAGGGAAAAAAAATAATTAAAATGCAAAAACTTGAAAACTAAAGAGACAGTAACAGAAGTTAAATAAGAAAAAAATAATAGGAGCCGAACATTGTCTTAAAGATTACCATTGAGGTAAACCAAGTTGGTGTAGTTTCCTGGAAGATTCCCAATGTTTCGGGCCCCACGTTGGGCGCCATTAAATGTAGTGTGCAAGGGTCAAAATATTTCAACGAAGTTTAGGCCAGCATTTCAGAACAACAGCACGCATTTACTCCAGCCTTATTGCTCGTCGGACGGGGGGGTTCTAGTTCCTAGGCTGCCATATTCGACACTACACTCTGAATTTGCGTGCTTTTCAATAAGAAAAGTAGAAAAGTTGAAGGAAGAACGGAAAAAATGAAAAGATGGAAAGAGGGATACCATATTCGGCGTATGCTGGAATGAGTCTCAAGCTGTACCTGAGGTGTTAAATTACCAGCTGTTTTGCCCACCCAACCTGATCATAAAGTTGCGGCAGCAACTAAAATCCAACAACATTACTTTTGCTTTATGATCCCACATTTTGCCTAGAGAGCCATTATCGGACTGGAATCAAACAGGGTAAAATTTAGGGTCTACTCAGAATTAATTTTGAATTTATTTAAAATGAAAAAAAAGAAGAAAGAATCTCAACTAAAAACATTTGATCGAAAGTGGTACAAACATATATTAACCTGTACATGAACATGTAACTGCATATGTATGAAGTCCATGAATAATATAAATATTTTAAATTCAATTAATTATATTTCAATATGGAAAAATGTTAGCATCAAGAAATAAAAATAAATTTAAGTTACGCATAATACGGGATAAAAAAATAAATTAAACGAAATAGATGGGAAATTAAAATCTGCTAAAATGACCGGAAATGGAAATAGAAAGGATTAAGATAGTTCCATACACTCTCAATGCCATGGCTGTATTTCGAAGTTTTAAAGAGAACATCGGTTCATACCAACACATGAAAAAGTTGAAGGAAAAGGAATTCCAAAAAAAAATAATTTTTGGTCCAAATAATTCGTTAGAGAACATAAACGTTCTTTAATAAAAAAAAATAATATTTGGCCCATAGGTTTATGGTTTAAATCAATTTAAAAGTTGTATAATTTTTATTATAATTATGTATACTTATACGTGTGTGCATTTCTTTTGCTTATCTCAACCGCAGATATCAGCTGTTTGGGTCATTGGCCCTTTTTTTAGATAAATTAAAAAGTTTTGTCAAAACAGTGGAACCACTGTAAAGCGCTTGGAAACATTTTATTGAAAAATTAAAATTCTATCGTAAAAATGGGACAAAATATTTAAAAATGGGCGATAAATGACTTCTCTTCACCGAAGCAATAATAATTTACACGTAATCACTTTGATATTTAAATTGTTATTCACGCGAGCTGCAACCATTTCAGAGAAAATATCAATCGATAAGTAGGTCTCACTGTAGTGAGAACTTTATAAACAAAAGCTTTTCACAAAAGTGGGTTGTGTCCACACTAATCTAAGCCAAGCTTTCACCCATTATCTGTGGATTCTTGTATTTTAAATTTGTTAAATAAGCTCTCCGCGTGATACTGTGTGAGAGGGCTCAGATTAACTAGCTTCTGAAATGATTACAGCCGCATAAATATGTTGGTGAGAGAGTCTACTTAGGGACGGAGAGCCATTAAGCTATTTATGGGTTATGATTCTATAGATCGGATGCGCACAGAGAAGTGTTGGGATTTTCAATACTCTCTGCGCACATTGATCAAACAACCACCAAAAATGCAGTTTAAAAAATACAAAAACAAAGCCACTTATGTACTTGTATGTATGGAGTCCCTCGATGAAAGGCCTTTCAAACGATGTTGACTTTGAGTGGTAATGATGATGAGGGGAATGTAAAGGGGATATTTGGTAGGTTATTAATTTGCCCTTGAAACAGCTTCACACTTTTTAATTTAGTTGTAATACTTTTTTCTGATATTTAGTTTTTTTTTCCAAAAAAAATGCACACAACGAGGAAAAAAAAAATATAAAATTTAAAAAATAATTAAAATAAATAGTAGTTTTCCTCTTCCTTATATTTTCCTTTTTTTTACGAAAAAAAATCGCACTTTAAATTTCCATTTCCGATTTCACAAAATTTGGGAATGTATACAAGCGAAAGAACTAGCAATAGTAACAATTAGAAAAATAATGAAATCAAAAATTATCAAATTCTTAATTATTTTTTCTTTTGATTTTGCACACTTTTCTGTAAAATTAAAGATTGACAAATAAACTGCCAACGGGGTTTTGAATTTAGCACTTTACACAAAAAAAAAACACCGACGGGATCTGTTTATTTTTTTTTTCTTAAAAGGAAAAGACGACGGACACTTTGCTTTTCGCGGAGATAATTGCACTGATCTCACTGTTGTCTTGGGCAGTAGAGTTTCTTGCGAGTTCCCCTCTGCAAGTTACCAGCGCAAATAGCTGAATACGCGTTGTTTACTTTAGAGCATCCGTCGTGTGCTAACAATTACAGAATTTTCCTTTTTTTTATTGGGATGAACAGATTAAGTTTGCGCTCGTGTCAGAGCCCACAGGCAGGAACGTGAGATGCGAGATCCAAGGGTTAGCGTTAGTCCAAGAAATTTGGATGACTTTGATGGCGATAAAAATTTTTCTTCAAATAAGGAAGCCACGGAAAGTTGTTATTTATTGACATGAAGTTAGTCAAATTAACTTAAGATTTGCTTCCTCCAGAAACGTCCTTATGGTTCGGCATTTGGATTAAAAAGACAGAAATGGCTGCAACTTATGTCTTATGAGACCTGGCTTTTGCCACAAAAATTGGAATCGGGTCGTCGCTTAAACAAACACAACGATCCTACTTCCAAGCCCAAAATGTCTTCCCAAATAAAAATCCCTTCACTAACACCAACGAACAATCTCTCCACAAACTGACTTGTTGCCGCAAAACGCAAAGCTACAAGTTTTCGTCGCTTACCGAAAGAAAGTTTTCAGAAAAAAAAACAAAAAACTCTTATATCGGCACTTGCCGCTAGCGGGGTTCGAACTCGGGTCTCCAGATCCAAAGTGTGGGACACATCCTGTGCGCTACTTCCGGTTTGCAAATCAATGAGCCCAACACTGTCAATGATCATATCTCACGTACTGTGAGATACGAACATAAGTAAGTGTTGGTAAACAAAAAAAAACTACACATCCAAATTACAAGAGGAACAACAATATCAGTTAGGAGATAAATGTAGAAATATCTACAAGCGCCACTACAGTACTCCTATCGGATCCCACAAGCCTCTTAAATTGTTATCTCTGGTACCAATTCGCATTCGGCTGTCTAACTCAAGAAGAGGGCATGTCTACTTCCATGGGCCTATGGTGTTCTCTGAACCCTGGGTATTAGTCTGACCCTAGGTCCTGACATAATAGAAGTTATATTGTCGGTAAAAGTTGCTGTTGTTATTGGCATGATCGTCACACGTTCTTGGCTGGTTCTTGCTAGCTGTTTTCGCCTATCCTAGTATCTATAAGCGAATGTCAATACATTGCACTCATGGTCAGCGGATATAAAAACAGGAAATGTGGTCTGCCTATATTTCTCCTTAATCGTTGTTGGCAAAACTCGATCATGGCTCATCAATGTCTTGTTCGTTAACAATGACAGTTTTCGTTCAACTTCGCCATAGAATTATAGAACCGTTTGGGTACCCTGTGTAAGAGTACTAAGTTCTTGCTTGATCAAATAAATGGGACGCTTATTAGCATAGATGAAGTCTTATCGCACTATAATTGCAGAAAAATTAAGCACAGTATTTTAGGAAGCTAGGACAGCATCAGTTTGACCCCTTATTTTATTTCTAATTATAGTCACTGCCTGATAATGTCTCGAGCTTCCGTCGTACCTCTTAAAGACTTTGTATGCACTGGGCGCGGCTTGCCTCCAGGAGACATAATACTCTCTTTGTCCCAACTCCGGGCAAGGATTTAACGACATCACGAGTCTCATTACTGATTTTGCTTCTTCGTAAGTCTTTATTGTCGTATTACCTGATGCAAGAGCCGTTTCTATCATCCTATTAAATTCATTTCTATCCTAGGTCGCAACCCGTAACGTCTTCACTAATAACACCGATAATTCCTGCGCATTTATTTCTTCTTATTTTTTTTCCAGTAATATTCAAACCTCGAAAAAGTTGATCTAAGTTTTCGATAATTTTTGATCATATTTTATTAAATGAGAATTACACTAACATTCATAAATTTAAATTAAGTTTTATTGCAACTTCTAAGTATGTTAGGAATCCATGTGCTTTCAGTCATGTTTGTTGTGTTTATTTTTTCGGTTCGTTGCTTTTATGTCTTTCCTGGGATGAATTTAGTCTTAGTCCTTGAAATCATTTTTATTAAAAAACTTAAGAGTATATCTAAAGCTACACATATAAGATCAAAATCATAACAATTCAATTGATAAAAATACTAAAAAAAAGAGATAAAAACTTATTTCTTTGATTTAATTTGAACTTTATAAAACGGTTAATGCTTTTATAGAGTCGTCCGAAAGTCTGTTTCTAATTTTGGTAACAAACTGTACTGTTACAGAAAATACTCTTTCACTCTCTAGCGAAGTGGGCCGAAAAGTTAGCAGACCTTTAAACAAATGTTCAACATTTTGAGATCTATGGTCGCTTCTTTCAAAATACTTGAGTTCCTTTTTTAAGGAATATTTTGATGAGTGCACATGTATTATCGATTGCTGAGTTCAATACTTATTGAAACCTTTTTTCTTCTGCAGCTGCACTTTCTCCAATATTAATAAGTTCAACCTCTTTAATATTATAAGAAGCTCAAAAAGACGGTTAAAAATACTTTCAGCAGATCCAATTGCTGTGTAGATGTGTACGAAAATTGACTTTTTTCGTTATTTTTGTAGACAAAATCAGGATCTTTTAAAAATGTCATCAATGTATAAAATTTTGTATCTCTTCTCTTATTGATACACAGGTGTAAGGCGTGAAACATATTTTCGCCTAGAAGAGTTGGAATTAATTTAATTTCTTCACATAATGTGTTAATTATAGCGTCAGCGGTCAATATGTGTGCATCACGAATGCTCAACTTCTCCCCAGCCACTTTCATTCATTTTAACACCATACCCATGTTGCTTAATATTTCTACATTTTGTTCAATCCACATTTCACCCCTTCCCAAAACAAAAGCGCTCTTTTTAAGGGTTTCTTATGACCGAATTCCACCGACTTTTGATGTCTAATTGTAGGGTCAGTTCTTTCTTTTGTTCCTCCAATACGTATTTTTGTAGTAACACATTTTCGATTGAACTTTTTCTGAACATTTGTATATATTGAGGGTCAGATCCAACATATCTTTGCAGTTAAAGCCTAAAACCATGTAATTTTCACAATTTATAAATTCATTATCTAAGTCGTCATCAATGTCTGTTGAATCAGCATCACTTTCAAAAGAAACATTTTTTTTCTTATTAAGCACATCAATAACTGCCAAATGGATGGCATGATTGAGACAAAATATGCGATCAACTTGACTCTCTCTAACAAATGTTTTTATTACGTTTGGTCCATCGCACACTGGGGTATTGGGTATCAAAACTGTGGATTAATTAAAAAAATTATTTTGAAATAACAGTCGATTACTTAATAACCCTAGAAACTAGACATAATTCTGCGTCACTAACCGAAAAAATAACGGCTCTAAGTTGTATAGTGCAGCGGCATTGTGTTTTAGAATTTACACTTTCATTCTCTGTTCGCTTGCGATCGTTGTAAAATTGATATTTCAAGTTTATTAAAGTGTTTTTTCAATAAAAAATCTTCAAGTAAAATTTAAATCTGAGTATGGAGCCTTCAACTTCAAGTATTGAACTATTTTTCAGACACAAGTATTGCAGCAAAAAAGTGATTTAATATTTTAAATTATTTTTTTTGGTTGAAAGTCCCCAAAATGTGCATATTTGGAGTATATAGTTGGACATATAGTTAATTATCTGACTAGATCGCGCTCTGATTTTTTTTTTTTTTAATTTTGCGGACTGTAGACGATGTTTCTGCAAAAAATTGAGGTGCGCTTTTGTGGCACTTTTGATTAATTATACTTTTTGTTCATAATGTCAGTGGAGAAAAATGATCAATTTCCACGCATGTTCTGTGTTGCTGGCGTTTTGTGTTTCTGTTTTGTTATTGATATTTATTATTTGTTTTGTGTTGTTGTTGTACTACTGATTTGTGATGGTTTAATATTTGTTGTGTGTTGTTGTTGTTGTACAAGTGATTTGTGATGGTTTATTATTTGTTTTGTGTTCTTGTTTCCGAGTGTTTGCCTTTCAGTTTTAGAGTATTACTTTAATTTGTCCGATAGACAATGTTAGTTTCATTCCAGTGAATGTCAATATAAATGTGAAAAGCTGAATGGCAAATTATTTCCACTTCAAAAGTTAATAAATGTTTAATCTTTTTTGTTAGGGATAAGTTCATGCACACTTTCCTTCACTCGTCAACATCTATACGACTTAATGCAAAACTCAGGATTCCAGAATTTTGAAGATAAGTTCAATTTTTTAAAGGAAGAAATAAAGAAGCGTACTGGACCATCAGAGGAAGATATTCCTGTTTTCAATGTCACAATGAATCGCTTCATCTCCGAATTTAAAACCCGATGGGCAAGATGTCATAGAAAAGAAGAACGTTTATTTAAAACACATCGGAATTGGTTAGACTCTTCTATTTCTTTCTGTACTAAAAAGTTAAAACGAGGGCGCAAAGAAATTGCTTTCGAAGAATGCGGCCCAAATACAAAGTATAAAAAAACCAAAGATTTGAGAGACAACACATCGTTGTCAATGCTAGCTTTTGCAACTCAAGTGAAGTTACGGGAGTCTGGTAATATTGGGGCATCTAAGTTAGTAAATGACGTAGCTTCTTCGTCACCAACGAGAGCGGAAAAATACAGAAAATGTTTAATTCCGTCGGCGGAGTCCAACAAAATGAGTAGTGAAGAAGCATTATCTGTTTTGGTTGAAGCTAAACTATCGCGGCATCAATATAACATTGTGAAATCGTCTGCTCCACAAAGGTTTCCCTCGTACACTGCTGTCCAGTTAGCAAAAAAAAAAATGTTATCCAAAAAGCGATAGTATGAGAGTATGTGAATCCTCAGTCGAAGTTGATTTACAGGCGCTTCTTAATCACACTGTTGAACGCCTAGTACTGCTGCAAAACTGTGTGATTGATTCCTTAAACAAAGAAGAACTGTCCGAATTTTGTTTATACACAAAATGGGGCTTCGATGGGAGTTCTGGCCATAGCTCATATAAACAAGCATTTCATGGCACAGAAGCTACTGATTCCTCTGTGTTTATAACATCAATTGTGCCATTGAGGTTGGTATGCGGGGAAAAAATTGTATGGCAGAATCCTCGCCCTTCTTCTACCAGATTCTGTAGACCATTGAGAATGGAGTTTATCAAAGAAACATCAACAATTTCAAAGCTAGAGCATCATAGAGTCAGTGAAGAAATTAAACATCTAACTAATTCAACTGTGGCACTTGGTGAGAAACTTGTAGTAGTGAGACATAGTTTAATATTATCGATGATAGATGGAAAAGTTTGTAACGCTCTCACTGAAACTACATCTACACAAAAGTGTTACTTATGCGGATCCACCAGCAAAGATTTTAACCAAATTGATAAAATGATAGAAAAGGAAATTAATAGCGATAATTTACAATTTGGGTTATCGATTTTGCATGGATGGATAAGATTTTTTGAGTGCCTTCTTCATTTGTCATATAAACTGCCAATCAAAAAATGGCAAGCTAGATCAGATTCCGAAAAGCAAATTGTGGAAAAAACTAAAGCAGAAATTCAAAAGCAATTTAAAGAGAGGACTGGTTTAATTGTTGATCGTCCAAAACCCGGATTCGGTAACTCTAATGACGGCAACACAGCCAGGCGTTTTTTTCACAATGCGGAACTATCAGCGGAAATTACGAAAATTAACGTTAATTTAATAATCAGAATGCATAATATACTGATTGTTGTTTCTTGTGGTCATGAAGTAAATTTCGATAAGTTCCGGGAATATGCACATGAAACTGCTAGGATCTTTGTAGAAAATTATCCGTGGTACTATATGCCTCCAACATTGCATAAATTTCTAATTCATGGACCTGAAATAATAGCATACGCATTGTTACCGATTGGCCAATTATCGGAAGAAGCGCAGGAAGCTAGAAACAAAGATTTCAAAAAATATAGAGAGTTTTATTCTAGAAAAATGGATCGAGAAAAGTCAAATCAAGACGTTTTTAACATGATGCTGATTACTTCTGATCCAATAATATCAAGCCTTCGAAAATTCCCGGAAAAAAAATTACGCAGCCTACCAAAAATGGTTGTGAATATGTTACAATCTCCATCCTTAAATTTGGCAACTCTACCCGAAGAAGGCGACAATGATGATGATGATGATGACGATGATGATGATGATGATGTTGATGATGTTGATGATGATGATGATGTTGATGATGATGATGTTGATGTTGTTGTTTATCACAATAATACCTAAAATAGGTTCAATAATTTTCAATATTTCAATAATTTTTTTTCTTATTTTTAAAATAAAAAAATTTTTTCTGCCAATATTTTTTCAAAAACAATTTTTTTTTACTAAATAATGTATAGTTATTCCAAAAAAATATTAATATCAATAATAATGGGCTTCCCTGAATTAATCCACAGTTTACCTATGTTTTAACCCACTGTGCATCGGTGGTAGTTAAGACAATGTGCTTATGAAATTCTATGTCGTATTCTCTTAAACGACTTTTCAGCAAGTCTAGTAGTTCGATAGCTCCGGCCATACCTGGTATAAAGACCATACCCAAATGAAAAATTTGTCATATCCCAATATACATACGTTGAGATACCTTCTGTTCTGGTCCATTCGAGTGGCTGGTCCATTCATCCATAGTTATGGAGTATCTAGAACATTCGTCTAATTTTGTTGCTTATTTCTTTTATGTACTGATCTTTTACTTCTACAAATTTCTTTATTATCAACTGTTGTTCTCCCCACTCATCTTTTAGCTGATCCAATTTATCTCGTATCATTGATCAACGTACGAACTCACTCCTGGTAATTGATCGAATACTATATCCATCTACAGCCGCTAATTTTGCCACAGCAGTACAGACATCGTCTTATTTTTGCTTCTTTCTTATTTTTAAAGGTACTACACTTATCGCATCATTCCAGGCTTTTTCATGAAGAGCTTTTAATTGCCTCATTTGAGGCAATATGATTTTTATATGATTTTTTTTCCGACAAAAAAAACATACAGCAGTATCATGAGGTCTTTTAAATTACTTTCATACAATTGAGTTTTCCATCTTAAAAAATATTACTTTGTTAAAATTGGAACATAAACCAAGGTTTTTGTTATTAGATTAAAAAAGACAATTATAATAGAAAAATCGCAGTATATATCACTCTACTGGAAAATTATGTATGTTTACTACGGTGGTTTTAAAAAATCGATGTCGGATTTTTTTGGGCAACCCCTTCAATGTGTAAAAGCAACAGACCGAAATAAAACAAACGAGCTAAACAAAGTTTTATTTTGTTAGAATTTAAGATGGCCAAAGTTTGGGCACAAATGTATGATGTTTACCCGTGGGCTCAAAGTTTTGAAAATCTCGCTTTTTTTGCAGTTTGGCAACCCATATCTCTGGAATGGCTAAAACTATTTACCCGTGCCATACATCAAATTAAAGGCTGGTTTTTACCATTTTATACTCTACAAAATATATACGCAACTAGAACTGAAACCGAAAAAATATATCCAATGTCCCTAAAAACGTGACAAGGTACCCATGAGAGCGAAGATGCGTTATTTGTATTATTATTGCTTATTATGGACAAATACTTGTATTTTGTCATCCCATTACATTTAAATATGTTTGCTATGGTATTCCGTTAATTTTAGAACCACAACAATGTTTTTTTAAATCAGATATGTATCTTTTTATCCTCATAAACTTTTCTAATTGATCTGCCCTCCAATCGACAAGTTCTAGCTACTATGTTTTACAATTTGAGCACTGTGAAGTTTAATGTGAGAGACTCTGCCAAAAATTTTCGTTTTTTGGACAAAAGCTCGAATTCCTACAAAACAGAAGAAAAATGTCTATGACATTTTTCTTCTGTTTTGTAGCTGGAAAAACTGTACGATGATTGGAGAAAAATGCAAAAGTACATGGATAGAAAAGCGGAAAGTGCAAGAAATGCTGTAAAAGAGTTAACCCTAAAGTTGGATGATCTCTTTGATATTGCCCACCAAGATGCCCTGACGGGGATGACTTCAGAAAAAGACAAGGAGTTTCTGTTGAAACAACGACAGAAAGGAAGACCAGGCTCCATGCTTGGAGTTAACCTGAATTTGGCTCAAGCTGAAGAAAGGCTACTACAGAAACAACGGAAGGTCTTGGACAAACAACTTGAAGCGGAAAATTTGGGTAAGCATTTAAAAAAATATATTTTCCTTGTAGCGAAACTTTATAATATCTAGATCACTAGCTGAAACTTCCATCAATATTAACTTTAGACTTTTTGTCCATCTCATTGTTCACAGACACGGTGGATCTAATGGACGACAAGACAACAGAAGCGTTAGAAGAACGTGAAACGCCGTATGAAGAGCTCGAAATAAACGTAGAGTCTGAAGGACCATCTGCCCCAAGAGAATCAATCGTGGCTTCAAAGAGGTCCTAACCATGAAATTGACATTGTTGCTTGACCGCTGTAAGGTGTCCGATAGAAACGCTACTCGTATCATTTTGGCTACTGTCAAATCTCTCGGTGAGGATCCCAAAGAATATAAGATTTCCAGAACCGTTTTCCGTGAACAGCGTAGCATTAACCATGAAAAATACACGGAACAAATTAAAGACAGGCAGATCATTGTACGAATGTCTAGAGGAATGGGGTCTTGCCAGCTGAGTCGTGGCTATGTGCTTCGATACAATAGCACCGAATACTGGAAGACTCAATGGAGCGTGCAATCTCCTGGAGCAGATATTAGGCCCAGAGATCCTTTACCAGACATATTTAAGAGACTTCAAAAAGAATGGTCGGCGATTAATAAATCCAAGTTCGATGTAGGCGAGAATGTTTTGAAACTACTGCCCAAAGAAGAAGTAGAGACTATCAAAGAAGAACTGCAAAGAAAACTAATGGAATGCCAGCCAAGAGATGACTACAAAGAACTGTTATAGTTGGCATTGATATATCTTCGCCATCTTGACTGAAAAAATGTGCGCTTCAGGTCTCCAAGTCCAGTACATCATGCCTGGTGGATGGCAAAAGCTTTTTACTGTTTTAAAATACAACTCTTCCGTGACCAGTTTAAGCTGACTTCCCAAGAACAAGATGCACTGGAAGCACTTTGTGTTTTGATCGTTCGACTCTTCTATAAAGCCTGCTTTAACGCCCCCAGAGCGTGTTTAGCACAAAAACAAGACCTAGACCTAATTGAAAATCTATTGAAGTACGAAAGCATTGACAGCAACAGGAGTTAAAAAATGATAAATCACCTATGGTATCTTAGTCCTTAATTTGTTGCCCTGACATTGTTTGACCCGACAGTGCAAAGCACCGTAAAGAGCCAAATGGCAACAAAAATCTTAACAAATCAAACAGAAGAAAATGGCACGTGCGACCCAAACTAAAAAAAGAACAACTGCCGAAACTCCTAGAAAAAGGTCTCCCAGCCCTAATTACAAGTGAGGCTTACCTGTTGTTGAAGAAGATTAAACGAAGAGATTAAACAATAACACCAAATTTCTGGAAGAAGATCCTGCAACTTGGCTGCAAAACATCAACTACCAGGACGGGCAATGGATGGTAAACAACTTTAAAGTAGGGAACGACATGTCAGAATCAAGCTCATTACAGATTACAACCAATTACTTACAAAAAAACGAGCAACAAAAACAATACGTTCTCCAAGTAGTCAGCAGATGCCGTCTGTAGTTGTAACCATATACTTAGTAGGGGCATAAATACTGTTACAACATTAAACACGCCCATTTCAATAGTAGAACCGAACATACCCCGTTAATGTCATATTGGTTTTGAAAGCTAACCTCATTAGCGTCAGTCTGTAACGGGATTTTAAAATTGTTTCAACTTTCATCATGGAGTGGTCAGATAATGAGAACCGTATCGCTGTAATAGCGCTTTTCAAGTGTGAAATGAAAAAAAAAACGATATTTTCAAAACGCTGCGGCCACTAGGGATTAGGCGCATGTGTGTCTATTGAAGCATACAATTCTTTGAGTAGTCTGGAGATGTAAAAGACCGCCACCGGTCGGGCCGCCCACTCACTGTTCGAACACCACATGTCTTCAAAGCTGTTAAATCAAGAATTCACAGAAATCCGCTCGGAAAACAGAAAATCATGGCCCGTGGGATGAATATCACGCAAAAGTCCATGAGTCGAATCATTAAAAAAGACTTGGGACTTTCAAACGACGTACCGGACATTTATTGACTGCAGCTTTAAAAAAAATAGGATTGAAAAATGCAAACGTCTTTTGGTGTAGCACCCTGATAACTTGCACAGAAAAATGTTGTTCACCGATGCAAATTTTTGCCGTTCAGGAAAAATTTAACAAGCAAAATGATAGAGTGTAAGCGTGGTCATCTAAGGAAGCATCTGAACTGATCCCAAGGGTGGAAAAGGGTCATCACCCAGCTTCAGTCGTGGTTTGGTGCGGTGTCTCTTACGATGGGGTCACTGACCTGCATTTCTGCGAACAAGGAGTCGAAAGATCGGCTAAAGTTTACCAAGAAACCGTTTTGGAAGCTGTTGTGAAGCCTCTTAACAATTTCCTGTTCCAAAACCAGCCGTGGACTTTCCAACAATTTGCCAGCGTTCATTTTCCTCTGAAGAATGGCCCTCAGACAGTCCAGATTTGAACCCATTGGATTACAAATTGTGGACGGTGTTGGAGTACAAGGTTTGTAACAAAAGATACCCCAACATTGGATCTCTTAAGACTGCTTTGGTTCGAGCTGTGTCCAATTTTCCAATGAACGAGTTTCGTGCAACTATGTGACTTAAGGCGTGTGTAAAGGCAAAAGGCAGACATTTCAAATAAGTAGATTATTTTTGGATACAATATACATCAATAAATATATTAAAAAAAAATTTGGTCCAAAAACATTCAGTACTTTTTATTTTACAGCATAAAACGTGTGTAACAGTATTTATGTCCCTACTAAATATTTCCAAAACTACATTATGTCAGTAACTCACAATATGAAAATCACATTATGTAAATAAAAATAAAATGAAAAAGGCATTTATTTTTTCGTTATCTCTAATTCAGTAATACTTACGTATTTTTGTATTGCATATAAAATATTTGATGTATGTCAAGGGCAAATATATTAAATCGTTCAAGAGATATGGGTCAACAAAAAGTTTCCGCACCGAAAGCGTTGAAGTTTTGATAAGTGTTTTATATTTGTGTTTTTTATTACAATAGTTTCTCTTGTCTTAAATAAGTTGTTTTTTGTTTAAATCTAATATATTCTGCAACACCTAACGCCCTGATATTATTAATTTTCAAAACAACTTTGATATAACTTGCAAAGCAGCAGATTTACAATCAGAACCAAAATGTACTTATAATCAAGAAGTAACCTCTGATTCAGATTCATCATTAATATTAAATACCGATCACGATTATGACGAAAACTGCATACCAACCGGAAGGAGCAAACCATCTAAAATGTCGTTAAAAGCAGCAATTACATTAGTAACAGAAACCAAAGTTAGCACAAGAAAAGCTGCTACAATTTGTCAACATTTGGCTAAGTCTGGAGTAACCATTTCGACTCCATTTCCAGCCGTAATTTATAAAGCTGTAAAGAAGTCAGCGGATCAACGAAAGGAGGTTTATAAGAAAACGTTGAAAAATCAGGATTGGTGATTACATTTCGATGGAAAAAAATGTAAAAAGGATATTGAATTAGTAGCCATTAAAAATTCACTTTTAGAAATTAAATTAACAGTGTTAGTACTTGACAACGGAAAATCGGTAACAATATTTAAAGGCATCAAGGACACGTTAACTTAGTTCAACTTATGGTCGTCTATTAAAATGATAGTTTTTGTGATACAAGCAACAAAAATGGCATTGTGACTTTACTCAACAAACATTTTCAATTTATGGCACACTATTGGGTATCAGCACCATGTCCTCGATCTGATATTAAGACATGTAATAGATTATGTTTTAGGTGGTAAAACATCATCTCCCAAGGTTCCATACCACTATGTTACGGATCTAGTGGAGAATTATGAAAATCTTAAATCTAGCTATAAGCTAAATCAAGTGGTTCTTAAATTTGAAAAAATAAAATGAAGAGGTGATATGGAGTTTTTGTATTCACTTTGCCAATCCATACATAATTTTTAAATCTTTTCATCAATTAGCAATGCTATATAAAATTCCAGAGCTATATAAGCTATTTTGGCTTTTATCCTGCTTCCAAACTATCAAAACCAGTTAAAACCTATATCTGATTTTGTTTGTGCTTATTGGTTTGAAATTTGGTTTGGTGACCATTGTTTTAATGAGAATGATTTTGAAGCCTTAAGTAAATCTTTAATAAACTTCACGAAAGCTAATCAATGTGTCTTGAGGCATTGGGTAAAAGAACCGTCTAAAATTAAAGAGCAGCAACATATGCGCCGAGACTGCGGTTAAGGTGGTGCTGGATATATATTCGCTATGTTAAACCGTACGTACATTCAACTTATAGGTTATAACTAACAATTCCTAGCTTTTTTCGCTTATTTTAACTTTAAAAATACGTATGTAAACCTACATATAAGTATATATGTTTATACAATAATTTAAAAATCATAATTTATAAAAAAATTAAGATCGCTTTCGGCGCGAAATCTTTTTTCACTGAATCAACCTCACAAACTGATTTTTTTTATCACTCAATATTGAACAAATGGTAATGGAGTTGTATTTTGCACTCATAAAAAAGTTATATCCCTAGTGGACATACTGTAAGTATTTTATTATCGAGGGTATGGAATTTTAGTAAGCCACGTTACATACCGTTAGAAAGGTTAACTTGTCTGGTTCCTCAATATAATTATTAATGATTTATAACTACTTAAACAAAAATAGGAAAAGATCAAAATAGTGCATATTCTAAAAATTTAAAACACGTTGTTCTGAGTAACAAAACAATATGTTTTATAGACAAAAAGGTCACATCCCACTACCAGACCGAAAAGCTCTTTTTGGAAAAAAACACTAAAAACAAAATTGATTTTGCAAAAAATATAGTGAAATTTGTTCTAAAAAGATTGAATAAATAGCTATCTAAAGCACTCCAGTCAAATTTTTCTAGAAACAATAGGTAATAAGTTACTTATATATGGCTGCAAAAAAAACACCTGTTAGGTCAAAATGTTGGCCGACTTGGTTTAATTTGTTCGTTATTGGCAGGAGAATGTTTTAATTAAAGAAAATTTTGGGAAGCGCCTTCGGAAAATTTGGAAAATTTTGTGTTCAATTATTCCGGAATGGCTTTTCAAATGGCAATATAGAAACTTCTTTGTGGAAAATTCCAGAAAAATGTGAAAATTTTTTTTGACGAAATTTTGCTGATGATGATTTTTTTGGACGATGTAAAGCTGGAAAATTCGTTGTGAAGTCGGAAAATATCGGATAATTGTAAAATTCAGTGCGATATGAACGTTTTGGGTGAATTTTGGGTGGAAAAAGTAGCGAGGTAAATAGCAGATGGTGTTGTGATCAATGCCACATCGAAGGTGGCTTTATACGTTGACTTAGACTGAGCGCAATTTGGATGTTTCTTTTTCGCATTATCATTTTCTATTAAACAAATGTGCCGTTTACATCCGTACGTTTTGTTACCACTACCGAAAGAAGACCAAAGCCTCCCATTATCAATGACGTCAGAGTAGTGATTGTTGGCGAACATGTGAAACCACGCGATATTGTTCTTAAGCGTCGGGATGGTGGACAATTGAAGCGAGTAAACGAAACTTATAGCCCGTTGATGTTCTGTCGTGGAGAGGATGGAGATCACTTTAATATAAAGATAGTTAATCAAACGACAGGATTGTTTACGCGACATCAAATCTTTTCCATACTACAACTGAGTTCTAAATTATATTTCAGGAGAATAAACGAATAAGAAGGTCAGCTCAATAAATTCGATGGATGTTTGCAATCATCTGTTTAGATATCGCCGGTTATTTGAATAGTACAGCGTTGACATGTACTTACATCAAGGTCAAAATGTAGTGTATCAATTTCATTAGGTTTAAGCAGGGGGTGATGCGGCATACATCGGTTGTTTGATCATTTTTGCTGCAACTAACGTAGGAAGCCCTCGCCACGTGCATGAGTATGCTTAGGACGCGATGACGTACGTGTGGAATTATAGACGCCCGGATTTATTCACCACGTAAACTGGCAATCCGAAATGTCCCTAACTTACGAATCGTTTGCTACAAGATTTAGAAACTGATGGAGCTGTGAAAGCGGAGCTGTGCGTATTCCATTCTGGCAACTAAAATGATCGATGGCCCTTGCCACCCAGACTCGCCTTGCATTGAAAACGGAAATTACATAAAGCCTTTTCCGCGTCCGTTTGAGAGTGACACAATCAGTGGAATGCACGTATATCGATTGTATCGTCGTAGTTATCCAGACGACAACAGCAGATCAGTCGTGATGAAATTGAAAGTAAACGATGTCGTCGTCGATAGCCCAGCGGTTTTCGTTTCAAATTGTCCGCTTTTATCGAAACCGTCTCACTGCAATGTTGAATACTGTAACTCTAATAAATAATTTAAAAACATTTTTTATAAATATGTGAACAAAGGGAGCGATATGGTGGTACTTGGCATCGCCTTACCGAATGCTGCGAGGTTACAAAATTTCAACTTGGACGTCACGTGAGTTTTGACGAGGCAATTTGGCGGCTGTTTTCGTATCCGATTCGTGAACGTCAGTTTGGCAGTTTACTTGGTAAACAGAGAGCGCGTCTACATTACGGATGCAAATGCAGCGCAAAAGGAAAGACGACCACAAACGACAACGTTGACAAACTTCTTTACGACACGCGAAAGTGGTCCGATCGGACTTTAATCTATTCGGATATGCCACGCTATTATAATGTAAATGCTGAATGGAAAAGGGTTCAACGCCAGAAGAAAGGTGATGAAGTTGCTGGCTTTGCTGATGTCGATTCGACCGATGCTTTCAGGCGAGTATACTCTGTTCATCCACGCCAAGCTGTATGATTCTGTCTTCGCTTGCTTTTGGTGAACATTAGATGCCGTACACCCATGGATTCCCTGCGCACTGTGCATATTTCCCTATGCGCCACTTTTTGGTAAGTTTGCCAACTTTTAAATTTGCACGAAAACGATACACATTGGGACTCCACTTCTGCCTAGTGTTGACGTGCCAAACCATTCGAATCGGAATCTGCAACGGTAGCAAGACTATGGCAAGATGAGCAAGCCGAAAGAGTCCGACCAAATTTGCAGCTGTTAAATGCAAAACAACGTGTCCGAATCGCTGATGAAGGTTGTTGACGATTGAACGATGGGAGGCATTTACTTTCTCGATGCTCCCGATGGGACAGGCCAGACATTTCTTATATAGTTGATTCTGGCAAAATTTCTATCAAGAACTCAATTTGCGTTGGCAGTTGCAACCTCTGACAAAGCTGCCACATTGTTGGAAGGCGGTCGAAGTGCACATTCCATTTTAAGCAGCCGCTGAATCATTTCGCGAAGTGACCAAGAATTCGGCGACAGTAAAATTGATATGAAAATGCAAAATCATCATTTGTGATGAATGGAGGCAGTTGTTAGACGATGACGTATTAAGGATGTGGTTCGAGACAATATTGTGGGGAAATGATATTGCTCTTCAAAGATTTATATCATACGCTTCCCGTCACCCAGAAATCTACTGCAGCCGATAAACTTATTCGTGGTCTTTGTGGCGGCATGTCAAAAAGTTGAAATTGGCCACGAACATGAGAGTCGCGTTGCGGATCGACTCACCAGCTCTTGAATTCTCGAGACTACTGTTAGTGCTTGGCAATGGGCACATTCCTGTTTATGTTTCCACTGGATTAAAATCGTTCCCGTCAAGTTTTTGCTTGTTCACATCGTACAAGGAGGAACTCACCCCTAATACTTTCGTACAAATCCGTTGACAGCGTTACTGATGAAGATTAAGCTACAAACTATCTATATAGGATCAATTATAATCATGTTGCGGAATCTGAGTCAACCAAAATTGTGCAACGGTAAGCGGTTGTCCATCAACAATCTGTAAAACAATGTGATTCAAGCGACAATATTCAAGACCAAATTCACACGAGAGGAAGCCCTTATGCCATGAATTCCGATTCTTCCAACTGATCTTCTGTTCCAATTTAAGCGGATTCAGTTCTCCGTTTGATTTTGTTTTGCGATGACAATCAATAAATCGCAAGTCCAATCGTTGCATATCTGTGGGATTAATCTCGAATTTCCTTGTTTTTGCACAGTACAGCTGTACCTTTCCTGTTCGCGTGATGGGAAACTGTCTTCTTTGTTTGCTTTTCGATGGAAAACAAATCAAAAAACATTTGTTATCACATTTCTCTTTACTAATTTTGACTGCATTTAAATAAATCGCATTGAATTTTCAACTATCTGTGTTTTATTATCACTCTGTAGCTAATCTGAAGGCGTTAAATTAGGGCCAGTCGAAGTTCGCCGGATCCGCCAGTTTGTTATATTATTCTAACATAAACAAGTGATGCATTGAGCTTAAACAGAGTAACTTTCTTTTTGGTAGACATTAGTTAGTAAACATTTTTGAAAATCTTTATATCGGCCAAGCCACAACAACACTCTAGTTGTTAATGTGTTAAACTTAGCGTACATCCCGTGAATAGCTTGTTGTAATAAGTACAGCAGCAAGTTTAATCTAGCCTATATATGTTTGTAATTACACATATTTGCTATGATACTAACTTATAATATCCTGTTCTTGGCCCATGAGGGTAAGGCGCTACTGGTCCCTTCGAACATGGACATATTATTACTCAGAATCAATAGAACTTTATGAAGAAATTGAATAGAAAATTCATTTTACAATTTGGCTGAATTCGATGCCTCAATCAATTGGCGTGGTCTACGCCCCCTTGCAACCAAAAACATCCCTTAATGTTCAGGCACATATGTATCCGGAAACAGTCAAATTTTCTAACTAATCCAAATTATAGTTATAGTCAAAATTTGTGCCAATTTGGACCGGCCTATATGGACATATGGATAAAAGAAGTCCTTGACCCATGGGGTAAGGTCACAGGGCTGCCGAGAAATTTGTCCTTTCATATATAGACATGTGGCTACTACGAAAAAGTGAAACTTAAGAAGAATCTGAAATTGACATTATTTTATGATTCGGCTAAATTGGAGTCTTAAAATATGAACCATGGGACCTAAAATATGAATCCTTGAACTGTATGCATAAGGGAGTTAAAAAACTTTAATATTTTTTACGTATGCAAACATCATATTAATTTTACGAATAGATTAATTTGATATCCTTAAGCCATGTGCGGAAGCACAGACAGAAATTGTAAAATGGAATCATCTTGTACATCGATCAATCTATATATAAATCCATGGCTCAAGGAACTTAGTTCTGTCAAAATTCATCCCGATTGGGTGCATTAATTCCAGAGCTATTTGCATGAAATTAGGGTGATCAAGTCGGTTTTTATAAGCACCGGGGGTTCAATTTATTTTGACAGAAAAATCTATCAGTTTCTTAAAAATTGTCATTTTCTGGTTTTATAATTCTCTGTTCCTCTAAAATTAATATTAACCCAAAGTCGTTTTGGCACTTTATTAAATGAATAAATAGTCGTAGTGATTTCCTATCTTCTATTTTTTCATGGTTTAGTTGCAAACACACCAACGGTAGGCTAATCTTTTTGCAAATTTCTTCAGATGCAATTTCACTAATCCAACAATCAAGCACTTGATTATTAGTTATTAGATACTATTTTCTCCGATATTGACATAGGCTAGTCCAGTTTTTTGACAGTGAAGTATTTAGCGGTTTACTCGAACTCAAAGATTCTACTGTTGCAAAATTTGTTAAAAAAAATGTTGTGGCACAGTGTGTCTTCCATTTTAGTACATTTTAATTTTTCTTTAAAAGGCGGCATATTCTTAGATTACTGAAAAATCTCGTCAATTCCTCCAATTCATAAATCAGATCCATAGGGGTCTGCAGTCATATATCCTTGAGCACCAACATAGTTTCATTTAACACCTTTTATGGTTTCTAATTTTTGTTTAAGCAATTTTTAAGTTGACTATCACTTTATATCGATCTCTGCAAGGCTTTTGATAAAATGTTTAAAAATGGCTTCCATTCATCTCTTATGTATCTATTAATTCATTCTTAGCTATGTGCATCTGTCATACCGCAGGGTAGTATTTTAGGCCCTATTTTATAAATGGTATTCATTAATGATATTTCTTCGTGATTTTTGTTGTCTAAGTTCTTAATTTATGCTGATGATATAAAGCTCTTCTCTAGTATACTGAGTATTTATGATACAATTAACTGCAGCACTGAAATCGGGTACCATAAAATATCGCAAAAAGTTTCCATCTTCCGTAAGGAAGGCTTTTCTTGGTAACTAATTCAAATTACTTTATTTGCAATCAGCATCTTCATGCAGTTTACAACATTCTGGATTCCAATGTTGTTTTCGACGATAAATTAAATTCCAATTTGCATGTTGATTACATTATGGCAAAAGCCTTTCAGTTCTAGCATTTATATTTACCCGAAAGTTTTTGTTTATTACATTCGTTAGATCGATACTTGAATATGGTTTTATTGGTTGGGCCCCGTATTATCCAAATCACTGTAATCGTATTGAGAGATTTCAAAACGTTTAATAGAATTTTCCTTACTTGCTGTGCCTATTTCCACCCCTCGCACACTGTGTTAAACCACAAATCTAGGTGGACAAAATTAAAACATGAAAGTCCGGCAACATTTCTTTTGATCATTTAATGAGCTTCTCAATACTATAGGTAACTGTAATACATGTTTTTTGATTTTGTTGTTAGCTCTGAATAGAAAAAATTAAGCTCTAACATCTGTTGTTGTCAACAGGTGCATTCAGGTTTCAAAGAGAAGCGAATTTTTTGTGTGACTTTGGTTTATGATTAAAGAGGCTACGGTGATTTTACTGCCAAATATTTTTTTACTGTAAATAAGCTCAATTTCAAGGAAGTAATATTTTTTTTGTGAGAAGTTCAGAAAGTGCAAAAATAAGATATTTCCTTTTTTCAAGTAGAGTTAAACCTGTTTTTTCGCATAGTTCTCGTTAATCCTTTAAGTGTTCACTTAAAGGTAAATCAAAAATATCTTCCGAAAAATGGACAAAAAGTGGAAGACATCATGGCCGTTTTTTAAGATCAAATTCAGTTTGGCTTAATGAACCGTATGTATTGCCTGAAAGTGTACAACCGAAAAGTTGTAAAAAAGCTGAAAGAAAACCGAAAAACTTTGATGACTGTAGTGAAAAAACGAAAAATTAAATGTCTTTTAGATTCGACTGACCCTCAAGAAATTATGAAATTATTAGTGAGATGGTGTTTCGGAAAATGGGAAAGCGAGATTCAGCCAGACTTGTGTAAGATCTTTCGGAATTTTCATCCAGTAAAGGTACGGAAGTGAAAAAAATGTCTGAGTCTGTGCCTTTGGGAAGCCTTTCTCCCGATGAAGCCTTATTTTTAATGATTTAAGCAAATTTATCGAAACATCAATACGATATTATTTGGCTAAAAGTAAACGCAAAATCTTCTTCCCACCTATACTAATGTTCAAAAAGCTAAGAAACACTTTTATCCAGCTGAAACAGAAATCACTGCATGCAAAAGGTTCACTTCAGTCCTTAGTGAATCATACCAATGAAAGGTTTGACGTTTTACTCGGTATGGATGAACTGAAAACTGTTGAAAATCGTCTTAATATTTTGATAAAATGGGGATGAGATGGGGCTCAGCAGATGCAATATAAACAGAAATTTACTTCGGAGGAGTGCCATACAGATGAAAGTTTATGTAGTTTTTCAATGCTTATTCAAATGAATTTTAGTTCTTCACATAGAACAATAATTGTATGGAAAAATCCTGTTCCTTCATCTACAAGTTACTGCCGTCCAATCTAGTTTCATTTTACCAAAGAGTCCGCTAAGTTAATTTTTCAAGAAGTTAATTTAGTACAGCAATAAATTAAAGTTTTGTCTCCAACTCGAATCACAATTGGTGAACAAAGTTTTCTTGTTGAGTCTACTTTTATGCTTACTATGATAGACGGCAAAATTTGTACCGCGCTATCATCTGTAACATCTTCTTCTCAAAAGTGTTTCATATGTGGAGCGAAACCAAGTGAACTAATTAAACCATCTGTGATTTTAAACAAAATTGTCGATGAACGATCTTTACCCTTTGGAATGTTTGCGCTACATTCATGGGTCCATTTTATGGAGTCTGTGTTACATATAGCATACAAGCTTCCTATAAAGACCTGGCAAGTCCGAGGACAGGAAAATAAAGCAATAGTGGCTGCAAAAAAAATATATTCAACATAGATTTCGAAATGAGATGGGGTGCTTGTAGATATGCCAACACAACATGGAGGTCACGCGAATGATGGTAATACTGCTAGATGTTTCTTTAGAGAAACAAAAAGGAGTTCAGAAATCACTAGTGTCATTTAGGAATTAATTGATCGGTTTCGTATTGATGAAGATGCTTTTAAAATCTTTATTGTTGCCACACGAAATTTATACTTAAATGAATACCCATGGTACGTTATGCCAATTACTCGTAGCGTCCATTAAATCCTTTCTCGTGGAAAAGACATAATAAGGTCTTCCATTCTTCCTATAGGATAGCCGTCAGAAGAATCTCAAGAAATAAGGACACGAGGAAATTTAGAGAGTTGTTTACGAGAATAGACACAAATACAGATCTTTTCAATCGACTCTTAATTACTTTAGATCCCTTTGTCGCAAGTTTGCGTCACACTCGCATTCGAGGATTGATATCAAAAGATGTTCTTTCCTTTTTATCTGTTGATGCATTTGAGGATGAAGAATCTTTAAACGATGCATATGAAAGTGAATAAATATCTATCTCTATGTGTATATCTTATTAAATGTATTAATAATGTAATGAAGCAAAAACAAGTTAAGAAAGCAGTTATTATCAAATATTTATTAAAAATATGTATTAAAATAATTTTATTATTAAAAATGAGTATCTCCTACTCCTTACGTAAAAACTCACTTAATAATTTTAATAATCTTAAATCTTTCTTATATTCAACCTAAATACTGGAATATATCTTAATGCCAAAAGTATTCACCACCCTATTACAACACAATACTGCTGATCACATTGCAATAGTTTTTTGAACTACTTTAAATTGAACATTGCTATACCACCGCACGTTCCGCTGACACAGCATAACATCAGTGGTTTACTTCCAACGGAATATTGCAAAGCATAATATCGTTGGTTCGATTATTAAGTATTGTCAATTAAGGTAGAAACGTAAGTTACTTTAGGAATATCAAAAAAATTAAAAGTGCTGTTCTAGTTTGAGTGTTTAAGAAAACAAGAGTGTTTGATTAATTAAAAGGTCTCCTAGACCTATAATTGGCTCCCAACGTAAAAAGGATCGCAGAAGAAATACCCTCTGGCTATACTGCGACTTTGTTCAAGGAGCACCCCAATTGGCTGCAGAAGACCAACACCAAATAGGTACCCAAAACAGCAAAGGCAGAAAGACGTCACGGACGATCCGGTGGAATCAAAAGTAAGCAGAGACACCATAGTACAAAAGGAAACAGACAATTTCAACCCCTTCGGAATCCATTTTCCTTGTAGATGTTTCATTGTAAGTTAAATAAGTGAATAGTTAATTAAGATGTGAATAAGCTTAAAAAATAATTATTTACAATAAACACAATTGCGATTCCTACGGGACCTTCCAATAATAATAAGTGAAACTATTAAAATATTTTTTTTTTTAAAAATTAGAGAAAAACACTGTTGCGAATCCAACGGGACCTCCAATAGCTGTAAAATAAGAAAGTTAGTAGAATTATTTTTTAAATAAAAAATTGTTCTAAAACAGCATAACAAAAAAAGCCTTTATCTCACAAAGAAAAAAGAGAAAAAGAAACATAAATTAAATAGCTAATCCAAACTCAATTTTAATTAGACCGCCGGTAACTACCGTTCCAATTCATGAAGCTGCGCAAGCAGATTAGAACAGAGTAATGCAGGAGACTATTGCACGGATATTTGCGGAACAGTGTCAAATAGCCATAAGGCAATATTTTAATCATAGTGCTGATATTGCTGGTACAGACCAAGTAATTGAGGCACGAAACGGAAAGGATCTTTCGGATCTGGACAATGTTCCAGATGTTGTTAGGAGCTTACGGGAATTTTCCGGAAGTCCGTCAGAATTCAGTTCGTGGAAAAAAGTGTAGATCGAATATTGAAACTTTACGATTCTAAAAAGGGCGCCCCTAAATATTACGCTATTTTAACACCGTAAGGAACAAGATCATCGGCAACGCTAATGCCGCTCTTGAATCTTACAATACACCCCTTGATTGGAATTGCATTTCGAATTGTCTAACAGTACATTACGCAGATAAGAGGGATCTCACTACTCCGGAATACCAGATGACTACCCTAGTACAGGGAAATGGTAAGGTTCAAGACTTCTACCAGGAAGTTTTCTCCCACCTATCTCTCATTATGAACAAGTTGTCTTGTATGGAGATTGGACGGGAATCACTTGATATTTTGGCCAGGGTTACAGGGACAAAGCCTTGGATACTTTTATCCGAGGTCTTAAAGGCCAATTGTCACTACATCTGGGAATGAAAGAACCAAGAGATCTTCCACAAGCTCTTCAACTCTGCTTGGAGAGGGAGAATCAGGGTGTTAGGGCCGAATTTGCGAATTCACATGGACAGCACGTTAAAGCCAATAAACCTAACTTACAGGCACCACCACAATTGCCACCACGATATCAATATCGTCTTACATCGTTCCTCCATTTTATCCTCAATTGGCTCACATGCCAACTATCTATCCGAATATTTCACAGTTTAATACTGGTTCTCAAATGCACTCAATGGACAATTTTAATCAAATGCCACAGGCGCAGTACTTTCAATGTAATAATTTCCAACCGCCAAGACCGGCTGCAACGAAGCCGCAACCCCGTCCAGAACCAATGGATATATTTTCTTCTTTGCGGTCAAGGGCAGTGAATTATATGAATAGACCGACGAATAATGGTCAATTTTGTGGTAAAAGACCAACCGATCAGTCTGGACAGAAATTCCACTTGAATACTTAATTCAGTTTACTTTATTTGCAACCAGCATTTTCATGCAGTTTACAACATTCTGGATTCCAATGTTGTTTTCGACGATAAATTAAATTTCAATTTGCATGTTGATTACGTTATGGCAAAAGCCTTTCAGTTCTAGCATTTATATTTACCCGAAAGTTTTTGTGTATTACATTCGTTAGATCGATACTTGAATATGGTTCTATTGGTTGGGGCCCGTATTATCCAAATCCCTGTAATCGTATTGAGAGATAACAAAAACGTTTAATAGAATTTTCCTTACCTGTTGTGCCTATTTCCACCCCTCGCACACTGTGGTAAACCACAAATCTAGGTGGACAAAATTAAAACATGAAAGTCCGGCAACATTTCTTTTGATCATTTAATGAGCTTCTCAATACTATAGGTAACTGTAATACATGTTTTTTGATTTTGTTGTTAGCTCTGAATAGAAAAAATTAAGCTCTAAAATCAGTTGTTGTCAACAGGTGCATTCAGGTTTCAAAGAGAAGCGAATTTTTTGTGTGACTTGGGTTTATGATTAAAGAGGCTACGGTGATTTTACTGCCAAATATTTTTTTACTGTAAATAAGCTCAATTTCAAGGAAGTAATATATTTTTGTGAGAAGTTCAGAAAGTGCAAAAATAAGATATTTCCTTTTTTCAAGTAGAGTTAAACCTGTTTTTTTCGCATAGTTCTCGTTAATCCTTTAAGTGTTCACTTAAAGGTAAATAAAAAATATCTTCCGAAAAATGGACAAAAAGTGGAAGACATCATGGCCGTTTTTTAAGATCAAATTCAGTTTGGCTTAATGAACCGTATGTATTGCCTGAAAGTGTACAACCGATAAGTTGTAAAAAAGCTGAAAGAAAACCGAAAAACTTTGATGACTGTAGTGAAAAAACGAAAAAAAGAAAAATTAAATGTCTTTTAGATTCAACTGACCCTCAAGAAATTATGAAATTATTAGTGAGATGGTGTTTCGAAAAATGGGAAAGCGAGATTCAGCCAGACTTGTGTAAGATCTGTCGGAATCTTCATCCAGTAAAGGTACGGAAGTGAAAAAAATGTCTGAGCCTGTGCCTTTGGGAAGCCTTTCTCCCGATGAAGCCTTATTTTTAATGATTTATGCAATTTTATCGAAACATCAATACGATATTATTTGGCTAAAAGTGAACGCAAAATCTTCTTCCCACCTATACTAATGTTCAAAAAGCTAAGAAACACTTTTATCCAGCTGAAACAGAAATCACTGAGATGCATGCAAAAGGTTCACTTCAGTTCTTAGTGAATCATACCAATGAAAGGTTTGACGTTTTACTCGGTATGGATGAACTGAGAACTGTTGAGAATCGTCTTAATATTTTGATAAAATGGGGATGAGATGGGGCTCAGCAGAAGCAATATAAACAGAAATTTACTTCGGAGGAGTGCCATACAGATGAAAGTTTATGTAGTTTTTCAATGGTTATTCAAATGAATTTTAGTTCTTCACATAGAATAATAATTGTATGGAAAAATCCTGTTCATTCATCTACAAATTACTGCCGTCCAATCTAGTTTCATTTTACCAAAGAGTCCGCTAAGTTAATTTTTCAAGAAGTTAATTTAGTACAGCAAGAAATTAAAGATTTTTCTCCAACTCGAATCACAATTGGTGATCAAAGTTTTCTTGTTGAGTCTACTTTTATGCTTACTATGATAGACCGCAAAATTTGTACCGCGCTATCATCTGTAACATCTTCTTCTCAAACGTGTTTCATATGTGGAGCGAAACCAAGTGAACTAAATAAACCATCAGTGATTTTAAACAAAATTGTCGATGAACGCTCTTTACCCTTTGGAATGTTTGCGCTACATTCATGGGTCCATTTTATGGAGTCTGTGTTACATATAGCATACAAGCTTCCTATAAAGACCTGGCAAGTTCGAGGACTGGAAAATAAAGCAAAAGTGACTGCAAAAAAAATATATTCAACATAGATTTCGAAATGAGATGGGGTGCTTGTAGATATGCCAACACAACATGGAGGTCACGCGAATGATGGTAATACTGCTAGATGTTTCTTTAGAGAAACAAAAAAGAGTTCAGAAATCGGTAGTGTCAATTAAGAATTAATTGATCGGTTTCGTATTGGTGAAGATGCTTTTAAAAGCTTTATTGTTGCCATACGAAATTTATACTTAAATGAATACCCATGGTACGTTATGCCAATTACTCGTAGCGTCCATTAAATCCTTTTTCATGGAAAAGACATAATAAGGTCTTCCATTCTTCCTATAGGATAGCCGTCAGAAGAATCAAGAAATAAGGACACGAGGAAATTTAGAGAGTTGTTTACGAGAATTGGCACAAATACAGATCTTTTCAATCGACTCTTAATTACTTTAGATCCCTTTGTCGCAAGTTTGCGTCACACTCGCATTCGAGTTCGAGGATTGATATCAAAGGATGTTCTTTCATTATTATCTGTTGATGCATTTGAGGATGAAGAATCTTTAAACGATGCATATGAAAGTGAATAAATATCTATCTCTATGTGTATATGTTATTAAATGTATTAATAATGAAATGAAGCAAAAACAAGTAAAGAAAACAGTTATTATCAAATATTTATTAAAAATATGTATTAAAATAATTTTATTATTAAAAATGAGTGTCTCCTACTCCTTACGTAAAAACTCACTTAATAATTTTATTAATCTAAAATCTTTCTTATATTCAACCTAAATACTGGAATATATCTTAATGCCAAAAGTATTCACCACCATATTACAACACAATGCTGCTGATCACATTGCAATAGTTTTTTAAACTACTTTAAATTGAACATTGCGATACCACCGCACGTTCCGCTGACACAGCATAACATCAGTGGTTTACTTCCAATGGAATATTGCAAAGCATAATATCGTTGGTTCGATTATTAAGTATTGCCAATTAAGGTAGAAACGTAAGTTACTTTAGGAATATCAAAAAATAAAAAGTGCTGTTCTAGTTTGATTGTTCAAGAAAACAAGTGTGTTTGATTAATTAAAAGGTCTCCTAGACCTATAATTGGCTCCCAACGTAAAAAGGATCGCAGAAGAAATACCCTCTGGCTATACTGCGACTTTGTTCAAGGAGCGCCCCAATTGGCTGCAGAAGAGCAACACCAAATAGGTACCCACAGGTACCCAAAACAGCAAAGGCAGGAAGACGTCACGGACGATCCGGTGGAATCAAAAGTAAGCAGAAACACCATAGTACAACAGGAAACGGACAATGTCAACCCCTTCGGAATCCATTTTCCTTGTAGATGTTTCATTGAAAGTTAAATAAGTGAATAGTTAATTAAGATGTGAATAAGCTAAAAAAAATAATTAAATACAATAAACACAATTGCGATTCCTACGGGACCTTCCAATAATAACACAGTACAACAAGTAACTTCACTTAATTGTAAATAAAAGCAGAACGCGTTAATCGATTTCTATGATCTATGTCGCATTTTGTTTATAGGTTATGTGACTTTACGTGAAAGTTATAAGACTCTACACGTTTTTCCGTTTGGGATTTATATGTTTTAAAAAAAAAAATGCCAAAATTTTCTTCATAAATTTATTTCTAATTGCAAGCATGTTGATTTGGTAGAGAAACAGTATATTAATGGATTAAAGAAAATGTAATTATTAATTTTTCTCAATTTATTTCAGCAAAATCGAACTAGTCGTTCTCGAGCTATGTCAAACTACGTTTTTGCCAACATTTTACAACTAAGCGATAAAACATCAAGATAAGGAAAATATGTAAAGTACCATCACCCTGACTTGGAATTTCTCACCCCCCAGACAATAACCCCAAAAATGTTCCACAGTGTAATAAGTGAAACTATTAAAATATTTTTTTTTTTTAAATTAGAGAAAAACACTGTTGCGAATCCAACGGGACAAAAAAAGCCTTTATCTCACAAAGAAAAAAAGAGAAAAAGAAACATAAATTAAATAGCTAATCCAAACTCAATTTTAATTAGACCGCCGGTAACTACCGTTCCAATTCCTGAAGCTGGGCAAACAGATTAGAACAGAGTATTGCAGGAGACTATTGCACGGATATTTGCGGAACAGTGTCAAATAGCCATAAGGCAATATTTTAATCATAGTGCTGATATTGCTGGTACAGACCAAGTAATTGAGGCACGAAACGGAAAGGATCTTTCGGATCTGGACAATGTTCCAGATGTTGTTAGGAGCTTACGGGAATTTTCCGGAAGTCCGTCAGAATTCAGTTCGTGGAAAAAAGTGTAGATCGAATATTGAAACTTTACGATTCTAAAAAGGGCGCCCCTAAATACTACGCTATTTTCACACCATAAGGAACAAGATCATCGGCAACGCTGATGCCGCTCTTGAATCTTACAATTCACCCCTTGATTGGAATTGCATTTCGAATTGTCTAACAGTGCATTACGCGGATAAGAGGGATCTCACTACTCCGGAATACCAGACGACTACCCTAGTACAGGGAAATGGTAAGGTTCAAGACTTCTACCAGGAAGTTTTCTCCCACCTATCTCGCATTAGAAACAAGTTGTCTTGTATGGAGATTGGACGGGAATCACTAAATATTTTGGCCAGGGTTACAGGGACAAAGCCTTGGATACTTTTATCCGAGGTCTTAAAGGCCAATTGTCACTACATCTGGGAATGAAAGAACCAAGAGATCTTCCACAAGCTCTTCAACTCTGCTTGGAGAGGGAGAATCAGGGTGTTAGGGCCGAATTTGCGAATTCACATGGACAGCACGTTAAAGCCAATAAACCTAACTTACAGGCACCACCACAATTGCCACCACGATATCAATATCGTCTTACATCGTTCCTCCATTTTATCCTCAATTGGCTCACATGCCAACTATCTATCCGAATATTTCACAGTTTAATACTGGTTCTCAAATGCGCTCAATGGACAATTTTAATCAAATGCCACAGGCGCAGTACTTTCAATGTAATAATTTCCAACCGCCAAGACCGGCTGCAACGAAGCCGCAACCCCGTCCAGAACCAATGGATATATTTTCTTCTTTGCGGTCAAGGGCAGTGAATTATATGAATAGACCGACGAATAATGGTCAATTTTGTGGTAAAAGACCAACCGATCAGTCTGGACAGAAATTCCACTTGAATACTTAATTCAGTTTACTTTATTTGCAACCAGCATCTTCATGCAGTTTACAACATTCTGGATTCCAATGTTGTTTTCGACGATAAATTAAATTTCAATTTGCATGTTGATTACATTATGGCGAAAGCCTTTCAGTTCTAGCATTTATATTTACCCGAAAGTTTTTGTGTATTACATTCGTTAGATCGATACTTGAATATGGTTCTATTGGTTGGGCCCCGTATTATCCAAATCACTGTAATCGTATTGAGAGATTACAAAAACGTTTAATAAAATTTTCTTTACTTGCTGTGCCTATTACCACCCCTCGCACACTGTGGTAAACCACAAATCTAGGTGGACAAAATTAAAACATGAAAGTCCGGCAACATTTCTTTTGATCATTTAATGAGCTTCTCAATACTATAGGTAACTGTAATACATGTTTTTTGATTTTGTTGTTAGCTCTGAATAGAAAAAATTAAGCTCTAAAATCAGTTGTTGTCAACAGGTGCATTCAGGTTTCAAAGAGAAGCGAATTTTTTGTGTGACTTGGGTTTGTGATTAAAAAGGCTACGGTGATTTTACTGCCAAATATTTTTTTACTTTAAATAAGCTCAATTTCAAGGAAGTAATATTTTTTTTTGTGAGAAGTTCAGAAAGTGCAAAAATAAGATATTTCCTTTTTTCAAGTAGAGTTAAACCTGTTTTTTTTCGCATAGTTCTCGTTAATCCTTTAAGTGTTCACTTAAAGGTAAATAAAAAATATCTTCCGAAAAATGGACAAAAAGTGGAAGACATCATGGCCGTTTTTTAAGATCAAATTCAGTTTGGCTTAATGAACCGTATGTATTGCCTGAAAGTGTACAACCGAAAAGTTGTAAAAAAGCTGAAAGAAAACCGAAAAACTTTGATGACTGTAGTGAAAAAACGAAAAAAAGAAAAATTAAATGTCTTTTAGATTCAACTGACCCTCAAGAAATTATGAAATTATTAGTGAGATGGTGTTTCGGAAAATGGGAAAGCGAGATTCAGCCAGACTTGTGTAAGATCTGTCGGAATCTTCGTCCAGTAAAGGTACGGAAGCGAAAAAAATGTCTGAGCCTGTGCCTTTGGGAAGCCTTTCTCCCGATGAAGCCTTATTTTTAATGATTTATGCAAATTTATCGAAACATCAATACGATATTATTTGGCTAAAAGTGAACGCAAAATCTTCTTCCCACCTATACTAATGTTCAAAAAGCTAAGAAATACTTTTATCCAGCTGAAACAGAAATCACTGAGATGCATGCAAAAGATTCACTTCAGTCCTTAGTGAATCATACCAATGAAAGGTTTGACGTTTTACTCGGTATGGATGAACTGAAAACTGTTGAGAATCGTCTTAATATTTTGATAAAATGGGGATGAGATGGGGCTCAGCAGAAGCAATATAAACAGAAATTTACTTCGGAGGAGTGCCATACAGATGAAAGTTTATGTAGTTTTTCAATGGTTATTCAAATGAATTTTAGTTCTTCACATAGAATAATAATTGTATGGAAAAATCCTGTTAATTCATCTACAAGTTACTGCCGTCCAATCTAGTTTCATTTTACCAAAGAGTCCGCTAAGTTAATTTTTCAAGAAGTTAATTTAGTACAGCAAGAAATTAAAGATTTGTCTCCAACTCGAATCACAATTGGTGATCAAAGTTTTCTTGCTGAGTCTACTTTTATGCTTACTATGATAGACGGCAAAATTTGTACTGCGCTATCATCTGTAACATCTTCTTCTCAAACGTGTTTCATATGTGGAGCGAAACCAAGTGAACTAAATAAACCATCTGTGATTTTAAACAAAATTGTCGATGAACGATCTTTACCCTTTGGAATGTTTGCGCTACATTCATGGGTCCATTTTATGGAGTCTGTGTTACATATAGCATACAAGCTTCCTATAAACCCCTGGCAAGTTCGAGGACTGGAAAATAAAGCAAAAGTGACTGCAAAAAAAAATATATTCAACATAGATTTCGAAATGAGATGGGGTGCTTGTAGATATGCCAACACAACATGGAGGTCACGTGAATGATGGTAATACTGCTAGATGTTTCTTTAGAGAAACAAAAAAGAGTTCAGAAATCGCTAGTGTCAATTAAGAATTAATTGATCGGTTTCGTATTGATGAAGATGCTTTTAAAAGCTTTATTGTTGCCATACGAAATTTATACTTAAATGAATACCCATGGCACGTTATGCCAATTACTCGTAGCGTCCATTAAATCCTTTTTCATGGAAAAGACATAATAAGGTCTTCCATTCTTCCTATAGGATAGCCGTCAGAAGAATCAAGAAATAAGGACACGAGGAAATTTAGACAGTTGTTTACGAGAATTGACACAAATACAGATCTTTTCATTCAACTCTTAATTACTTTAGATCCCTTTGTCGCAAGTTTGCGTCACACTCGCATTCGAGTTCGAGGATTGATATCAAAAGATGTTCTTTCATTATTATCTGTTGATGCATTTGAGGATGAAGAATCTTTAAACGATGCATATGAAAGTGAATAAATATCTATCTCTATGTGTATATGTTATTAAATGTATTAATAATGTAATGAAGCAAAAACAAGTAAAGAAAACAGTTATTATCAAATATTTATTAAAAATATGTATTAAAATAATTTTATTATTAAAAATGAGTATCTCCTACTCCTTACGTAAAAACTCACTTAATAATTTTATTAATCTTAAATCTTTCTTATATTCAACCTAAATACTGGAATATATCTTAATGCCAAAAGTATTCGCCACCCTATTACAACACAATACTGCTGATCACATTGCAATAGTTTTTTGAACTACTTTAAATTGAACATTGCGATACCACCGCACGTTCCGCTGACACAGCATAACATCAGTGGTTTACTTCCAACGGAATATTGCAAAGCATAATATCGTTGGTTCGATTATTAAGTATTGCCAATTAAGGTAGAACCGTAAGTTACTTTAGGAATATCAAAAAATAAAAAGTGCTGTTCTAGTTTGGTTGTTCAAGAAAACAAGTGTGTTTGATTAATTAAAAGGTCTCCTAGACCTATAATTGGCTCCAAACGTAAAAAGGATCGCAGAAGAAATACCCTCTGGCTATACTGCGACTTTGTTCAAGGAGCGCCCCAATTGGCTGCAGAAGAGCAACACTAAATAGGTACACACAGGTACCCAAAACAGCAAAGGCAGGAAGACGTCACGGACGATCCGGTGGAATCAAAAGTAAGCAGAAACACCATAGTACAACAGGAAACGGACAATGTCAACCCCTTCGGAATCCATTTTCCTTGTAGATGTTTCATTGAAAGTTAAATAAGTGAATAGTTAATTAAGATGTGAATAAGCTAAAAAAATAATTAAATACAATAAACACAATTGCGATTCCTACGGGACCTTCCAATAATAACACAGTACAACAAGTAACTTCACTTAATTGTAAATAAAAGCAGAACGCGTTAATCGATTTCTATGATCTATGTCGCATTTTGTTTATAGGTTATGTGACTTTACGTGAAATTTATAAGACTCTACACGTTTTTCCGTTTGGGATTTATATGTTTTAAAAAAAAATGGCAAAATTTTCTTCATAAATTTATTTCTAATTGCAAGCATGTTGATTTGGTAGAGAAACAGTATATTAATGGATTAAAGAAAATGTAATTATTAATTTTTCTCAATTTATTTCAGCAAAATCGAACTAGTCGTTCTCGAGTTATGTCAAACTACGTTTTTGCCAACATTTTACAACTAAGCGATAAAACATCAAGATAAGGAAAATATGTAAAAGGTCATAAAAAAAACTGGCACATACGCACGCAAAACCCTTTGAGGGTTTTAATATACTGACCTAGTACCATCACCCTGACTTGGAATTTCTCACCCCCCAGACAATAACCCCAAAAATGTTCCACAGTGTAATAAGTGAAACTATTAAAATATTTTTTTTTTAAATTAGAGAAAAACACTGTTGCGAATCCAACGGGACCTCCAATAGCTGTAAAATAAGAAAGTTAGTAGACTTATTTTTTAAATAAAAAATTGTTTTAAAAAAGCATAACAAAAAAAGCCTTTATCTCTCAAAGAAAAAAAGAGAAAAAGAAACATAAATTAAATAGCTAATCCAAACTCAATTTTAATTAGACCGCCGGTAACTACCGTTCCAATTCCTGAAGCTGCGCAAGCAGATTAGAACAGAGTATTGCAGGAGACTATTGCACGGATATTTGCGGAACAGTGTCAAATAGCCATAAGGCAATATTTTAATCATAGTGCTGATATTGCTGTACAGACCAAGTAATTGAGGCACGAAACGGAAAGGATCTTTCGGATCTGGACAATGTTCCAGATGTTGTTAGGAGCTTACGGGAATTTTCCGGAAGTCCGTCAGAATTCAGTTCGTGGAAAAAAGTGTAGATCGAATATTGAAACTTTACGATTCTAAAAAGGGCGCCCCTAAATACTACGCTATTTTCACACCATAAGGAACAAGATCATCGGCAACGCTGATGCCGCTCTTGAATCTTACAATACACCCCTTGATTGGAATTGCATTTCGAATTGTCTAACAGTGCATTACGCGGATAAGAGGGATCTCACTACTCCGGAATACCAGACGACTACCCTAGTACAGGGAAATGGTAAGGTTCAAGACTTCTACCAGGAAGTTTTCTCCCACCTATCTCTCATTATGAACAAGTTGTCTTGTATGGAGATTGGACGGGAATCACTAAATATTTTGGCCAGGGTTACAGGGACAAAGCCTTGGATACTTTTATCCGAGGTCTTAAAGGCCAATTGTCACTACATCTGGGAATGAAAGAACCAAGAGATCTTCCACAAGCTCTTCAACTCTGCTTGGAGAGGGAGAATCAGGGTGTTAGGGCCGAATTTGCGAATTCACATGGACAGCACGTTAAAGCCAATAAACCTAACTTACAGGCACCACCACAATTGCCACCACGATATCAATATCGTCTTACATCGTTCCTCCATTTTATCCTCAATTGGCTCACATGCCAACTATCTATCCGAATATTTCACAGTTTAATACTGGTTCTCAAATGCGCAGTACTTTCAATGTAATAATTTCCAACCGCCAAGACCGGCTGCAACGAAGCCGCAACCCCGTCCAGAACCAATGGATATATTTTCTTCTTTGCGGTCAAGGGCAGTGAATTATATGAATAGACCGACGAATAATGGTCAATTTTGTGGTAAAAGACCAACCGATCAGTCTGGACAGAAATTCCACTTGAATACGGTAGAGACTCAGGATCCACAGCAATATGAATCTGATTTGCAGAGTTATGAGGCTGAGGAACAATTTTTGCCCCTGGACGATTACATAGAGAATCAGTACGATGTTCTTTAAGAAAGTGGCCACTTAGAGTCTCAAGAGTTTGCTGACATTTATTTTTTAGACTAACAAACTCATCGCAAAATTCTAAGAATATTACTCATCATACTTTTATAAAACTTTAGAATACAAATTTTAAAAGCCTAAAGTTTTCCTTCTCCTTATACTTATGACATTTAATGCAATTTTAAAAAATAACAGCTTAAAGGAACTTTCAGCTGTTATACATACAACAGAAAATTACATGATCTTGGACGGAAAACAAAATTACATATAAGACAACTAACATAGCAATCAGTGAACACAATAGACATTAGAAATAACAACATGACTGCGGAACAGAAAATAAAACAGTACGAGTTAATTCAGGACCACAGAAGTTTGTTTGGCGAACTTATGAAAGACTGACGTACACTACTTCCGTTATCGGCGAAATTCAGACGAATGTTGAAAATGCGGTATATTCAAGATACTATCCGTACCCGATGCATCTCAAAGATGGTGTGGAATTACAAATCAAGGAATTTTTAGATTACGAAATAATACGACCTTCACGGTCGCCATATAATTGTCCGATATGGATAGTTCCGAAGGAGACAGATGCCTCAGGAAAGAAGATATATCGCATGGTTATTGACTACAGAAAACTGAATGTTGTTACAGTCCCTGATAAATACCCTATCCCCAATATAAATGGCGTTTTGCCTCAGTTATTAGGAAACAAATGGTTTTCAGTGATAGACTTGAAGAGTGGATTTCAACCAAGGAAGTGACATTAGGAAGACGGCATTTTCTGTGAACAATGGTATATATGAATTTACCAAACTCCCATTTATTCTGAAAAATGACCCATCCATTTTTCAAAGGACGTTGAATGACATCTTGCGGGAGCATATTGGTAAGATCTGTTTTGTCTATATCGAAGACATCATTATTTTCGCAGAGAATGAGAAGGCTCATTTGGACAGCCTGAACACTGTTTTTAGGACACTAGGATTGGCAAACATGAACGTCCAAGTTGACAAATGCGAATTCCTGAGGAAAGAAGTGGCATTTTTGGGTTTTCTTGTTTCGGACTCCGGAATAAGGACAAATCCGACTAGAGTGTAAGCGATTGAGAAACATCTTGCGAATTTTTGCGACTGACATACATATTTTTTCACTTTTCAAGTATGACCCCCACTCTTTCGAGAGAGGAAATGTTTGAAGAATGGTTAAAAACTCCCAAAATATACGCAATAATGATAATAATGGTTAGATATGGTCTTCAAGATATACCAGAAGATGTGAAAAAAATCTTAAGGCAAATGAACTGACCCTCAAGAAATTATGAAAGCTAGTGAGATGTTGTTTCCGAAAATGGGAAAGCGAGATTTAGCCAGATTTGTGAAAGAGCTGTCGGAAGCTTCATCCAGTAAAGGTACGGAAGTGAAAAAAATGTGTAAGAGATTAAGCTCTGAGCCAGTGCCTTTAGGAAGCCTTTCTCCCGACGAAGCTTTATCTTTAATGATTTATGCAAATTTATTGAAACATCAATACGATGTTATTTGGCTAAAAGTGAACGCAATTTTAGTTCTTCACATAGATTAATAAATGTATAGAAAAATCCTGTTCGTTCATCTACAAGATATTGCCATCCAATCAAGTATGTTTTTACCAAAGAGTCCGCTGGGTTAATTTTTCAAGAAGTTAAATAGACGGCAAAATTTGTACCGCGCTATCATCTGTAACATCTTCTTCTCAAACGTATTTCATATGTGGAGCGAAACCAAGAGAACTAAATAAACCATCTGTGATTTTAAACAAAATTGTCGATGAACGATCCTTACCCTTTGGAATGTCTCCGCTACATTCATGGGTCAGTTTTTTGGAGTGTGTGTTACATATAGAATACAAGCTTCCTATAAAGATTTTGCAAGTTCGAGGACTGGAAAATAAAGCAAAGTGGCTGCAAAAAAAAAATTGTTCAACATAGATTTTGAAATGAGATGGGATGCTTGTAGATATGCCAACACAACATGGAGGTCACGTGAATGATGGTAATACTGCTAGTTGTTTCTTTAGAGAACCAGAAAAGAGTTCAGAAATGACTAGTGGCAATTAAAAATTAATTGAACGGTTTCGTATTATTTTGGAAACTAAAGGTAGTAGCTACCCTATTGATGAATATGCTTTTGAAAGCTTTATTGTTGCCACACGAAATTTATACTTAAATGAATACCGATTGTACGTTATGCCAATTAGCGTCCATTAAGTCCTTTTTCATGGAAAAGGCATAATATGGTCTTCCATTCTTCCTATAGGACAGCTGTCAGAAGAATCTCAAGAAGCAAGAAATAAGGACACGAGGAAATTTGAGAGCTATTTACGAGAAAGACATCGAGAATAGACACAAATACAGATCTTTTCAATCGACGCTTAATTTTTTAGATCCCTTTATCGCAAGTTTGCGTCACACTCGCATTCGAGTTCGAGGATTGATATCAAAAGAGGTTCTTTCATTATTATCTGTTAATGCTTTTGAGAAGGAAGAATCTTTAAACGATGCATATGAAAGTGAATAAATAACAATATCTATGTTTATTTTTGTGTTATTAACTATATGAATAATGTAATGAAGCAAAAGCAAGTAAAGAAAACAGTTATTATCAAATATTTATTAAAAATATGTATTAAAATAATTTTATTATTAAAAATGAGTATCTCCTACTCCTTACGTAAAAACTCACTTAATAATTTTATTAATCTTAAATATTTCTTATATTCAACCTAAATACTGTAATATATCTTAACGCCAAAAGTATCCACCACAATATTACAACATAATACTGCTGATCACATTGCAACTGTTTACACTCTGCGACAAATGGTAAGGGTCAGTGATCGGTTTGGAATGAAACCACCGGGGAAAGTTATATTGGTAAAAAAAAAGTCATACGTGTTCCAGCGTTTCGCTGGGTCTCATCTAGGAATCGAGATATATCGATTTGAAGTTAGTAAGTATCGTATAGGGGAATTTGTCACGTTTTAGGCTCTTTTGTTTGACATAACTCGAGAACCACTCGTCCGATTTAGCTGAAACAAATTTAGAAAAATTAAGAATTACAATTCCTCTAATCTTTTCTTAAACCGTTTTCCTACTTAAGCAACAGTTTCGCAATTATAAATAAATGTATGAAAAAAAAAAATTATTTTTGCCTAAAAATTAAATTTTTTTTTTTTAATTCATAAAAAATCCAAAACGGTAAAAAGTGTCAAGTCCTATTACTTTATTACTATAAATTTATTTCAGCTAAATCGGACGAGTGGTTCTCAAGTTATGTCAAACAAAAGAGCCAAAAACGTGACAAATTCCCCTATACGATACTTACTAACTTCAAATCGATATATCTCGATTCCTAGATGAGACCCAACGAAACGCTGGGACACGTATGACCTTTTTTTGACCGATATAACTTTCCCCGGTGGTTTCATCCCAAACCGATTGTGGCTGTCGCACAGTGTTATTGAACTACTTTAAATTGAACATTTCAATACCACCGCACGTTTCGCTGACACAGCATAACATCAGTGGATTACTTCCAACGGAATATTGCAAAGCATAATACCGGTAGTTCGATTATTAAGTATTGCCAATTAAGGTAGCAACGTAAGTTACTTTAGGAATATCAAAAAATAAAAAGGGCTGTTCTAGTTTGAGTGTTCAAGAAAACAAGTGTGTTTGATTAATAAAAAGGTCTACAAGACCTCTAATTGGCGCCCAACGTAAAAAGGATCGCAGAAGAAATACCCTCTGGCTATACTGCGACTTTGTTTAAGGAGCACCCCAATTGACTGCAGAAGAGCAACACCAAAAAGTAACCAAAGATACCCATAGGTACCCAAAACAGCAAAGGCAGGAAGACGTCACGGACGATCCGGTGGAATCAAAAGTAAGCAGAGACACTATATTACAACAGGATACGGACAATGTCAACCCCTTCAGGATCCATTTTCCTTGTAGCTGTTTCATTGCAAGTTAAATAAGTTAATAGTTAATTAAGATATGAATAAGCTAAAAAAAATAATTAATTACAATAAACACAATTGCGATTCCTACGGAACCCTCCAATAGTAATAAGTGAAACTATTAAAATATTTTTTTTTTTAAATTAGAGAAAAACACTGTTGCGAATCCAACGGGACCCTCCAATAGCTGTAAAATAAGAAGGTTAATAGACTGATTTTTTAAATAAAAAATTGTTCTAAATAAGCATAACAAAAACAGCCTTTATCTCACAGAGAAAAAAGAGAAAAAGAAACATAAATTAAATGGCTAATCCAAACGCAATTTTAATTAGACCGCCGGTAATTACCATTCCAATTCTTGAAGCTGCGCAAGTAGATTAGAAGTTAGGAGACTATTGCGCGGATATGTGCGGAACAGTGTCAAATTGCCATAAGGCAATAGTTTAATCATAGTGCTGATATTCCTGGTACAGACCAAGTAATAGAGACACGATACGGAAAGGTTCTTTCGGATCTGGACAATGTTCCAGATGTTGTTAGGAGCTTACGGGAATTTTCTGGAAGTCCGTCAGAATTCAGTTCGTGGAAAAAAGTGTAGATCAAATATTGAAACTTTACGATTCTAAAAAGGGCGCCCCTAAATACTACGCTATTTTGAACACCATTAGGAACAAGATCATCGGCAACGCTGATGCCGCTCTTAAATCTTACAATACACCCCTTGATTGGAATTGCATTTCGAATTGTCTAACAGTACATTACGTGGATAAGAGGGATCTCGCTACTCCGGAATACCAGATGACTACCCTAGTACAGGGAAATGATACGGTTCAAGATTTCTACCAGGAAGTTTTCTCCCACCTATCTCTCACTATAAACAAGTTGTCTTGTATGGAGATTGGACGGGAATCACTTGATATTTTGGCTCAGACTCACAGGGACAAAGCCTTGGATACTTTTATCCGTGGTCTTTAAGGCCAATTGCCTATACATCTGGGAATGAAAGAACCAAGAGATCTTCCACGATCTCTTCAACTCTGCTTAGAGAGGGAGAATCAGGGTGTTAGGGCCGAATTTGCGAATTCACATGGACATCATGTTAAAGTCAATAACCTAACTTACAGGCACTACCACAATTGCCACCACGATCTCAATATCGTTCTAACCCCGTTCTTCCATTTTAGCCTCAATTGGCTAACATAGCAACTGTCTATCTGAATATTTCACAGTTTAATACTGGTTCTCAAATGCGCTCAATGGACAATTTCAATCAAATGCCACAGGGGCAGTACTTTCAACGTAATAATTTCCAACCGCCAAGACCGGTTGCACCGAAACCGGAACCTCGTCCAGAAGCAATGGATATAGATTCTTCTATGCGGTCAAGGGCAGTGAATTATATGAATAGACCGAAGAATAATGGTCAATTTTGTGGTAAAAGACCAACCGATCAGTCTGGACAGGCTCAAAACTCTCTCAAAATGCAAAGAAATTTGCATTTGCATAGGGTAGAGATATGAATCTGATTTGCAGAGTTATGAGGCTCAGAAACAAATTTTGCCACTGGATGATTACATAGAGAATCAGTAAGATGTTCTTGAAGAAAGTGGCCACTGAGAGTCTCAACAGTTTGTTGTCATTAATTTTTCAGACTTACAAACTCGTCGCTACCATATTTTGAAAGTAGGACCAGTTCAAGCAAAATTCTAAGAATATTACTCATCATACTTTTATTAAACTTTTTCATACAAATTTTAAAAGCTTAAAGTTTTTCCTACACTTATGGCATTTTATGCAATTTTGGGAAATGACAGCTTGAAGGAACTTTCAGCTGTTATCCATACAGCAGGTAATTACATGATCCTGGACGTAAAAATAAAATTACGTATGAGACAACTAACATCGCAATCAGTGAACACAATAGACATTAGTAATGACCACATGACTGCGGAACAGAAAATAAAACTTGACTAATTAATTCAGGACCACAGAAATTTGTCTAGCGAACCTAATGAAAGACTGACGTACACTACATCCGTTATGAGCGAATTTCAAACGAATGATGAAAATGCGGCATATTCAAGATATTACTCTACCCAAAGCATCTCAAAGATGAGGTAGAATCACAACTCAAGGAATTATTAGATCACGGAATAATACGACCTTCACGGTCGCCATATAATTCTCCGATATGAATAGTTCCGAAGAAAATGGATGCCTCAGAAGAGAAGAAATATCGCATAATTATTGACTACAGAAAACTGAATGATGTTACAGTCCCTGATAAATAACCTATCCCCAATATAAATGACGTTTTGCGCAGTTATCAGGAAACAGATGGTTTTCAGTGATAGACTTGAAGAGTGGATTTTAACAAAGAAAGTGACATTAGGAAGACTGCATTTTCTGTGAACAATGAAAAATATGAATTTACCGTATACCCATTGGTACTGAAAATGACCCATCCATTTTTCAACGGACGTTGGATGACATCTTGCGGGATCATATTGGTAAGATCTGTTTCGTTTACATCGAAGAAATCATATTTTCGCAGAGAATGAGAAGGCTCATTTGGACAGCCTGAACACTGTTTTTAGGATACTAGGAATGGCAAACATGAAGGTGCAACTTGACAAATGCGAATTCCTGAGGAAAGAGGTATAATTTTTGGATTTTATTGTTGCGGACTCCGGAATAAGGACAAATCCAACTAGCGTGGAAACGATTAAGAACTTACCCATTCCCAAAACCTTGAAGGATCTAAGATCTTTCCTGGGACTTTCGAATTTTTATAGGATGATTGTAAGGGATTATGCTAAAATCGCAAAACCCCTGACAATCCTTCTAAGAGGGGAGAACGGGCGAGCTTCAAAGTACACTTCTAGTAAAACCAAAATAGATCTTACAGCAGAAGCAGTCGTCAGAAGATGTTTTGCTAGTTTATCCAGACTTTAACAAGGAATTTCGTTTGACTGACTGACGCTTTCGACTACGTCCTTGTTGCAGTATTATCTCAGGATGATAGACCGACTACGTTTCTGTCTCAAACTCTCCAAAAGTCAGAAAAACATTATGAAACCAATGTGGAGGCAATGCTTGCAATTGTTTGGGCATAAAGGGAACTTAGAAGTTACGTCTATGGTTAGGCAAAGATGAAAATATTCACGGACCATACCACTGACTTATTCTTTGAATAACAAGAACTAAAAATATAAATTAAAACGATGGAAAGCTTTCCTAGAAGACTTTAAGAACGAACTTTTGTATTAACCTGGGAGCACGAACGTTGTTGCTGATCATTATCAAGACCTCCAGATGTTTCACAGGTAAATTCCATGACTGCTACACTGCATAGTGATGAAAGTTCTTCTCAAAAGGACAACCACCCGACTATAGGTATTTCATGTTCAGTTACATTTCCTTACCAATCACCATCTCCTAGTCCTGCTGGTGATTTTTCTAGATTTTGCTTCAAACGTTGTGATTTTCATAGACTTAATTCCCTTTTATTATCTGTTGATTGGAATGCTATCTGCTGTTGTAGTACTATTGCGGAATTTGATTTTGCTGTTAAGAAATTTTATGACATACTAAATGAATTTGTATCTAAAACAGTGCCTATGGAACCCATTGTTGTAGAAAAAACTATGCCTTGGACTTCTAGGGAGTTATGTAGATTAAAAAACATAAAAAGTAAATCATTTAAAAGATTCAAAAGAACAGGACTAACTGCTGATTATGGTAGATATTCCATAGCGAGACAACGGTACAATATCGAGGCTCGTCGATGCTATAGGTCGTACTTGACAAGAGTTAGGGAAAATTTTAAAAAAGACCCTAAATCATTTTATCGATTTGTTAATTTAAAACGTCGAACATCTTCTAAGTCATCGAGAATAAGATTTAATGGTGTTGAGTTCTCAAGCGATCAGTCTATTGCAAACTGTTTTGCTGACTTTTTCGAAAATACATATTCACTACGTTCGTTTAATCCTGCAATCCCGTACCCTAACAAAATTTCATCAGTAGGTCAAATAGTTCCTCCTTTTTTAGATTTTTCACTTATTGAATTAAACTTGCATCGTCTTAAACCAACTAGTACTTATGGACCCGATGGCATTCCGAATGTTTAATTGAAAGGCTGCTCTGAATCCCTGGTCTTACCCTTATCCTTATTATGTAATTCATCATTACAATTGGGGAACTTTCCTGATTTATGGAAACGGTCTTTCTTGTTTCCACTTCACAAATCTGGTAGTCTGTTGGATGTATCGAACTATAGAGGGATTGCTAAATTAAGCGCAATTCCTAAGTTATTTGAAAAAATTGTAACAAATTTTGTTTCACATAATGTGGCTCCCATACTCCATCCATGCCAACATGGATTTCGTAAGGGTCACTCTACTATTACAAATCTACTTCAGTTTTCCTCTGAAGTTATAGATTCATTTATTCGTCGCAAGCAAACTGACGTTATATATACTGATTTTAGTAAGGCATTTGATAAAGTAAATCACAGACTTTTTCTATTCAAGTTAAACAAAATTGGGTTTAATAATTTCATAAATTGGCTTTCCTCCTACCTAATTGGGAGGGAACAAGTTGTTGTATTTGAAAAAAGTCTTTCCAGATCAATTCGTGTTTCCTCTGATGTCCCGCAAGGCAGCCAACTTGGACCTATTCTCTTTTTACTATTCATTAACGACTTGCCCGACTCTATTATCAACTCTTATTTATTAATGTTTGCAGACGACGTTAAATTATTTTCCTCTTATGCAAGCTTTGCGGACAGTCACATACTGCAGGGTGATTTGGACAGATTTAGTACTTGGTGTGAATTTAATTTTATGGAATTTAATCTTATAAAGTGTAAGCATATGTTCTTTTCAAGACGTAGCTTGTTGGCTACTAAATTTAATTTATGTAGCTCTGAATTGGCGTCGGTTGATTCATTTATTGATCTCGGTTTTATGATGGATAGAAAGTTGAATTTTAATAACCATATCATTACTATGGTAAATAAAGCGTATGGTGTCTTTTATTTTGTGAAACGCTGGGCAAAAGAGTTTACTGATCCATATACTACGAAACAGCTTTATATTTTCCTAGTTAGGCCAATTTTAGAATATGGATCAGTGGTTTGGGATCCCCAATATGATTACTATGTTAACAAAATTGAGTCCGTGCAGAAACAATTTTTAATATCCTGCTTAATAGGTTTCATTGGAATACTGGTTATGAACTTCCTTCTTATAATGGCAGGATAAATCTTACTAAATTGCCCTCATTGAAGAGTAGGCGAACTATGATGAATACGATGATGGTATATAAAATTATATGTGGGGTTGTGGCTTCTGAATACTTATTATCAAAAATTTCTATTAACGTCCCATTTAGACCTACTAGATACTATCAGTTCTTACACTTGGATTTTCAAAGGCACAATTATGCATGTGGTGACCCATTTCGTAGAATGTGTGCTGATTTTAATTCGTTATATCATTTAATTGATTTCTCCTTAGGTTTTGAATCATTAAAAACTGTAATATTTTTTTATTTAAACTCATTACACCAAGGCTCATTGTCTTCATAACAATTTAGGCTGCTATAAACAAATTTAGTAATTGATATTATTCGTAAATACTTATGTGTATTATGCTTTATATTATTTTTATTATTGTAATAAAGAAAGGTGGTGGTTATATTTTGATTCTGTATTGCATGCTTCTAATCCTTCATATACTTAGATTGGATTGTATTATTGTATTAAATTAAGGTGGTGGTTATATTATAAAGTATTAAATTTGGTGTTTATATTTTCTAGTGATTACTATTAATATTTTTTTTGTACCGATTGGCTGTTGATAAATATCTGTAGCTATTTTACATGGATGACGTTTCTTGTCATCTCCTCATGGATCGGTCCATAATGTGTACGTTGTCCCTACGTCATGGGGACGTGGCCTCCTCGGTCGGCAGGGGCGGGTGTGAGTGGCAACTTTAAAATTGTTTTTTCAATATTCCATAGACATACAAAAAATGAACCAAACGTCACATCGGACAAAATTTGCGGAATTTCTAAAGAAATACCTCAATGCTTCAGTCACAAATGGTATTAAAACCACTGAACTACAAAAAAATTTTAGTGACAATTTCTCTCGATATATATCGATATATATCGGCCATAAGACAGACGACGAGCAGGAGGAAGTGATTATAAGTGAACACAACAGAGTGCATAGAAACAGTGTAGAGAAAAGAGTTAAAATTTTGTCAAAATATTATTTTCCCGGAATGCACGCAAATATCAAAAGGATTGTAAAAGCTTGTAAAGTATGCAAAGAAAACAAATGTGACAGGCACCCAAATAAGATCGAATTAAGTGAGACACCAATACCCATGCATCTCGGAAAAATTGTGCACATCGACATCTATTAAACAGAAAAGTGGTCAATTTTAACGGCCATAGATAAATTCTCCAAATACGTTCAGGCGAAAATATTAAAGTCTAGAGCTACTGTTGACATTAAAGAACCACTTAGAGAAATTCTCTTGTCATTTGGTATGCAGAAATTGTTATTATTGACAACGAGAAATCATTTAATTCAAATGCAATAATTTTCATGCTGGAAAACCAGTTTAATATTAGAATCTTCAAAATACCTCCTTATAACAGTAGCGTAAACGGTCAAATTGAGAGATTTTATTCAACTTTATCTGAAATAATTCGGTACTTAAAGACTGAAAACGTTCATACCACTTTTTCCGAATTTTTACACAGATAATAGTTCTGTTCACTCTACCATAAATAAATAGGAAATTTAAGCCTTTTTGGGAAAAAAAATTGCTCAGGACCAATTGACATGGAGAAAGAAAGAAAGGATATTATTCAAAAACTCACGAAAAACCAGTTAGAAGATAGAAATTATCACAACAAGAAAAATACATCACCAAAGACTTACAGACCAGGACAACACATTTTCGTTAAGGAAAACAAAAGACTAGGGTCCAAATTAAGTAAATCTTATAGAAAGGAAATAGTTAAAGAAGATAGAAATTTAACTGTCATAACAGAGTCAGGAAAAACTGTTCACAAAACCACATTAGAAATTGATACAATCTTTACATATCAGGACTTTTTACTCGCTGAAAATGGCCGACGTACAAATACTGGATTACAGCAACACTCCAACAGTGACCTTGGACGCAGGACTGGCGAAATTACAGACTGGAACTTTTAAATTAAACCACATCATCGATACAAACAAATTTCAGGAACTGATCGACAACATGAAAATTACGGTCGATCAGGACATAAGTATTACTCATTACCTTCGAACTTTTATAATTTATGAATTGACTGAACTACAAAGCTATTTGGATAGGCTTAAGCCAAGGACAAAAAGATCCCTGAATTTTATAGAATCTTCTTGAAAATGGATTGCGGGAAATACAGACCATGATGATTTGAAATTATAAAAATGAAAACTGATGAGATGTTGGCAAACAATAACAAACAAGTGATAATAAATAAATTATCATTAGAAAAAATAAATGAACTCATTGAAACCACAAATGAAATACTGAAAACTCCAAAGTTTAAATTGAAATTAAAAATTTATACTTTAAAAACAGAAATTATAAACATCCAATATGCTATTCATTGGGCAAAGGTTGGAGTAGTTAATTCATTTATTTTATCTGCTGATGAAATTAAAATTGTAAAAGATATTATAAATCAAAAAACCATTTGTAAACTTAGGACAAGTTTTTGATTGTGTATATTATAAAAATCCCTACAGCGGAGAATAATTAATGTAATAGACATTTAATAAAATCTGTTAAATTTGGAAAATTCATAGGTAAAATTAATTTTGAAAATGTAATAACTTCAGATAAGACAATTTTTGGAATAAGAACAAACTGTAATACTTATAATAACATTACTGAGTGAAACACACACGTCATTCAGTTGTGAGTACTTGTAAGATACTAAATTTTATTTATACAAAAAGTGATTATATCAAATTTTGAAAATATTTCATGTTATCTAGTATAACCTCCAGCAGAGATTACAAATCAAAACGGAGGCCAAATATACAAACATAATATACAATACAATTTTCAATACTGGTATTCATCTTAAGTACACGAAAAGTGTCACATTTCTTTTGTGTGCGGGCTGCTCCTACCACTGGCCATTATCACCATGTGGAAAAGTACGATCATAAGCGAGCGTACAAATATAATCTAATGTATACAATTTTATGGGCTGCACTTGAGAATGCAACATTACCCAACACACAATTTAAAACATGTTCAACTTTGAACATTCTGCCAGCGGAAAAAGTTCTTAAGGTTTTCTTTATTATTCTTTTTTTAAAACGTGTTCAACTTTGAACATTCTGCCAGCGGAAAAAGTACATGAAGATTCTTAAGATATATACAGTATACAATTTGTTCATAAAAAACTAAATGCCTTAGTTTTTCTCAAGTTAAATATATTCTTAAATTGAATCTATTCTTCGTATAAGTGGACTGTATCTTACTTAAACTATCTACCAGCGGCCGCTGCATTTTACAATGTTTAATAGCTATAAAAACTACATTTACTATTACAATACTATGTACTCGTATGAGTAATTAATATTAGTGACGAATGGCCACTGTAGCTGATTCATAGAACTGAATTCAATAGAGTTGGTCGCTTTCCAAATCACCGTGTTGATTTCCACAGTGTATCCCAGCACAGATGGTTACCTCTCTTGTTGGGTAGTCGGACATCCTTAAATTCTTCTGGCTACGTTTTCATTTGCCGCATTTGGTATTTTTTGAGACTGCCTACATCGGCAGCCAACAATCGAGTGTCGTAATAAATTTGGGCACCAAATTCCTTGCTACACTCTACATACTTGGATTGCAATTTCTGTAATTGCAGTTTAATTGAATTTAATTCTTCAATAATTTTAAACTCCTGGCGGATCCTGTTGAGCTTTTGACGATGGTGCTTAAAATCATCATGCTTCGTTCTAGATGTATTGTCGCCCATAACAGGCTGCTTGGCGCAGACCGTTGGTTGTTTGTTGAATGCGTTCAATCTTTCATTCAGATAGAAAGACTCTTTTCCCTTAGTATCGTAAGATAAGAAATCCTTCTTTTTAGTGTTGGCATTTTTAGTCAACTGTTTATTCGCGCGATCAGCGGTATTCTGCTTACGAATGCAGCCAACGCATTGCTTCATATCGCCGCCACCACAATTACCACCGGGATTCCGGTTCTCCCAGGGCGACATCATGTTGCTGTCTCTCTTGCCGTGTTTGGCCAAGGGATTTTCATAGTTGCCGCCACCACCACTCAAGTTTCGAATGCGATTTTGATTACGAAAAGCCATGTTGTTGGGTTTAGCGATTCTTATTGTTGCAGCGTATATCTGTTCTGGTTTGGAAGGTATTTTCCCTCCATAATGCAGCAGACTATTGTGGCCTTTTCCACATTGCTGGCAAGTCCAATTTTTGTAGCAGTTTATACTTTGATGGCGTCTTAAACATTTCGTACACAGCTGCTTCTGTTTCACCAAATTCCAACGTGACGAAATATCCACTTTCTTAAATTTGGAAAATTTATATATGCCATGATTTTCATTTACACAGCATACACATTTATTTTTATTAGGTTTCCTGCTTGACCAGGTTTTACTTTGAGTTTTTACTTTATTAAAGTTCCTGACGTAACTCTTCTGTTCTTTATAGCATATGGAACTTTGCACTTGTTCCAAATACTCTTGGACATCTGACAGCCGTTGAACATCTTTAGCCTTTTTGATTTGTAGGTTGTATTTCTGCAACTCTTTCCTCTCAAATTTTCGTAGTATAATGTGAACGAAAATCGGTGATATTTCCGAATCGTCCACAAATTCCAGTTTGTTTTTCATGATGTGCACTGCTTCATTGATGCTGTCTATAAACTTGTTTACAGCGGTGTCTGAATTTTCCACAAATGTCGGAAGATCCAACAGCAAATCGAGCGCCTCATTAAAAACTTTGCGTTTATTTTCGTACCGTTTAATAAGCAATTCAAACGCTGCATGATAATTGCCCGGTCCACCGGACAATAAGTGGGAAACCACTGCTCTGGCTTCACCTTCCAAGCTCATTCGCAGGTAGTTTAACTTGATGGTATCTGAGAGGTCATCCCGGTTATGGACCATCTCCTTAAACATTTCAATAAAATGTTGCCAACTTTTTCCTTCTCCATCGAATTTCGGTATGGACGGTCTTTGTGGTTCGAGTATGGCACACTTCGTCTTCGATTTAGTCTCTATCGTTTCAGCCATATCCAGTAGCATCACATTAACTGCGTACTCCAAATCAAGAAATGTTTTATCTGCACTATGTTTTGTGGGGTAACGTTTAGCAAGTTTGTCATTTTCAGCCTCCATTATTGCCCACGTTCTTTTTAGGCAGTTCATCTTTACTTCTAGATCGCCTACTGAACTTTTGGTTGTCATTCTTCGTTTACATTCACCAAGTGACTCCAATGTGCGATCCATCCATTTCTTTAAAAATTCTGCTTCAGCCTTGGGAACACCTGAATCGACTTTTATCAGTATCCTGTCAGATTCAAACATAATCTCGGACTGCAGTCTAAGTTCTTGCTGCTTCATTATCTCCATCTTTTTCGTAGAGAATGCGATAGCGCGAATAAACTCTTGTTGTTTCTGTTTAGAATATTTTTTATTCTGGTGGTGAGTATTTACTACTCCGTGTCTCTTACCGCTGGTGTGGCGAAAACTCGTATTTTTTTATGAAATATTTATTATTCCAAAGGTAGTGAGTATTTATTACTCCGAGTCTCTTACCACTGATGGGGGAAATCTCGTTGATTTTTCAATTTTACCTCAGGCGGTAAAAAAGATTTCTTTAGCTCTGGCGCTAAAGATCCGATTTTTTAACGTAGAGTCTCTTACCTTGGGTAGGGGAAAACTCTTTGTCTTTAAGGCTCGAATGGACCAAAAAATGAGTGAAACACACGTCATTCAGTTTTGAGCATTTGTAAGATACTAAATTTTATTTATACAAAAAGTGATTATATCAAATTTTGAAAATATTTCATGTTATCTAGTATAACCTCCAGCAGAGATTACAAATCAAAGCGGAGGCCAAATATACAAACATAATATACAATACAATTTTCAATACTGGTATTCATCTTAAGTACACGAAAAGTGTCACATTTCTTTTGTGTGCGGGCTGCTCCTACCACTGGCCATTATCACCATGTGGAAAAGTACGATCATGAGCGAGCGTACAAATATAATCTAATGTATACAATTTTATGGGCTGCACTTGAGAATGCAACATTACCCAACACACAATTTAAAACATGTTCAACTTTGAACATTCTGCCAGCGGAAAAAGTTCTTAAGGTTTTCTTTATTATTCTTTTTTTAAAACGTGTTCAACTTTGAACAATTACTAATTGCAAAAGAACACAATAAGAAAGCATTGATACTGACACTTGCCTAGCGAACTTAATATAAAGCAAAACATTCAACTGTAGCATACTAGACAATCGTCACATTCCTACAATCGAAGAAGTTGCACCTGGAGTAATACTTTTGAACCATTTAAATGGAACTATTTACATTAACAGCGAACCTCAGAAACTGTCTGGTACTTATGTCTTGCAATTTCACAATACTTCTATCGGGATATTAGAAAAAATCTATAATTTTTTTGAACCAACACATCTACAACCACTTCCAGCCATCTTACAACCCAGGCTTACTGAACAGAATATTGACGAAACGTTTTCTTTAGAAATGATTAAAGAACTACAAGTGAACAACACTAAAGCCATGGATCAAATAACTACGAATTATAAATGGGCACTAACTGTCAACATTGGATTTTCTTCAATAGCAATCACCCTAGTAGCCTATCTGTTATTAAAAAAGATGTTGTCTAAGAGAAAAGATTTTGTTATTTTTCCATCTGTCATTAACTCTAATACCGGAGTTCACACTTCTAGGCCTGAATTGTCTGAATTAAAAATGGAAAAAGCAGCAGGAATAACCAGAATATCCCATATTTTTAACCGAACGAGGACGCTCGATATTTAGAGGGGAGGTGTTAACGCCAAAAGTATTTACCACCCTAATACAACACAATACTGCTGATCACATTGCAATAGTTTATTGAACTACGAGGGCGGTTCGGAAAGTTCTTAGCCTATCAATGAAAGAGAATAGTTAGTTTTTCAAAAATATTTTTATTTTTCAATTTAATCTCCTGAAACTTCAATACACTTAGTCCAACGCTTATCTAGCAATTCTATCCCTTGATTAAAATAGTTTTCCTCAAGGTCTTCAAAATAGTGGTTTACAACTGTAATTTCATCTTCATTTGCGGTAAAACGCTTGCCAGCAAGGAATTTTTTTAAATTTGGGAACAGGTAAAAGTCACTGGGAGCTAAATCAGGAGAATAAGGTGGGTGGTGAAGCAACTCGTACTTTAATTCGTTGATTATAGCCATTGTTAAAACACTCTTGTGCGCTGGTGCGTTGTCTTGACGAAAAATTATTTTTTTGTGTTGTAAGCCAGGACGTTTTTCTCGAATTTGTACATTTATTTGATCTAAAAGGTTGCAATAGTACTCTGAATTTATTGTTTTACCCTTTTGCAGATAGTCAATCAATAAAATACCTTTGAAGTTCCAAAAAACCGTTGCCATAACCTTACCAGCCGATTGAATTGTTTTTGCCTTCTTTGGGGCACTTCCTCCAGCTTCAGTCCACTGTTTGGATTGTTCTTTTGTTGTCTGGAGTATAGTGGTGGATCCATGTCTCATCATTCGCTGAAAACGATCCAAACAAGCTTGAGAAATGTTCATTCTTATGCGTTTTTGGTCGACTGTTAACAAGTGCGGCACCCATCTTGCAGAAAGCTTTTTCATCAGTAGTTCTTCATGCAAAATTAAATGGACTCGATCATTTGAGATGCCCATGATATTAGCTATTTCACGCACTTTTATTCGATCATTTAATAACATATCATGCACTTTGGCTACAATTTCTGTTGTTGTTGCTGCTTTTGGACGTCCACTACGTGGTTCATCTTCAATGCTTGTACGACCACATTTAAATTCAGCAACCCAATTTTTTACTGTTGCATATGAAGGAGCACTTTCACCTAACACATTCACCATATCATTATGAATTTCTTGTCCCGATAAAATTTTTTTATATAAATATTTAATGACACCACGAATTTCTAATTTTTCCATTGTAAAAAAATCGCGGATGCGTCTTTTGTGAACACCTGTTTCTATATGAAGGAGTTGCCAGATCGAAACTTTTTTCTGTTTATACCGCGCTTTTTGTGCTAGGCTAAGAAGTTTCCGAACCGCCCTCGTACTTTAAACTGAACATAGCGATAGCACCGCACGTTCCGCTGACACAGCATACCATCGGTGGTTCACTTCCAACGGAATATTGCGAGACCAACTAAACTCCAATCCACTGCACGTTCCGCTGACAAAGCATAATATCGATGGATCGATTATTAAGTTTTGCTAATTAAGGTAGCAACGAAAGTTACTTTAAGAATAACAAAAAATAAAAAGGGCAGTTCTAATTTGAGTGTTCAAGAAAACAATTTCTATAACTTTAAATAATATCAGAGGATGCATTTAAGAAACCAATTTTTTATTTAAAAAAATATTTTTTCTTCACAGTGAGAGACGTTTATTTATTGCCTCATTTTATTTAAAAAAAATTCCGCTTATTTAAAAAATTAATTTTTATAATCATTTAAATAAGTTAAATCTATATTTTGTTTAATTCATATGTGAAAAGTGAACCCGACGCGATTTTTTTAATTTTGTTCATTTAGATTTGCAATTTACCACACCGTGCCTCGTCCGTCGTATAAAGTTAGATGTAGGCTAATACATCTTGAAACATTAGTTAATCGTCGTGCAAAATGTTCTACACACTTTTTATACAAACTAATTTGTGTCCTTATAGATTGCTCGGAACTGCTTATTCTTGTTGGGTTCAATACGCCTCTTAGAAGGTTAAGGCAAAATTAATATTTTAATATTCCGGTTCATAGAACAAATTATTCCCAACACGAGCCTCTTGTGAGAACTTTAAGATAATTTAACAGAATAAATTTAAGTTATGATTTAGATTATTTATATTCTTTGAATATATTTAATGATATTTTAGATATAATATATTTTAAGATTTAGCAAGTTTGTAAGGATTGTATTTTTGATTCATATTTTGTACTGCTCGACGTCTCTTGCATCTATATTTCAATGTAAAACATTTACAGTTCTGCTTTTGTTGGGTCCTTGACGACCTAATAAGTATGCTACTTCCAGGTCCTCGGCAAATGTCTAAGTCTAATGGCAGAGTGCTCGTAGAGTGTTTTTGCTGTGTGTTTTGTGTTTTTTTATATTTTTTTATTTAAGAATGTTATTATGTAGTTGATATTTGTTAGTCAAAATTTGGGTTTATAAATAATGTGATTAATTAATTAATCTAATTAGGGAAATTTCTGGTTATTCTGAACTATGAATAATCAGTTAATTATTAATATGATTGATCAAATTTAAATAATTTTGTTCAATATTCGAAATATTTGTCAAACAAAACAGATAGAATTATTTCAACAGTACCAAAACGTCAAGAACCGTTTACAAATTACAAACAACTTAAATCTTTACACATACAAACAAATATCAGCACCAATCAGCACGAAAAAACGTTTCAAAACAGTTTTAGTCCATTCAATCAGCTTTCGGCTCTGCTCGGCGCGCTCTCTGCCACCCTGACGCCGATTTGTAATAATTTGTATGGGCACAGTTTTAAGCTCGGCTCGGATCCGCTTTGAGCGCGCACTCTGCCATCTACCTTAGAAGTACTGTTAATAGTCTCGCTATTTGAGTTTTCTTCACATAATTATGTTATAATCGAACACCTTACAGACCCTGCACATCGGATCCATCAATAGATTTATGTATGTATTTTTAATTATGGTTCTTGACCGAAATATGGTCAGTTAACCATTTTTTCAATTTTTTAAAATAATTCTTATAAAATTCAACATAAATCTCGTATTTTAAATTTCAGATCACCGTTAGATAGTTCTAAACGATTCTAATATTAATGTATTTAAATAAAATATATATAAAAAACAAATAGATTGTAACAAATATGAAGCAAAACATTCAACTGTAGCATAATAGACAATCGTCACATTCCTACAATCGAAGAAGTTACACCTAGAGTAATATTTTTGAACCATTTAAATGGAACTATTTACATTAACAGCGAACCTCAGAAACTGTCAGGTTCTTATGTCTTGCAATTTCACAATACTTCTATCGGGATATTAGACAAAATCAATAATTTTTTTGAACCAACACATCTACAACCACTTCCAGCCATATTACAACCCAGGCTTACTGAACAGAATATTGAGGAAACGTTTTCTTTAGAAATGATTAAAGAACTACAAGTGAACAACACTAAAGCCATAGATCAAATAACTACGAATTATAAATGGGCACTAACTGTCAACATTGGATTTTCTTCAATAGCAATCACCCTAGTAGCCTATCTGTTATTAAAAAAGATGTTGTCTAAGAGAAAAGATTTTGTTATTTTTCCATCTGTCATTAACTCTAATACCGGAGTGCACACTTCTAGGCCTGAATTGTCTGAATTAAAAATGGAAAAAGCAGCAAGAATAACCAGAATATCCCATATTTTTAACCGAACGAGGACGCTCGATATTTAGAGGGGAGGTGTTAACGCCAAAAGTATTTACCACCCTAATACAACACAATACTGCTGATCACATTGCAATAGTTTATTGAACTACGAGGGCGGTTCGGAAAGTTCTTAGCCTATCAATGAAAGAGAATAGTTAGTTTTTCAAAAATATTTTTATTTTTCAATATAATCTCTTGAATCTTCAATACACTTAGTCCAACGCTTATCTAGCAATTCTATCCCTTGATTAAAATAGTTTTCCTCAACGTCTTCAAAATAGTGGTTAACAACTGTAATTGCATCTTCATTTGCGGTAAAACGCTTGCCAGCAAGGAATTTTTTAGATTTGGGAACAGGTAAAAGTCACTGGGAGCTAAATCAGGAGAATAAGGTGGGTGGTGAAGCAACTCGTACTTTAATTCGTTGATTTTGGCCATTGTTTAAACACTCTTGTGCGCTAGTGCGTTGTCTTGACGAAAAATTATTTTTTTGTGTTGTAAGCCAGGACGTTTTTCTCGAATTTGTACATTTAATTGATCTAAAGGGTTGCAATAGTACTCTGAATTTATTGTTTTACCCTTTTGCAGATAGTCAATCAATAAAATACCTTTGAAGTCCCAAAAAACCGTTGCCATAACCTTACCAGCCGATTGAATTGTTTTTGCCTTCTTTGGGGCACTTCCTCCAGCTTCAGTCCATTGTTTGGATTGTTCTTTTGTTCTATGGAGTATAGTGGTGGATCCATGTCTCATCATTCGTTGAAAACGATCCAAACAAGCTTGAGAAACGTTCATTCTTATGCGTTTTTGGTCGACTGTTAACAAGTGCGGCACCCATCTTGCAGAAAGCTTTTTCATCAGTAGTTCTTCATGCAAAATTAAATGGACTCGATCATTTGAGATGCCCATGATATTAGCTATTTTACGCACTTTTATTCGATCATTTAATAACATATCATGCACTTTAGCTACAATTTCTGTTGTTGTTGCTGCTTTTGGACGTCCACTACGTGGTTCATCTTCAATGCTTGTACGACCACGTTTAAATTCAGCAACCCAATTTTTTACTGTTGCATATGAAGGAGCACTTTCACCTAACACATTCACCATATCATTATGAATTTCTTGTCCCGATAAACCTTTTTTATATAAATATTTAATGACACCACGCAAAAAATCGCGGATGCGTCTTTTGTGAACACCTGTTTCTATATGAAGGAGTTGCCATATCGAAACTTTTTTCTGTTTATACCGCGCTTTTTGTTTTTCCGAACCGCCCTCGTACTGCAAACTGAACATAGCGACACCACGGCACGTTCCGCTGACACAGCATACCATCGGTGGTTCACTTCCAACGGAATATTGCGAGACCAACTAAACTCCAATCCACTGCACGTTCCGCTGACAAAGCATAATATCGATGGATCGATTATTAAGTTTTGCTAATTAAGGTAGCAACGAAAGTTACTTTAAGAATAACAAAAAATAAAAAGGGCAGTTCTAATTTGAGTGTTCAAGAAAACAATTTCTATAACTTTAAATAATATCAGAGGATGCATTTAAGAAACCAATGTTTTATTTAAAAAAATATTTTTTCTTCACAGTGAGAGACGTTTATTTATCGCCTCATTTTATTTAAAAAAAATTCCGCTTATTTAAAAAATTAATTTTTATAATCATTTAAATAAGGTTAATCTATTTTTTATTTAATTCATATGTGAAAAGTGAACCCGACGCGATTTTTTTAATTTTGTCCATTTAGATTTGCAATTTACCACACCGTGCCTCGTCCGTCGTATAAAGTTAGATGTAGGCTAATACATCTTGAAACATTAGTTAATCGTCGTGCAAAATGTTCTACACACTTTTTATACAAACTAATTTGTGTCCTTATAGATTGCTCGGAACTGCTTATTCTTGTTGGGTTCAATACGCCTCTTAGAAGGTTAAGGCAAAATTAATATTTTAATATTCCGGTTCATAGAACAAATTATTCCCAACACGAGCCTCTTGTGAGAACTTTAAGATAATTTAACAGAATAAATTTAAGTTATGATTTAGATTATTTATATTCTTTTAATATATTTAATGATATTTTAGATATAATATATTTTAAGATTTAGCAAGTTTGTAAGGATTGTATTTTTGATTCATATTTTGTACTGCTCGACGTCTCTTGCATCTATATTTCAATGTAAAACCTTTACAGTTCTGCTTTTGTTGGGTCCTTGACGACCTAATAAGTATGCTACTTCCCTGCAATTGTTTAAGTTAAAACAGAACTGTTTAAGACCAGGTCCTCGGCAAATGTCTAAGTCTAATGGCAGAGTGCTCGTAGAGTGTTTTTGCTGTGTGTTTTGTGTTTTTTTATATTTTTTATTTAAGAATTTTATTATGTAGTTGATATTTGTTAGTCAAAATATGGGTTTATAAATAATGTGATTAATTAATTAATCTAATAAGGGAAATTTCTGGTTATTCTGAACTATGAATAATCAGTTAATTATTAATATGATTGATCAAATTTAAATAATTTTGTTCAATATTCGAAATATTTGTCAAACAAAACAGATAGAATTATTTCAACAGTACCAAAACGTCAAGAACCGTTAACAAATTACAAACAACTTAAATCTTTACACATTCAAACAAATATCAGCACCAATCAGCACGAAAAAACGCTTCAAAACAGTTTTAGTCCATTCAATCAGCTTTCGGCTCTGCTCGGCGCGCTCTCTGCCACCCTGACGCCGATTTGTAATAATTTGTATGGGTACAGTTTTAAGAATTTTAATCAGCTCGGCTCGGATCCGCTTTGAGCGCGCACTCTGCCACCTACGCTATTTGAGTTTTCTTCACATAATCGAACACCTTTACAGACCCTGCACATCGGATCCATCAATAGATTTATGTATGTATTTTTAATTATGGTTCTTGACCGAAATATGGTCAGTTAACCATTTTTTCATTTTTTTAAAATAATTCTTATAAAATTCAACATAAATCTCGTATTTTAAATTTCAGATCACCGTTAGATAGTTCTAAACGATTCTAATATTATTGTATTTAAATAAAATATATTTAAAAAACAAATAGATTGTAACAAAAATCAGTTTACAGTGATAAAACTGACGGAAAAACAACAATCGGCCTTCAAATGTAATTTTTTTATGGTAAAAAATGTGTATATTTAGAGTGTCAGCCATAAAGATGATTAACGGAATCAAACAAAATATTAGGAAAAAAAAAATATTTAAAAAAAACATCGAGAGCAAATAAATGAAAAATTATTTTTTAAAGATACTAAAAGTAAAGGTCAGCTTTTTGACTTATAGTATACAATACAAGAGACATACCACACGATTTTACACAACACAATCATGAAGCAATATTTAAAACATAACTACTCCTAGCGAATTTACAGTCGTCAGCGACATTCCTCATAAAGGTCAAACAAGTAGACATCATACAACAATTCAGAAATAATTTAACAAAAAACTTAAAAGACACAATTACAACCACCATATGAAACTTTTAAAACTTCTGATACAATGGAAACACAAATAAATAAATAACAATAGAGGAGACCGCTGACGACATCTGTTAAATGGAAAGGACCATATACAACCTCTTAATAGCGCCAGAAATCTTTATGACAACCGTAAGAATAATAACTAAATAGTACATAAAAAGAAACTTGAAGCATAAAGAAACCAGGAACAAAGTAAAGAACGTTTGTAAACACTACGATGAAAATAAATTACACAAACAGTATCCGTAGCGGTTTTTGTTTTGGAACAATTGGCGACACTGTTTTCAGTGGCTACTCTCTTTGGGTTCCAAATATACAAACAAAGATACAAACTGCTTATTCAAAGTAATGGCAGAGGTGTGTACACAGACGCTTTAAAATAGAGAACAAACAGAAATTGCAAGAGCTAAGCTTGCATCAGTAGAATACGATAAACTAATACTTGGCATAGTGGACAAACGAGGAAATATTTGAAAGAAAACGAGGACATCTTAATACTAAGTGCATACAAAGTAGAAAAATCAGTTGTCATGTTCAAAATTTACTCCAAACAAAAGAAGACAGTACTATTAAGGGACCTGGGCACGTAGTGCATCCAACATCCACCGTACAAAACTGAAACAACAAACAAGTGGATAATTTATATAACATATAATAGACATAAACAAGAGAAAAAACTTGACGCATAAGACACAAAAAGACCCCGAAATTTATAGACAAAGACGACACTCCTCTTGTGTCTTGTTGTGAAGTAAAATCACATAATGCGCTATTTTATATATTTAAATAAAATTTATGTTATTTTACCTTTATGTTTTTAAATTGTTTTATTTGTTTATTTGCGAGATCTTTAAATGATTTGCACAAAATGATCTAGTCTTGCCTAGTCGATTTTAAATCAGTATACAACTCTGAGTCATACTCGCTTGCAAATACTTTAAACTTTTATACGATAAAATACGATAACCGCTTCATTGTAACGGTTGGGTTACATTCATTTAATCGATGCGAATTTCACAAGAATCAGAATAAAGTAATCATTTTTGTTTTAAGCTTTTTTACTTTATAACCATTGTTATTATATATTATATAGAAATAAAAAACACCACACATCATAATCACAGCACACAAGAAATCATAGTCATCACATAACGTAATAAAACCTCCCTCCTTATCATATGATCAACCAATCATATCGATAACATCATTAATTAACGTCGTTTTAGTAGCATTCTGAGCCGTCACAGCACGTGACAACCAATACTCGTTGCAGCCGCATCATTTTTTATTATTTTATTGCCGCCTTAATACAATTGGTGACATTCCGGCAATTAATTGAATGCAACGCCGAAGCCAACGTTTAATGGAAAAGATGTCTTCGGATCAGATGGACAATAAAACACGGCATAAGGACGACGGGGCAATAATGGATCTTTACCTAGCGCCAGAAACATCAGTTGCCGATTTGAAGATCGAAGTTTTGACGCTACGGAATGCCATGATGGGTTTAACACAATGCCAAATATAGGCACTGCACAACTTGCCGCAGCAATCGCTAACAATTATTTATTAACTAATAAACCCGCTGCTCGACTTGACGCAGCAACATACAATACATATTCAAAGCCGAATATTACCACTGCACAGCCTGCCGCAGCACCCAATAATACATTTTTGGTCCCCAATACGACGATAATGCCCGCATCGTTTGCGCCGACACAAGAGCATAAAATAAGTGAGTATTTAAAGCCAATTTATTATATGGCCATTACTACCGCCCAAAACCAACCCATTGTCGTTGCCCTATACTGCCACATATTCATTCGCACATACACACACATCTTCGCTGTCGAGTCCTGAGCCAATGTTGACGTCTACAATTGCTACGTCGTCGCAAGTGACTTCGGCAGTAGCAGCAACACATTCGCATTTCAATCAAGCTGACACCGCTCTACACTGGTCCATGCTACAGACCATCAATGACGGCAACCAATTTCGCAAGCTTTATGACAATGACAGTGGCCTTTGTTTATAAATTCTTATAGAGAGACGACACTAAATTATAGGTATACAAATCTGGAGAATTTAATACGTTTGCAAATGTCATTAAAAGGAAACGCAAAGGACAGGTGGAATCATTTATAGTTCACCGAGACAGTGTCACACAGGTTATAGACACATTAGAGTTACAATTTGATCATCCACAGGTACTGAACCGCATCCAGATAGCCAAAGTCCGAGCATTTCCAGCGATATCTAATAAAAGGATGTCCGAGATTGTAAATTTTAGCACGATGGCATCCAATTTGACTACATTTCTGGAAAGTGCAAATGCAAACCCTCACCTGAATAATCAGACACTGCTACGTGAGTTGATCGATAAGCCGCCACAACACAAACAAGATGAATGGATGAAACATTCTATAAACAATGTTGGCCAATATCCCAGTGTACGAGATTTTAGTTTGTGTCTGGACGAAGTTACAAATTATATTTGCCTTGCTATTGAGATTAAACCAAAGAGTATAAAAGTTGCCTATAACAGAAGGGAAAAGACGAATCCATCGTTTACAATTAAACTGATAGTCGTCCCTTGTATAGCTGCATCAAATTTTAAGATGCGTCCATATCTGATCGGTGGAAGTTCGTGAAGGAAAACAATCATTGTTTTGGTTGTCTTCGTGTGGGCCACATTTCGGGCCGTTGTCAATCAAAACGACATTGTGGTTTATCAAACTGTGGGAAATACCACAATAGAATGTTGCACGAACACAATAAACCGAAAGTAAACACAAATAACAATAGACATATTTCAAATGTTTTAAATTTAAATAATGATACCTTTGGTGATGGCAACTTATCGATATTAGATAAATCGATAACAGCAGGGTAAATACGATTATTGATGAAACGATTGATGTTATAACATTATTTAAATTTTTGCCTATTAAATTAATAGGACCAAAGGGCTCAGTTCAAATTGTAGCTTTTATTGATGAAGGGTCAAAAATTACTTTGTTGAAAAGAGATGTTGCAAGGTACATTTGCTTGAAAGTAAATTCAAGCAATCTGCGCCTCGGATCGATTGGAGGCAAAACTACAAATGAAATTTCTGAAAAGGTGGAAATGGAAATATGCCGTATAGGGGAAAACGGCTTCCCTTCTATTGTGAAAAATGTATGGACCACCACAAATTTAAATTTACCGCCACAAATCCTTAATCTGGATAGACTTAAAGAACGATTTCCGCTTCTTTGTAACGATTGGTTTACATTCATTCAATCGCCGTGAATCTCACAAGAATCAGAATAAAGTAAGCATTTTTATTTTAAGCTATTTTCTTTTTAACCATTGTTATTATATTTATTATGTAGATAATAAAACACAACACGTCATTATCACATCACACATGAAATCATAATCATCACATAATAAAACCTCCCTCCTTATCGTATCGACAACATCATTAATTCACGTCGTTTTAGTAGTATTCTGTCACAGCTCGTAACAACCAATACCCGTTGCAGCCGCAACATTTTTTATTACTTTATTGCCGCCTAAATACAATTGGTGACATTCCGGTAATTGATTGAATGCTACGCCGAAGACAACGTTTAATGGAAAAGATGTCTTCGGATCAGATGGACAATAAAACACAGAATAAGGACGACGGGGACAATAATGGATCGTTAGCTAGCGACAGTGACGACGAGAAGACACTCATGGAAACGCTAGAAACATCAGTTGCCGATTTGAAGATCGAAATTCTGACGATACGGAATGTCATGATGGGTTTAATGGGAACGTCAGTAAGCTGTCGTCCATAGCCGCAGCAAACGTTCAACAGTCGGTTGAATCAAATATATTGTACATAACAGCTGCACCAAGTGCAGCAGCAACACGCCCATCATACACAATGCCGAATACAGGCGCTGCACAACCTGAAGGAGCAATCGAAAATCTACCCACAATGCCTAACACAGGCTCTGCACATCCTGTCGCAGCAATCGCAGACTCACACACAATGCCAAATATAGGCACTGCACAACTTGCCGCAGCATTCGCTAACAATTATTTTTTAACTAATACAGCCGCTGGTCGACCTGACGCAGCAACATACAATACATATTCAAAGCCAAATATTACCACTGCACAGCATGCCGCAGCACCCAATAATATATTTTTGGTTCCCAATACAACGATAATGCCCGCATCATTTGTCCCGATGCAATAGCATAAGATAAGTGACTATTTAAAGCCAATTTATTATATGGCCATTACTACCGCCCAAAACCAAAACATTGTCATATAAATTCTTATAAAGAGACGACACTAAATTATAGGTATACAAATCTGGAGAATTGAATACGTTTGCAAAAGTCATTAAAAGGAAACGCAAAGGACAAGGTGGAATCATTTATAATTAACCCTGACAGTGTCACACAGGTTATAGACACATTAGAGTTACACTTTGATCATCCACAGGTACTGAACCGCATCCAGATCGCCAAAGTCCGAGCATTTTCATCGATATCAAATAAAAGAATGTCCGAGATTGTAAATTTTAGCACGGTGGTATCCAATTTGACTGCATTTCTGGAAAGTGCAAATGCAAACCCTCAATTGAATAATCCGACTCTGCTTGGTGAATTGGTCGATAAGCTGCCACTACACAAACGAGAGGAATGGATGAAACATTCCATAAACAATGTTGGCCAATATCCCATTGTACGCGATTTTAGTTTGTGGCTGCGCGAAGTTGCAAATTACATTTGCCTTGCTATTGAGATTGAACCAAAGAGGATAGACGTTGCCTATAACAAAAGGGAAAAGACGAATCCATCGTTTTCAATTACAACTGATAGTCGTCTTACCAATTGTGCTATGTGTCGTCAGAACCTTCCCTTGTATAGCTGCAACAAATTTTAGGATGCGCCCATATCTGATCGGTGGAAGTTCGTGAAGGAAAACAATCATTGTTTTGGTTACCTTTGTGTGGGCCACATTCGGGTCGTTGCCAATCAAAACGACATTGTGGTTTGTCGAACTGTGGGAAATACCACAATAGAATGTTACACGAACACAATAAACCGAAAATAAACACAAATAACAATAGACCGATTTCAAATGTTTTAAATATAAATAATGATACCATTGGTGATGGCAACTTATCGATAAGTAGATAAATCGATAACTGCAGGGTAATTACGATTATTTGAGAAACGATTGATGATACATTATTTAAATTTTTGCCAGTTAAATTAATAGGACCAAAGGGTACTGTTGAAATTGTAGCCTTTATTGATGAAGGGTCAAAAATTACTTTGTTGAAAAGAGATGTTGCAAGGTACATTGACTTGAAAGTAAATTCAAGCAATCTGCGCCTCGGATCGATTGGAGGCAAAACTACAAATGAAATTTCTGAAAAGGTGGAAATGGAAATATGCCGTATAGGCGAAAACGGCTTCCCTTCTATTGTGAAAAATGTATGGACCACCACAAATTTAAATTTACCGCCACAATATCTTAATCTGGATAGACTTAAAGAACGATTTCCTGAATTTAATGAAATGCAAATCGAAGATTACAATGTAGGTCCTAAATAGCTAATTGGATTGCCACACGCCCGTCCGAGCCGATTTATAAATGGACGATTATTCTGACGTACATGAGACCAATTTAGGTAACATTATATTTTGATCGAGTGAAGATTCCACGGTATGCCGAATCCACGGTATGCCGAATCGATGTCGAAATTTTGGAGCACCTACGGAAACAGATGACAGAATATCATTATTGGAAAATCTTGGCGCAAAGCTTTTGAAGCCAATGATATCTGACGAAGACGTCAGAACACAACAAATACTTAGAGATACAACGAAGAAGATAGATCTTCGATACGGGGCAGGTCTGTTATGGAAATTTGAGCAATAAGATTTAAGGGAGACCTACCCAATGGCAATGAAACGGCTTGAAAATGTGGAAGCAAAAATGATTAATGATTTGCTGAATGGTATAAGTCGAAAATGAATGATTATATATCGAAGTCGTGGTGTAAGAAAGTTGTCGCCCGATGAATGCCAATCTAGAGACGATCGTACTTGGTACTTACCACACTTTGTCATTACGGATATAAATAAAGGAAATAAACGACGTCTCGTTTTTGATGCTGCAGCATGCGTGTACATGAGAGGCCCTGCTGAATATTAGCCTAAATCATAGCTCTCAATATTATTTAAATTTCGACAGAAGAGGATTGGTGTCTGAGCAGACATAAGGGAGATGTTTCACAGGATTACAATTCGCAAGAAAGATCAGGTTGCTCAAAATTGCGTAATGGTGACGCCATGTGACCCCCTGATGAGTTCGTCATGCAGGTTATGATCTTTGGATCTGTCAAACAAGAACACTGAAACCTACAGAGACTGTCATCCCAAGGCTTATAGAGCGATCGTTGACTGTCACTACGTGGATGACTACGTACACAGCTTTGACAAGGAGGACAAGGCTGTAACTGTGACCAGGGATGTGGTAAAAATACAGCAAAAGGCCGGTTTCGAATTAAGGGGCTTCGTGTCATACTCAAAGGGTTATTGCGTCAACCGTAGAGGTCAACTAGTGCGATTTAAGAGTGACAGGAGCACAAATTTTATTGGGGCAAGCAATGAAAAGTTTGTTTTCGACGAAGCGGAGGTAGCAGATGAATGTACGTGGCGAGCTATATAATGGATATTTAATACCCCGGCAAATCCATCAGCAGGCGTCGCTTGGGAGCGAATGGTTCACTCCATAAAAAATTTATTGAAATTCACGTTGAAGGAGAAAACGCCGCAGGTTGATACGATGCATAGTCTATTATTCGAGGCTGAGAATCTAATAAAATCTCGTCCATTGATGCACCTTCAAATTGAAAATACGATGTCCTAATGCAACTCAGACTCCTGCAGTTTCGGAAAGAGTTTGCATAAGAAAGCAGTGGCATATAATTCTACAATTAAAACAAGTGTTTTGGAAGAGGTTGGTGTCGGAATACCATCCGGAATTGACACGGCGAGAAAAGTGGTACAGGCCAGTGAAGCCATTGCAGATAGGAGATGTGGTCATTGTACGCGATGACAATGAGGCTCGTAGAGGGACCATTGGGGTGTGGTCGAAGAGGTGTTTCCGGCGGCAGATGGGCAGTGGTAAGAACTTTGAGTGGCAAACTCCGACGACCTGAATCAAAATTGGCTGTACTGGACGTTGGGGATGAGTCTTCCGAGTCGACTCACGGGTGGTGGGATGCTGTGAAGTAAAACCACATTGAATTAAATTTCTGTTATTTTATCGTTATGTTTTTAAATTGCCTTATTTGTTTGTTTGCAAGATCTTTAAATGTTTTGCGCAAAATGATCTAGTCTTGTCTAGTCAATTTTAAGTCAGCATACAACTCTGTGTCATACTCGCTTGCAAATACTCATTTTATACGATAATTCATTGTAACGATTGGTTTACATTCATTCAATCGCCACGAAGCGGCGTTTTTACTTTATAACCATTTTTATTATATAGATAATAAAACACAACACGTCATAATCACATTACACATGAAATCATAATCATCACACCACATAATAAAACTTCCCTCCTTATCATACGAGGGCGGTAACTTCTTAGCCTAGCACAAAAAGCGCGGTATAAACAGAAAGTTAAGTGTTTTGGAAACTTCCATCTCTGCTATGAACACATGTTAAATTTTGTTTCGATCTGGCAACTCCGTCATATAGAAACAAGTGTTCACAAAAGACGCATCCGCGATTTTTTTACAATGGAAAAATTAGAAATGCGTGGTGTCATTAAATATTTACATAAAAAAGGTTTATCGGGACAAGAAATTCATAATGATATGGTGAATGTGTTAGGTGAATGTGCTCTTCATATGCAACAGTAAAAAATTGGGTTGCTGAATTTAAACGTGGTCGTACAAGCATTGAAGATGAACCACGTAGTGGACGTCCAAAAACAGCAACAACAACAGAAATTGTAGCCAAAGTGCATGATATGTTATTAAATGATCGACGAATAAATGTGCGTGAAATAGCTAATATCATGGGCATCTCAAATGATCGAGTCCATTTAATTTTGCATGAATAACTACTGATGAAAAAGCTTTCTGCAAGATGGGTGCCGCACTTGTTAACAGTCGACCAAAAACGCATAAGAATGAACATTTCTCAAGCTTGTTTGGATCGGTTTTAGCGAAATAAAATGGATTTTAAGCGTCGTTTCATAACTGTTGATGAGACATGGATCCACCACTATACTCCAGAGAACAAAAGAACAATCCAAACAATGGACTGAAGCTGGGGGAAGTGCCCCAAAGAAGGCAAAAACAATTCAATCGGCTGGTAAGGTTATGGCAACGGGGTTTTGGGACTTCAAAGGTATTTTATTGATTGACTATCTGCAAAAGGGTAAAACAATAAATTCAGAGTACTATTGCAACTTTTTAGATCAATTAAATGTACAAATTCGAGAAAAACGTCCTGGCTTACAACACAAAAAATAATTTTTCATCAAGACAACGCACCAGCGCACAAGAGTGTTTAAACAATGGCTAAAATCAACGATTGAAAGTACGAGTTGCTTGACCTCCCACCTTATTCTCCCGATTTTCCCAGTGACTTTTACCTGTTCCCAAATCTAAAAAAATTCCTTGCTGGCAAGCGTTTTACCTCAAATGAAGATGCAATTACAGTTGTAAACCACTATTTTGAAGACCTTGAGGAAAACTATTTTAAAAATATTTTTATTTTGAAAAATAAAAATATTTTTGAAAAACTAACTATTCTCTTTCATTGATAGGCTAAGAACTTACCGAACCGCCCTCGTATGATCAAGCAATCATATCGATAACATCATTAATTAACGTCGTTTTATTATTAATCTGAGCCGTCACAGCCAGTGACAACCAATACATCCAAGTGACAACCAATAAGCTAAGAACTTTCCGAACCGCCCTCGTATGATCAAGCAATCATATCGATAACCTCATTAATTAACGTCGTTTTATTATTAATCTAAGCCGTCACAGCCAGTGACAACCAATACTCGTTGCAGCCGCAACACCTCTACACCCTATATTTTCTTCAATGAACTACCCTGGATATAACGTTATTATTTTACTCCCCATTATTCCATTAGGTGGACCGATATTGTTAAATGCAGTCAGCAGGTGATTAGCTAGCTTAAATATTTTTGGTTGCTTAAAACATTAGCCATGGAACCAACTATAATACCCCGTTCCACGTAGTGCAGGGTATTAGGTAGTGTTTTCTAACATAGCACCATCATATATACCAACAACTATCGTCTTATTGGTTTTAATTGTCGGAATATGTATAGCCTTTCGAAGTCCGGAGTTATATATGTGCGAACACGCGTTTTTGACAATTTTAACACATATAACCTAAAATAATATGATATCATTCTTTTAAAATTTGTAAACGATCGGTTAATTCGTTTTTCCATTACTGCGATCGTAAAAGGGGACGTGGCACCGCCCACTTTTTCTTCAGGATTTGTTTCGATCCATGCCGAAATCATATTTTTTAAATATTAATCATATCTCTTATAGTTCATGAGATATTGCGTTTTTATACTCCCCACCATCGGATGGGATTTTATATAGAGTGCCATTCTGTTTGTAACGCATCGAAATATTAGTTTGCGACAGTATAAAATATTTTGATTATCGATCGCCATAAAATTCTAAGACAATCTAACCATGCCCGTCTGCTGAAAGCACGATTCAGTTCAAGCAAATAGAGTCAAACTTACTAGATATATATGTTATAGTCGGAGTTGCATTGCTATTGCAAATGGACCAAATCGGACAAAAGAAGAAAAAAGTTCACATTTGAGTGAGTAAATTAAATACTGAAGATATTTTTAATCTTCTGATATTTTTGCTATAAAACTTATTTTAATACCTTGTAAATCAGTTTTTTTGGAAATGATTGGTATAGATTATTTGACCTTCCAGTTAATGGGCGTCGTTCAAGCGCCAGAACCCAAAAACGGTATCCTTATGTTTGAGGACTTATATAGAAACGGTCAAGTCTTCTCAAAAATCCAAATATGTATCTTTATTTCAGATTTGGAGCATATAGACACAAGGGACCCAAAAATCGGACTTCTTCAACTATGGACATTTTGATATTACACAACAATAAAATCACGAATCAGTATATCACAAGTTATATTATTTGAAGAAATTTGAGACCTTGACTTCAAACATGGGCATATCGGTACTCAGAAACACAAGAATTTTATGAAGAAACTAAAAAGAAAATTTATTTTACCATTTGGCTTAATTCGAGGCCTTAACCAAGGGGCGTGGTCTATGGTCCCTTGCACCAAAAGACTATCCCCTATGTTCAGGCACAAGAGTATCCGGAACAGGAAAAGTCGGAAAACTCAAAAAATCTAAAACTGATTATTGGTATGGAATTTAGAGTTCTGGAATGGAAAAATAGGAAGCTATTAGTGAAAAACTTGGGAAATTCCGGAAAAACGTGAAAATTTTAAATTTAGACAGCGAAGCTTTCTGGAGAGGGCTGTCACCGACCTGAAATCGCGATAAAATCAGTGTGCAGCCAAAAAATCAATGTCACTTTGCCATTTTGTTAAACTCTTGCCGTCTATTTAGATATACATAGATACACGAGGTCTTGAACCGGCTAATCCCTGTTCAATTTCGGCAAAATGTTTCATTTTATGGCATTATTTGATGATTTTGGACGATGCTGAAAAACACGTTGTGGAAAGGTGGAAAAGTTAATATGTAAAGATGTGGCGCTATACTGCCATCAATGCCACAACCCCATAGATGGCGCTATACGTTGCCTTAAGCTGAGCGCACTTTGGCAATTACACTTTTCGCATTGTTATTTTTTTTAAACAATTGAATCGCGCTGCTTTTGAATATCACATTATACAATATCGCCTACAAAGATCTTAGCGGCGTTGATATAGGTTCACTGTCTGTCGTATGCCAGCATTGAAGTTTTAATCAGAAAATCCCAGCTTATGCTGCGCTGGTGGAACGGTAAAATTGCCCGCTAATGACGTAGCATTATTATTAAACAGAATAATTCTTCTAATTTTTTTTTACGAAATTTCTTCCAACATTAGTATTCAAGGGATAAACTTGATCAGCGTTGTGAAATTTTACTGCGACTAAACTTGAAATGATCGAACAATTGAAAAACCTTAAGCATTATGAATTGGTCAGTTTGTCCAAAACCACATGCGCTAATGGCTACGATAGACAATTCAATGCTCCCACTATCAATGAGGTCGCAGTTATGAATGTTGGCGATCATCACAATATATTGTTCTTTATCGTCAGTATGGTGGAAATTTGAAATGTTTTGGATAAATGTTATCAGTTTTTATTAAACAAATGTGCCATTTTTCTTCCCTCGAGTTTTGCATATTATAATAATACTTCAGATAATTATCTGAAGTAACTTCACTTAATTGTAAATAAAAGCAGAACGCGTTAATCGATTTCTATGATCTATGTCGCATTTTGTTTATAGGTTATGTGACTTTACGTGAAAGTTATAAGACTCTTCACGTTTTTCCGTTTGGGATTTATATGTTTTAAAAAAAAAAAATTTTTTGGCAAAATTTTCTTCATAAATTTATTTCTAATTGCAAAAATGTTGAATGATAGAGAAACAGTATATTAATAGATTAAAGAAAATGTAATTATTAATTTTTCTTAATTTATTTAAGCAAAATCGAACTAGTCGTTCTCGAGTTATGTCAAACTACGTTTTTGCCAACATTTTACAACTAAGCGAAAAAACATCAAGATAAGGAAAAAATGTAAAAGGTCATAAAAAAAACTGGCACATACGAACGCAAAACCCTTTGAGGGTTTTAATATACTGACCTGGTACCATCACCCTGACCCCCCAGATTGACTGTTGTACTGTGTTATCTGACCACTCCATGATGATAGTTGAAGCAATTTTAAAATCCCGTTACAGACACGCTATTGAGGTTAGTTTTCAAAACCCATATGACATTAACGGGTGTGTTAAATGTTGTAACAGTATTTATGTCCCTACTAAGTATAGTTAAGAATATGCTAATATTTGGTACGCACTCATGGACCTAAAGGTTTTTAAAAACCGTTATCTGAAAATGTTTACTAAAGTAACATAGAAAAATAAGCAATACGCGTGTACAGGGATTAAATACGAGAAGAATATTTTTCTAAGTTTCAAAATTCTGTAAATATTGTTAAGTCCGTACCATGGACTATTTCGTCAAATAAGTTTTTTATCAATGTTCTATGAAAATTATTATTAACGGTACATTTTTTCAGCCGAATTTAAGCCAAATCAAACCCGCCTTTAAAATAAATAATTTAGTGCCAAAATCTCAAAATCGATGAAAATTTGGTTAATCGGCATTCAATCCAATTGTCTATTAAAGGCACGAAAGCTGACAAACGACATCGAAAATATGAATATTACGGATTCAATATATGTTTATTTTAAGTTTTGGCTGGATAAGGGTTGGACGCAGGAACCGAACGGGTCCAAAAACGCCCCTTAGGTTCAAAGGAAGGGACCACCGGTGTGGTGCTTTAGCTGAGATACTAGCTTTAGCTGAGATACTAGTCCGACTCATAGTCAATGGTCCAGCGCGTTCTGTCGGAAATATTGCTGCTGTGGGAGAGAACTGATGGAAGAAATAATAAAACCGAACGGGCTTTAGCAAAAATAAGAGAAAGATGAATTCTGTACACTAAAAAAAAGTTATTTGAGTTTCTTAATGTAGTAATATACATCAGCATTCATGTACATTTATTAAGAACCTGGACCTATTTTGCACTCGGACTTCGGGTCCTTCAACTATGGACACATGGGTATTAAAAAACAACAAAAATTGTCTTCACTAAATATATACTTGAGGTGTCGACCCATAGCTCAAAAGTTGGTGAAGTGCCGAAAGTTTGGTTCCTTCGAACATCGACTTATGGTTACCAAGAAACAGTGGAATTTTCAACACTCATCACAATATGCTTTAATTTTGTATGATTTGTCCTTATTTTAGGCCCGAATCTACGGGCTCCCTTGGACCCCCTTAACACTGGACATATTCTTGTCAAACAAGGAGCCACAACAAAGAACCATATTTCCTGATACTATCAATGACATACTATAACGCAATCCATGGTATAGAGCATAAACGCTTCGGCCCCGACGAACTTACGAATTGTTCACTTGTTAAGTTCAGGATTGTTGCGTTTTCGAGAGGTTGACCTTGTAAGGATAAAATTGTTACTCTTGACCGATCTGGCCCATTTCAATGCCAACCGTTGCAGTTAATCAAAAAATTTTCAAAATTTCAGCCATTTAGCTTCAAAAGTGCGACTTTTAGTTTGCTTTTCACAGGTAGACGAACATGGCTTGATCATCTTAAAATTGTATGACTATTCTAAAAATATAAAATATATATATATATATATATATCTATATATATATATATATATATATATATATATATATATATATATATATATATATATATATATATATATATATATATATATATATATATATATATATATATATATATATATATATATATATATATATATATATATATATATATATATATATATATATATATATATATATATATATATATATATATGAGTACAATTTCTATATTACAGCAGATTTTCGGCACTTTTCAACATCACCCTGTCCGATTTTTTTGTTCTTTATTGAAAATAAGCAGACCCCTATTATTTTAAGCTATATGACCTTCGGCTGACCCGTTGGATTTTTATGAAATTGTATTTTTGTTTTCATCTTCGCGATTTTTTTTGTATTAGTTACAAAAATGAATGTGTTTTCTGTTTTGTAATCCATACAACCAATAACAGTACCATTATTGAAAGACAGTAAATAGCTATGTAAAATTACATAACTATTTACAGTAAATAGTTATGTAAACCTATACCCTACAATATAAAGTCAAAATTCTGGATAATTATTAAATGTATATTTATATAACTTTGTAACACAGTGAAGATATGTGTATTTTGTCCCTACCCTTCAAGAGTACCAAAATATGAAAATATATTTAAAAAAATGTTTGATACAATTTTTGTTTGGGACTTTGTAATTTTTTAAAAGAATGTGGTTTAACAAGTTTTCAGGTTGTGGCATCAATGTTATGTATTTACCATATAAAATTAGCAAATGGTCAATCAGCTGTTCACACAAAATATATATTAGAAACTTTTTTCAAAAAGGTAAGCTTTCTAATAATGCTTTCATCATAGCATTTCCATGAATAATGTTCCTACTTTTGCCACCACTTTGAAGGTATCTCATCTATTAAGAGGAAAAGGAATCGTGAGAGCAGTAGTGGAAGCGATAACAGCGACAATACTCATTTCACAATCAATATAGAAATCGATGCAAATGATGGATGCCACATAAATGATGTGGGGCGTTATGTTGGACGAGATCATCAACTGTCAGCTGAGAAGAGAAAGGATATTCTGCTCCGACCATGGGTTCCTGAAGCTAAGTATGATTTTCAAAATGATGCACAAAGTTTACAAAGAAAATTCAGCTATGCTTGGCTAGACTAATATGCACCGTGTTTAGTCTATTCCAAGCGTTTAAAAGGTGTTCTTTGCAAGTACTGTGTACTGTTTCCACCAGTTCCTGGAACTGTCCGAGGAGTATTGGGTTTATTTATTATCCGGCCTTTTTTAAGATTTAAAAATAACCACGAAGACTGCAAAAAGCACAAGCCTTCACCTGACTGCAACCGCTGCAGAAAAGGATTTTGTTGAAGATGTGCCTATAGATGTGCAATTACAAAACAGTAACGAGAAACTCAATGAAGACAATAGAAATATAATGTCATCAATTATTTCATGTGTGATATTTCGCGGAACTCACGATATGCCACTCTGGGTCGTGCTATTAGATTAAATAAACATGAGGATCGATTCTGGTGACACTAAATTGAAAAGCCATATAGAAAAATGCCGCCGGAACACAATTTTTACTTCACCACAAATTCAAAATGAGTTTGAAAGAGCAGCTTTCAATTGGTTTGCGCTTTACGACAACAAAGAGGGTAGAATAAGAAAAGAATTCGTTGGATTTACAGAGCTTACATCACAAGACGCTTGCATCATTGCTACAGAAATAGACAAATTTTTGATGAACAACGAACTAACACCAGAATATTGCGTTGGATTTGGCTTCGATGGCTGTTCTACAGTGGCAGGCAAAGAAGGCGGAGTACAAGCCATTTAAAGTAAAAAAGTAAAAGTAGACGATAAAAGATGTGATTAACTTTTTCCGTGAATCGACAACGCGTAGGAATTATGCTCCTAATATATCTTGCTTGTGTGAAACAAGATGGTCGGAAAAGTACAAAGCTATCAGAAAATTTTCTCAAAATTTTACTGATATTGTCAATACTTTAGACAAGCTGTCAATAGAAGGAAACTCTAGCACAAGAAAGTCTGCATCCCAGTTTTATTCTGCGGTGACAAGGCCAGTGTTCATCATTGCTTTAATGACAATTGCAAAATATTCGACGTTACTGGAACCTACAGCAAACATTTTGCAAACAAAGTCATTGCGGTTGGTCAGAACATTGAAAGTATTTTGTGCGTGCTTAAAAATGATCGAATAAATGCAGAAGGAATCACAGAAGAGTTGATTGGCAAATCGCGAATGATTTCAACCGACCTAGGAGTAGAAATTTCTCTGCCACGTTTAGCTGAAAAACAGAAGTAATCCACCAGCAGCCAATGAAAATGAATACTGGCGACGATCTATAATTATAACGTATCTGGATTCTCTAACAACCTCTTTGGAACTACGATTTTCGAATGAAAATACTCCAGCTTTTGCGCTATCTAGATTGCACCCATTGTATGTATATGGGTGAATGTTCTAGTGAAAAGGTACATAAAAACTCAAAGCTTCTCCAACAGATGTATGGTCAAGATATCGGAGGTGAATTAATTCTTTGGTACAATCTGAGGAAGAAAATGAATTTGTGCGAACAAGACTTGTAGGGTATTGAAGTTGTTGAACTATTTAAAGGCACAAATGAATTTCTACCTACGATAAAAAAATACATTTCTATTTTAAGCGACTTACCATGAACAACAGCGACTGCAGAGCGTTCCTTTAGTACACTTCGTAGAGTTAAAACGTGGTTGAGGAGCACAACAGGAGGGGAAAGGCTTTCCGGGCTATGCCTCATGAGCGTGCACAGAAAATTAGTTAACGAAATCCGCGTGATCATTGAGAAGGAAAGAATTGAAAATTTTGCAGAAAATCCTATGCGTTTGTTATTATTGTAGCAAAAAAAACGATTAAAAATTAATACTTTTGCTACTGAATTACTTGAATTCGTTAATTTTAAATCATAAAGTTTTACCAATAAAAGTTATTTAATTTTTTGTTTATCTTTATTTAAAATATTTTCAAAACAATGAGTATTCATTTTTCAATAGGTAAGTACCTTCTTAAAGTTTTAAATTTTTTTGTATGTAAAAATAATACATATTAAGAAAATACAAGAACTTCGGCCCCCTAATTTAGATCCTGGCTACGCCCCTGCTCACAGGTGATGTGTTAACACCTTTTTGTTAAGCGGTTCCTGTTCGATTTCTATGAACACATAAGTAAATGTTACATTGGAAAATTAAAAACGAAAAAAATCGCAATTTCTAAATAAACACCAACACACAATGCCAAAATGGAGGGAACTGTTTCGCAGTTTAAGAATAACAAAACTGCAACATCATCACCTATCACAATGATAATTTCTAAATTTACTGCGAATAGATATTGTTTGCTACGAGCCACGGCAGGGGCCCGCCAGATGGTTTAAAAATAAAACGTTTATCAGTTTCAGACCCAGCTGAATCGATTGTGCGATGTGAGGTCATATGTCGTAATATGTATATATGAAAAAATAATTGTTTGCCTAAACCGGAAAGCAGGGACAACGAGTGATTGTTTTTGTCGTTCTGTGTAAAAATAAAAACGAAAGCTGTAAAAAATAGAAGAACACAGCTTAAGTTTGATGGAGTCTTTTAACAAGCGTAGACATGCTTTCACAAGGTGAGGGTTCTTATTAATGAATTTTGGATGAAACTTTAAACTAGTGGTGACTTGACAATGAATGTTTGCAACAATTCTAATGAATAACGATGAAATTGTGCACAGTAACAATCATTATGTGCTCAAAGAACTTCAGATACCACAATCTTGTCGATCAGGCACAACATGATATTTCGTTTTAAACTCATGTTTGTAATGATATAATTTTTGTATTTTACTTTAACAATTTTTTTTATTGGAAATTTTCGGTTTTCTATTTTGTAGTTCTATTGTCCTTTCCTATGGTATATAAATTTATTAAAAATGTTGATGGCTTCTTGCTTTATACTCAACTTTTGTATAAACAAAATATATAAAAAAATCAATTTTGAAGCCTTCTAGCTGCAAAACTAGGCCGTGATAATTTATGACCACTTGATTTCTAAAAACGACATATGGCTCGTCTTTCTGGGGTGTGGCAGCGACCTCTAATAATGAAAATATAGGCTAATATTTATTGTAGTATAGCTGCGCCATCTATTGTTTATTTATAAAACTAATTATAGATTAATTTAGACTGATCCAAGATCTTTCAGTAATGGTACTGTTCTTGGTTGTATGAAATACAAAACCGAAAACACATTCATTTTACGTAACTAATACAAAAAAAGCAAAAATAAAAAAAAAAAAAAATGTTAAACAAAATCTAAAGGGTCAGCCGAAGGTTATTCAGCTTAAAAAATAGGGGTCTGCTTATTTCCAATAAAGAACACAAAAAAAATCGGATAGGGTGTGGTTGAACCTGTGGAGAGCATCGTATACATAACCAGTTTTTTGAAGTGGTGAAAGGAAATGACACATTTAATATAATATATTCACAATCTGATATTGGGTGTAAAAGGTAAGTCGGGCGACGCCGACTATATTATACCCTGCACTTCTGGATGTTTGGACAAGCCTAGAATATAAAGGTTTCTTTTCGCCCGTGGACGGTCTCTATTTTTACTCAGATTTGAAATTGTATCCTTGTTGTATACAATACGTGGCTTCTAGTGCTAAAAAAATAATGTCGGATGATTGTCTTCAATTCAAATAGTTCGACCACATTTATAATGAATTCCATAAAGATCGGAGAAAAAATACGGCCAGTATTTGATGATAAAATATAATTATCTTGTACGTCGATCTATCAATATTAAAATTTTAATGGATTTTCTACAATTTCTACAACGTCCGTCCTTGGTACAAGGAACTTACTTGTACCAAAATTCATCCTGCTTGGTCGTAATAATTCTAGAGCTAAAGACATAAAATTAGAATTATCAAGTCGGTTTTTAAACACCGGCGGTTCAATTTCTTGTCACGGAAAAATCTATTAGCATCATAAAAAAAAATTCTTGATTAAGTTGCTACACACCAAACGAGTAGGCTAATCTTTTTGATAATTTTTTTAGATGCAACTTTCACCAATCCAACAATCAAGCACTTGGTTATCAGTTATAAGATAATGTTCCTTCTGTTATTGACATGGACTTTGTCCAGTTTTTTGACAGTGAAGTATGTAGTGGTTTTCTCGAACTCAAAGATTCTACTGCGGCAAAATTTCATAAAAAATGTTGTGCCACAGTGTGTCTTCCATTGCAGTACATTTTCAATTTTTCTCTAAAAGGCGGCATATTCTTAGATTGCTGAAAAATCTCGTCAATTCCTCTAATTCATAAGTTAGAGCCAAAGGGGACTGCAGTCATTTATCCTTTTATTTCGAAGCACCAACATGTTTTCATTAAACATCTTTTACGGTTTCTAATTTTTGTATAAAATTGCTTATACAAAAAGTTAACTATCAGGTGGATATACTTTATATAGATTTCTGCAAGGCTTTTGATAAAGTATCGCATTCTATACTTTTGTTAAAAGTGTTTAAAATTGGCTTCCATTCTTCTCTTATGTATCTATTAATTCGACTAAATCTGATCCCTACATAGCTGTATCTGGCATATCGCTGCGTAGTATTTTAGGACCTATTTTATATATATTATTTTTTAATGATATTTTTTCGTGTTTTCTGTTGTCTAAATTCTTAATTTATGCTGGTGATTTAAAGCTTTCTCTAGTATACTGCGTATTTATGATAAAATTTACTGCAGCACTGAAATCGGGTACCATTAAATATCGCAAAATGTTTCCATCTTACGTATGGAAGGATTTTCTTGGGTACTAATTCAGTTTACTTTATTAACAATCAGCAACTTCAAGCAGTTAACAACAATCTGGGTTCCAATGTTTTTTTCGACGCTAACTTAAATTTCAATTTGCATGTTGATTACATTATGGCAAAAGCCTGTTCAGTTCCGGCTTTTATAAAAAGAAATAGTAAAGATTTTACAAATCCATGTATCCGAAAGTTTTTGTGTATTACATTCGTTAGATCGAAACTTGAATATGGTTCTATTGCTTGGGCCCTGTATTATGCAATTCACTGTAATCGTATTGAGAGATTACAAAAACGTTTTATAGTATTTTCGTTACTTGCTGCGCCTATTTGCAGCCCTCGCACACTGTGGTAAATCACAAATCTAGGGGGACAAAATTAAAACATAAAAAGTCCGGCAACATTTCTCCTGTTCATTTAAAGAGCTTCTCTATACTATAGGTTACTGTAATTCATGTTTTTGTTGTTGTTGTTAGCTCTGATTAGGAAAAGTAAACTCTAAAATCAGTTGTTGTTAACAGGTGCAGTCAGGTTTCAAAGAAAAGCGTATTTTTTGTGTGACTTTGGTTAATGATTAAAGAGGCTACGGTGATTTTACTGTCAATAATTTTTTTTATTGTAATTAGGCTCTATTTCAAGGAAATATATTAAAAATTTAATTAAAATATTCCATCGTAAGTACTAAAAAAATATTTTTGTGAGAAGTTCAGAAAGTACATAATAAGATATTTCCTTTTTTCAAGTAGAGTTAAAACTGTTTTTTCGCATAGTTCCGGTTAATATTTGAAGTGTTCACTTAAAGGTAAATCAAAACCATCTTGTGACCGCCATACATATTTTTTCACTTTTCAAGTATGACCATCACTCTTTCGCGAAACGAAATTTTTAAAGAATGGTTAAAAACTCCCAAAATATATCACAAAGACGCCTTATTGACATTAATAATGGTTAGATATGGTCTTCAAGATATACCAGAAGACGTGAAAAAAAAATCTTAAGGCAAATGTTAACATTATTTTTTTAAGCTAGCCGAAAAATTGATTAAATTCAGTTTGGCTTGATGAACCGTATGTATTGCCTGAAAGTGTACAACCGAAAAGTTGTCAAAAAGCTAGAAGAAACCGAAAAACTTTGATGACTGTAGTGAAAAACGAAAAATAAAATGTCTTTTAGATTCGGCTGACCCTCAAGAAATTATGAAAGCTAGTGAGATGGAGTTTCAGAAAATGGGAAAGCGAGATTCAGCCAGACTTGTGAAAGATCTGTCAAAAGCTTCATCCAGTACGGAAGTGAAAAAAATGTGTAACAGATTTAGCTCCGAGTCTGTACCTTAAGGAAGCCTTTCTCCCGATGAAGACTTATTTTTAATGATTGATGCTTATTTATCGAAACATTAATACGATGTTATTTGGCTAAAAGTGAACGCAAAATCTTCTTCGCACCTATACTCATGTTGAAAAAGCTTAGAAAGACTTTTATCCAGCTGAAACAGAAATCACTGAGATGCATGCAAAAGGTTCACTCCAGTCATTAGTGAATCATACCAATGAAAGGTTTGTTTGGTTTTAAAAGACGTTTTAGTCGGTATGGATGAACTGAAAACTGATAAAAATCGTCTTAATATTTTGATAAAATGGGGATGAGATGGGGCTCAGCAGAAGCAGTATAAACAGAAATTTACTTCGGAAGAGTGCCATACAGAAGAAAGTTAATGTAGTTTTTCAATGTTTGCTATTCAAATGAATTTTAGAATATAGAATAATAATTGTATGGAAAAATCCTGTATGTTTTTACCAAAGAGTCCGCTGAGTTAATTTTTCAAGAAGTTAAATAGACGGCAAAATTTGTACCGCGCTATCATCTGTAACATCTTCTTCTCAAACGTGTTTTATATGTGAAGCGAAACCAAGTGAACTAAATAAACCATCTGGGATTTTAAACAAAATTGTCGATGAACGATTTTTAGCCTTTGGAATGTCTCCGCTGCATTCATGGGTCCGTTTTATGGAGTGTGTGTTACATATATCATACAAGCTTCCTATAAAGACCAGGCAAGCTCGAGGACTGGAAAATAAAGCAGAAGTGGATGCAAAATAAATATATCCATATCTACAAGCAACCCCCCACACTGGGGTTGCTTGTAGACATGCCAACACAACATGGAGGTCTCACGAATGATGGTAATACTGCTAGACGGTTCTTTAGAGCAGCAGAAAAGAGTTCAGAAATCACTGGTGCCAATAAAGAATTAATTGAACGGTTTCGTATTAGTTTGGAAACTATAATTATTTCTACTTCTTTTTCATTTTCAAAACCAACACTGAACAAAATTGATATATAAAAAATGAGAAGTAAATTAATATTAAGCTGGAAAACGCAAGTTTTGTATTATGATTGTTTTCTTTTCAAATGAAATTTATTGAAGAAACTGAGAAGCATATTATACATCAAACAGAAAGCAAAAAAGAATTAGTTTTGTGAAAAATATTTTCAAAAAGCATGAAAAAAATAATTTTTCCAACATTTTGCTTCATAAGCACCACAAAAATTTTCTCAATTATTTTTTTAAAATTTTTTTAGTGTTAGACAGGTCTCTAGCAATAATTTGGCTTTTACAGATTGAAAAAATATCAATTAGTCGACGAGTTATATCCATATAAACAATATGCTGAAAAGTTCAAAGGTCGATTCAAAATAAATTCGAACTAACATAAACAATCGCCGCGATACGAATCATTTAATTTAGTCTATATTTTCACCTTTCCTCTCTGAATCGACCTAACTTTTGCTTACCTGTTTGTTCCACAGTGTTATTCAATGATTTTGGACTTGTTGTGAAATTTGGGAAGTTTATACTGCATTTTTATTAGGCCATTTATTCTCGTTTTCGCTCGAAACTTTTCAAAACGTCTCAACCTATTTCCACACAATTTGTGGTGGTTTTTATTCTCATTTTGGTTTTCGTTTGACAGTTCATTATTGTTTACAAACAAAGAACAACGTGGTGACTATTAAAATATTGAATTACATATTTTTCTTAAACAAATGGTTAAATTAAAGCTAAAGGCGTGTTTTTTTTAATTTATTACTTGATGTATACGAGAAATTGAGGGTGCTCGATGATACAATAGAACAATGTAAAAGAGAACGAGTACAAATTTTAGGTCGCATACAAAATTTGCCAGGCACACATTATGTTTGCTTATAGCAGCCCATTCTATCTTACTCCCCGTAACTGGTCTACGTATTCTCTCCATACGTCAATAAGCATACGTTCTTCACTTTCGGCCCAATTTTTTTTCTTTTGTATGTTTTTTTAAGTTTTTTTCTTGTAGCACGCTCATTTTTACTTTTACTTCATAAAATATCTATTTCACCAAATATGTTTGACGTTGGATTAAAATTGTCTGCATTGAGATAACAAACCAACGATAAAAAAACGATTATTTTGGAGATGACACACTTTATTTAAGGTGGCATCGTCTGTGCGAAACGTTTTCGTTCCTCTTTCGTACAAAAACAAGTCAAAGTGAGACGTTTTCATCACTTGAATTTGTGTGGGAAAACGTTTCATTTTGACTTGTTTTGGCCAAACTTTTGAAAACACTTTAAAAGTGCCTAGTGAAAAAAGAGCATTAGGATAATTGTGAAATTCATGGTAACGAAATAAGTTTTGAGTGAATTTTGGGGGGAGTTAACGACGTAAATAACAGATGTGCTGCCATCAATGATAGATGGCGCTCTATGTTGACCTAGGCTGAGCCCAATTTTACAGGGGCACTTTTCGTATTGTCATTTTCTGTTAACATATGTGCCATTTTTCTTGCTGCAATTGCCTCGAGTTTTGCGTATTATTACATTGATTTCGAATAGTCATATAATGCGTATCACATCCGCAAATGGTACAAGAATTAAAATCAATTGAAATTAAATGCGATATTAATCAATTCGATAATTTTTTCAGGAAACAGGTTGACGTAAGTTTATCGTATTGGATTGCAGGCATTATATTTAATGTGTCGCAATACATACATACATTTATTCCGTAAGTTTTTATTTTTTCAAAAGAATTTTCTTTTTAATAGGAGTAGTCAAAAAAATACTCCAACTATACTTATACTAATAATACTTAACTAAAGCCCAATATTAATCGATCAAACCTTGGACGACGTATACGTCCTCAATTTCGACAAAATATTTCTAGAAGGCCCCAGTAATAAATGTAGGATTGAGTTGCGCTGCATTTGAATACGTGAATACATGAGCATAATGAATTGGTCAGATTGTTCAAAGCTGCATTGGATAAAATAAATTTTGACGACCACAAAACCATTATCAGAACAGACAAAATACTGACTGCAGGCTATGCTAGACAATTCAATGGTCCGACTATTATTGTTGGTGAGAATGTGAAAGAATGTGTTCTTTATCGCCGGTATGGTGGACAATTGCTGCGAGTGTACGAGACTCATCGGTGATGATGGTATTGAAACCCAATAATGTTCTGTCCATTAAATACTTTTTCTATGAGAGAACAAAGGGAGCGACATGGTGTTATTTGACATTGTCAAGACGAATGCAAGCGATGAGGTGGCGAACTTTCAACTTGGACGTTACATGAGTTCTAAAGAGGCAAATTGGCGGCTGTTTTCATTTCGGATTCAGGAACGTCACCCCACTATCGTACATTTGGCAGTTCACTTGAAGAGCCACCAGCGTGCCTACTTTACGGATGCAAATGCAGCGCAAAGACCAGAAGGACCAGAGCGACAACGTTGGTATATTTCTTTTCGACATGCGAAAGCGATCCGTTTGCAAGGACTTTACTCAATTCGGAAATGCCACTCTATTATATATGGAACTCTAACTCGAAGAGGTAGTAAAGCCAGAAGAAAGGTGATGCTGTTGTTGGCTTCGCTGATGTTTATTCGACCCTCTTGGACAAATGTACACAGTTCTTCCACGCCAAGATAAATGCTTCTATATTTGATTGTTTTCGATTGTATTTTTAGTTTTCTACAATACAGCACGCAGGTTTACCCGCTTTTAATAGATTTTGACAGTTTCTAAAACGACCTATTCTAAAATATTTTTGGAAGGATTCTCAAATTCTGGAATGCAACAGTAGAACAACTAAAAGGATTTTTTGGCAATATGGTTATTTACTTTTATTTTAAAAACTCTACTTGAAATGTTGGGGTATAGATGTATCCCTCAGTTTAACAAAAAAATATAGCGGTTATACTCTTTAGTTGAACAAGTGTGAGATTTAAGAATGATTTTAGTTTAATTTTAAATTGTAGGGAAGGTATATCGGTAAATTCATGGTTGATAAACATAACAAAAAATTATAAATTTATATCGAAATAAGAGAATTTCTTGTAATAATGACTTAAGTTATTAGCGTTTTTGTTTTGATTAACTATAGCTTTCTTTGTCATCCAAAGAAATTTTGGTAAACTACCAAAATTGACACTACTAGCTATCTTAACACAAATGTTGCTATCGTAGATTAGCCAAGAACACAACCTTTATATAATTGTACTTTATATCACAGCGTTTAATGTATTTCGATTATTACTTATTGAAACACGTGAAACACGTACCGATTTAAATTGAGAGGAAAAACTGACCGTATCCATAAATTCATTTCAACATCTATGTATGTTTTATATTTAGTACAAATATATTATCAAAATTTTGTTTTGTCTAATATAAAATTCACTTTATGTACATTCACTAAGGATTTTTGAGCAATTATCCTGGAATCCCGTTTACACATTCTCCATTTGAAAACTTCATTGTGATTCACAGCCTCCACTGTATACTATACTTGTTACTCCGTTCGAATTACCTGAAAAGATAAGTCTGAGACTATTTAAGGGGCCCAAAACGTCCAAGATATTTTTTTGATTAATTCAATCCTTTGTATTTTATTATATGATATAGTAGCATCGATTTATTTCGGCTTTAAGATATCTCAAGTGGCCACCCCCTTTATTTATAACTGTTTTTTTCAACGTATACAACGTATTCAATACAAAAATTAAGAACTGGATCCGCGACACGAACCGAGTAAGCGCAAATAGACGGCGCGCTGCCGACGACTTTTTTTTCCTAATTCCACGCAGCAGACGATACCTTCGGTTTAAATCGGCTGAAAATCAGCAGCCGATGTAACAAAAATATTACAATAACTTTTATGCCCTGTTTCCAAAGCACAGCAGAACAGAGTATAAATAAACTGATAAGTAATCTTTAATCTTGGAATTATAGCAAATTTATACTAACTCAATTATCCAGCCACTTTGCATCATGGTGATTACCAGATATTTAGTTCGTTCTATACGACAGCAAAACTGGATGTTTTTTTAACTCGTAAACACATTTTTATTATTAAATTTACACTGAATCTCTTCGTACACTCCTTAGTCGGGCTAGAATCAAAATAATTGATTTGTTGTTCATTATTTTTAACCCCTTTTCAAGTGAAAATTTGTCAAACTCAACATTAAAAACTATAGACCGCCTATAGTATAACCTGCACATCTGGATATACAGAGTAGCCAACTTAAACTAAATTTGCTTAAATTTTACAACAAATATGATATATGAGTTATTAACAAAATTTAATTGTATTTAGTGAAATCGAACTTCGAGCTCTGGGAGCTGTATCTCAATCTGAAGCAATTTTCTTAATTTTCAATAGCGATTGAAAAATAGCTCCCGCGCGCGAAGAGAAAGGTCCCTAAAAGAACTCCTCTCGGAAATTAATTCTAATAAATTTAATTGTTTGAATTCATTATAAGTATTAACTTGTAAGGAATTCAAGCAGTTTTTTGACAAAATAAAATTTTTAGTTGAACAACAAATCCAGTTGTGTAAGCTACATAGACAAATAAAACCGACAAATAGTTTAAATACTTACACATTCCGGGAAATAGAGCACCTTGCAAGTGAAAAAGGAGGTTCCGTCGCGAATGGCATCGAAATAGGTCACCATCGGCCCGACTAAGACTGGCTGAAGCTAGTAAAAGGTTGCAAAGCGCACTTAGAAATGAAGACAGTAGACAGCATGCTAGTTTCATTGCAAGTTTAACTCCGACAGTTTCAAAAAAATGGAAAACATTAAGAAATACTAATATGCCCACCGAAACGCAATTTCCAATACTCGACTCAAATGGTGAGTGGGCAATATCAGAAGAGGAAAAAGCCAATGTGTTTGCAAACCGTCTGTCCCAGGTATTTCGCCCAAATCCTGCAAGTAGCGACCTCCTTCCACCTGATAATAAAATGTCTGCCGTAATTCCATTGTTAGCTAACGCAAATGAAGTTCTGAACGTAATTAAAGAAACCGTGAATCCAGGTAAAGCACCTGGATATGATCTTATCACACCTAAAATGATCTTGGAACTTCCCTATATTGCTGTGATGTTCCTGGCAAAATTATTTAACTCTATTTTGAGACATGGTTACTTTCCTAAAATGTGGAAAATTTTTCTGATTCAAATGATTTTAAAGCCAGGAAAGGACAAATCAATACCTTCCTCATACAGGCCGATCAGTTTGCTTCCCTGCTTATCCAAACTATTTGAAAAAGGCCCCATGACGCTTCCCCAGGGAAGCGTCGTGGGGCCTATCCTTTACCTTCTGTTTACCGCAGATATCACTACCAGCACAAACGTGCTTACATCCACTTTTGCCGACGAAACCGCTATAATGGCCGCACATAAAAAACAGGATATTGCATCTATGAATCTAGGTGTACATCTCAGACGAGTAGAATCTTGGCTCTCTGATTGGAGAATAAAAGTCAATGAGGATAAATGCACACAGGTAACTTTCACACTGAATTTTAGCACTTGTCCGACATTGAAACTAAACAATATCCCTTTTCTCAATCTGATCATGTTACTTACCTTGGAATCCACCTGGAGAAGTCATATCGAAACCAAGAAAACTCAACTGAAACTTAAGGTCCATCAACTTCACTGGCTCCTAAACTCGAACTCAAAACTAAGCCTTAAATATAAGGTCCTGCTATACAACAGTGCAATCATACCTTTCTGGTTATACGGTGCCCAGCTATGGGGCAAAGCAATCTCGACAAAATCCAAAAAACATCCACCGAGACTTAAAAATACCTCTTGTTAAAGAGGCAATTCAAAAAATCAATATAAAGCACAAAGAGAAGCTCGAACTTCATGATAATATACTTGCAAAACAATTATTGTGCAGTCCAAGCTCTTAAAGACTTCGGAGAAACGAACGCTGTGTTTTCTAATCTACACTTGTGCCTCATCCGTAACAGTAATCGCCAACACACGCGCCCGAAAGACTGTGTAGAATTCTTTTTTCTACGTTACGTGGCTTAAATGCTCTTATACGTGATTTTTAAAACAGTTAATATCAATCGCGGACGAACACTCAAAAAAGACTGTGTAGAATCCTTTATTCTACGTCACGTGGCTTAAATGCTCTCATACATGATCATTAAAACAGCCAACCCGAAAAACCTACAAAACCTAAATTACGTCGTCCACTCTTCTATTCTAGAGTTATACTAACGTACATACACAACTAGAGTTCTTCACTCTACATAATATCTCGAACACTCTGTTAATGACTGTAAGGGCCCTCTGGTCCTTTATCACGAGGTTTAAGCCAAACCAAGTTTAAAATTCTCAGTCATGTGATCCATACCAGTTATATACTATTTTGACCAAATTAATTTAAATTCCAGAGAGCAGAGATCCACATTACAAGAAATCCATACTAGGATTCATTATTGAATTATACTTAAGATTCGTATACTTATTGTTAGTCTCCTTTGGAGCAGATTCAATAATTCAAATAAAGCATATATTAAAAAAATAGCGATTGCCTTGGCCTAAGGAACTAACTTGTGCTAAATTTCTTCAAAATTGGATGTAATATATAGCTTCTAGAGCAAAAAACATAAAATCGGATGAACATATGAGGGGAAGCTATATTAAGTAAATATAAACCGATTTTCACAATTGCAATAACTTCTGTGAAAGGGCCAAAATACTAACTTGTGCCAAATTGCATCTAGATTTGATGCAATATGTAGCTCCTGAAACTAAAAACATAAAATCGGATGAACATAAATATGAACCGATTTTCTTCAGATTTAATAACGTCATTCATTATTCCAAAAATTAACGAGTGAAAAATTAATTCATGATTGGATGTAAAATGTGGTATCCAGGGCATAAGAAATAAAATCGGACGGTCATTTTTGTGGGAGAAATAAATAAATCTAACCCGATTATCTTTAAATATTATTAAGATGTAATATGTGGCTCGTAGATCCAAAGCAGAAAAATTGAATGAACATATATGCGGGTGCTGTATCTAAAGCTAAATCGATTTTTTTCAACTTCAATAACGTCCTTCCTTGGTCCAAAAAAATAACGTGTGCTAAAGTTCATTAATATTGAATGCAATATGCGACTTCTAGAGATAAAGACAGAACGTCGGATAAGCATATATGCATGGGGGCTATATCTAAATCTAAACTGATTTCTTTCGATTTGAATAACTTTTTTCTTGGCCTAAAAGACTAACTCGTGACAAATTTGATCAAGATTGGATGTTTTATTTGGCTTATAGAGCTAAAAATATTAAAATCGGATGAAATTATACGTATGTGGGAGCTTTATTTAATTTGAACCGATTTTAGTCAATTTCATTAGCGCCCGTTCTTTATCCTAATAACTTACTTTAGCTCATTTTCATAAAGATCGGACAACAACCGCGCATTGTAGTTTGATTACAAGCTTGAGGTGGATGGAGGACGGAAGGACAGAAACTGGTAAATCGAATCAGCTGGTAGTTACAAAAATTGTAAAATTGCACTGAAAACTGTAAAAGGTGTTCCAACTAATAATAAAAAAAATTTCTCATACTGAAAAAACGTCAGTCGGACAGTTTGTCCATATGGAAGAAATGGTTACAGTCAGTCTCTTGCGTCTCCTCTCTAAGATAATAATACTTTGCATATGTATGTCAAATCAATGCATCATTCGTATATGTGACGCGCATAATAGAAAGGGACCTAAGGTTAAAAACCAGTTTTGTTCAGGGGAGCCATTTTAAAGATTAGGTCCTTTCTATTTGCGCTTAGAATCGTCGACTTCACTTTCATAAAACGCGCATATCTCTGGGAGGGAACACTTTTGGGGCTGTCTCTTTCTCTAGGCGCTGTCACATATATAGATGGTTAATCGAGTAGAGGCCATGTCGGCAAGACGAAACGAGTCTTCCAGACGGTGATGTCTTTGCTTTAACTTCGCTGACTTACATTTCCTTCTCTCTATGACAAACAACAAAAAACCAGGTCTTATTAGTCCCTTCAAAAAGTAAAATTAAATTTTAATAAAAGAAAAAATTTTCAGATAATTTAGTCTATCTATTAAATCTATTCTATCTAATTTCATAAAGACCGGGCAACAATTTTGATGTGTAGATTAATTGCAAGCTCAAGATTGACGGATGGACAGAAAACATTGTAAATGAAATCATTGTAATAAAATATTTTGGGTAGTTATAAATATTTGCTCGGTTCCAAAGTGGGTATTAATAGTGTAATTTCTTCAGTTTGGCATAATACGAATATTCTATATCTTAGACTGGATAACAATTTTTTTTGCAAATTTTGATCATGTCTCAAGAAAATGTCCTAGCCGTTGAGTTGTTATCCTGCATAGAGACTTATTCTAGATAGTTATCCATGCTAAGTACGAAAATGACTACTTAAAATTACTTTTATCGACCCTTTTTTGAAATCTCGAGTACATCTGGATATCAACGTTGTCAATTTAGCATTTTCTTCGCTTCATGCGTTATTCTAGCTTTTTAAATTTTTTTTTGTCATTTCTTTTAGGTTTTTTTGTCAAAAAATTATATAGATACATTTTTTAATTCAGCCGAATTAACAACTGATGTAAAAAGGACATTTAAGATAATTAAAACGTTTATAAAGGTTTGAATTTCAGCGTCATTCACTAAAATTGTATTTATAAGTTCCATATTTTGAATTAAACTAAATATCTTAAGATTATGGTCTCGTAGTGATAGACAAGATGTGAACATTTTTTTCTCACGCCAAGAACAAGAAAGGCTGAAAACCAAAACATCCCTTGAAACTTTAAGTACAGCATTTAAATTCGCTAGCTTGATAAAATTCGTTTCTATTTTCATGAGTTTTTATTTTTTCAAAAGAATTTTCTTTTTAATAGGAGTAGTCAAAAAAATACTCCAATTATACTTATACTAATAATACTTAACTAAAGCCCAATATTAATCGATCAAACCTTGGACGACGTATACGTCCTCAATTTCGACAAAATATTTCTAGAAGGCCCCAGTAATAAATGTAGGATTGAGTTGCGCTGCATTTGAATACGTGAATACATGAGCATAATGAATTGGTCAGATTGTTCAAAGCTGCATTGGATAAAATAAATTTTGACGACCACAAAACCATTATCAGAACAGACAAAATACTGACTGCAGGCTATGCTAGACAATTCAATGGTCCGACTATTATTGTTGGTGAGAATGTGAAAGAATGTGTTCTTTATCGCCGGTATGGTGGACAATTGCTGCGAGTGTACGAGACTCATCGGTGATGATGGTATTGAAACCCAATAATGTTCTGTCCATTAAATACTTTTTCTATGAGAGAACAAAGGGAGCGACATGGTGTTATTTGACATTGTCAAGACGAATGCAAGCGATGAGGTGGCGAACTTTCAACTTGGACGTTACATGAGTTCTAAAGAGGCAAATTGGCGGCTGTTTTCATTTCGGATTCAGGAACGTCACCCCACTATCGTACATTTGGCAGTTCACTTGAAGAGCCACCAGCGTGCCTACTTTACGGATGCAAATGCAGCGCAAAGACCAGAAGGACCAGAGCGACAACGTTGGTATATTTCTTTTCGACATGCGAAAGCGATCCGTTTGCAAGGACTTTACTCAATTCGGAAATGCCACTCTATTATATATGGAACTCTAACTCGAAGAGGTAGTAAAGCCAGAAGAAAGGTGATGCTGTTGTTGGCTTCGCTGATGTTTATTCGACCCTCTTGGACAAATGTACACAGTTCTTCCACGCCAAGATAAATGCTTCTATATTTGATTGTTTTCGATTGTATTTTTAGTTTTCTACAATACAGCACGCAGGTTTACCCGCTTTTAATAGATTTTGACAGTTTCTAAAACGACCTATTCTAAAATATTTTTGGAAGGATTCTCAAATTCTGGAATGCAACAGTAGAACAACTAAAAGGATTTTTTGGCAATATGGTTATTTACTTTTATTTTAAAAACTCTACTTGAAATGTTGGGGTATAGATGTATCCCTCAGTTTAACAAAAAAATATAGCGGTTATACTCTTTAGTTGAACAAGTGTGAGATTTAAGAATGATTTTAGTTTAATTTTAAATTGTAGGGAAGGTATATCGGTAAATTCATGGTTGATAAACATAACAAAAAATTATAAATTTATATCGAAATAAGAGAATTTCTTGTAATAATGACTTAAGTTATTAGCGTTTTTGTTTTGATTAACTATAGCTTTCTTTGTCATCCAAAGAAATTTTGGTAAACTACCAAAATTGACACTACTAGCTATCTTAACACAAATGTTGCTATCGTAGATTAGCCAAGAACACAACCTTTATATAATTGTACTTTATATCACAGCGTTTAATGTATTTCGATTATTACTTATTGAAACACGTGAAACACGTACCGATTTAAATTGAGAGGAAAAACTGACCGTATCCATAAATTCATTTCAACATCTATGTAAGTTTTATATTTAGTACAAATATATTATCAAAATTTTGTTTTGTCTAATATAAAATTCACTTTATGTACATTCACTAAGGATTTTTGAGCAATTATCCTGGAATCCCGTTTACACATTCTCCATTTGAAAACTTCATTGTGATTCACAGCCTCCACTGTATACTATACTTGTTACTCCGTTCGAATTACCTGAAAAGATAAGTCTGAGACTATTTAAGGGGCCCAAAACGTCCAAGATATTTTTTTGATTAATTCAATCCTTTGTATTTTATTATATGATATAGTAGCATCGATTTATTTCGGCTTTAGGATATCTCAAGTGGCCACCCCCTTTATTTATAACTGTTTTTTTCAACGTATACAACGTATTCAATACAAAAATTAAGAACTGGATCCGCGACACGAACCGAGTAAGCGCAAATAGACGGCGCGCTGCCGACGACTTTTTTTTCCTAATTCCACGCAGCAGACGATACCTTCGGTTTAAATCGGCTGAAAATCAGCAGCCGATGTAACAAAAATATTACAATATCTTTTATGCCCTGTTTCCAAAGCACAGCAGAACAGAGTATAAATAAACTGATAAGTAATCTTTAATCTTGGAATTATAGCAAATTTATACTAACTCAATTATCCAGCCACTTTGCATCATGGTGATTACCAGATATTTAGTTCGTTCTATACGACAGCAAAACTGGATGTTTTTTTAACTCGTAAACACATTTTTATTATTAAATTTACACTGAATCTCTTCGTACACTCCTTAGTCGGGCTAGATTCAAAATAATTGATTTGTTGTTCATTATTTTTAACCCCTTTTCAAGTGAAAATTTGTCAAACTCAACATTAAAAACTATAGACCGCCTATAGTATAACCTGCACATCTGGATATACAGAGTAGCCAACTTAAACTAAATTTGCTTAAATTTTACAACAAATATGATATATGAGTTATTAACAAAATTTAATTGTATTTAGTGAAATCGAACTTCGAGCTCTGGGAGCTGTATCTCAATCTGAAGCAATTTTCTTAATTTTCAATAGCGATTGAAAAATAGCTCCCGCGCGCGAAGAGAAAGGTCCCTAAAAGAACTCCTCTCGGAAATTAATTCTAATAAATTTAATTGTTTGAATTCATTATAAGTATTAACTTGTAAGGAATTCAAGCAGTTTTTTGACAAAATAAAATTTTTAGTTGAACAACAAATCCAGTTGTGTAAGCTACATAGACAAATAAAACCGACAAATAGTTTAAATACTTACACATTCCGGGAAATAGAGCACCTTGCAAGTGAAAAAGGAGGTTCCGTCGCGAATGGCATCGAAATAGGTCACCATCGGCCCGACTAAGACTGGCTGAAGCTAGTAAAAGGTTGCAAAGCGCACTTAGAAATGAAGACAGTAGACAGCATGCTAGTTTCATTGCAAGTTTAACTCCGACAGTTTCAATTAAATTCTCAGTATGGAAAACATTAAGAAATACTAATATGCCCACCGAAACGCAATTTCCAATACTCGACTCAAATGGTGAGTGGGCAATATCAGAAGAGGAAAAAGCCAATGTGTTTGCAAACCATCTGTCCCAGGTATTTCGCCCAAATCCTGCAAGTAGCGACCTCCTTCCACCTGATGATAAAATGTCTGCCGTAATTCCATTGTTAGCTAACGCAAATGAAGTTCTGAACGTAATTAAAGAAACCGTGAATCCAGGTAAAGCACCTGGATATGATTTTATCACACCTAAAATGATCTTGGAACTTCCCTATATTGCTGTGATGTTCCTGGCAAAATTATTTAACTCTATTTTGAGACATGGTTACTTTCCTAAAATGTGGAAAATTTTTCTGATTCAAATGATTTTAAAGCCAGGAAAGGACAAATCAATACCTTCCTCATACAGGCCGATCAGTTTGCTTCCCTGCTTATCCAAACTATTTGAAAAAGGCCCCAGGGAAGCGTCGTGGGGCCTATCCTTTACCTTCTGTTTACCGCAGATATCACTACCAGCACAAACGTGCTTACATCCACTTTTGCCGACGATACCGCTATAATGGCCGCACATAAAAAACAGGATATTGCATCTATGAATCTAGGTGTACATCTCAGACGAGTAGAATCTTGGCTCTCTGATTGGAGAATAAAAGTCAATGAGGATAAATGCACACAGGTAACTTTCACACTGAATTTTAGCACTTGTCCGACATTGAAACTAAACAATATCCCTTTTCTCAATCTGATCATGTTACTTACCTTGGAATCCACCTGGAGAAGTCATATCGAAACCAAGAAAACTCAACTGAAACTTAAGGTCCATCAACTTCACTGGCTCCTAAACTCGAACTCAAAACTAAGCCTTAAATATAAGGTCCTGCTATACAACAGTGCAATCATACCTTTCTGGTTATACGGTGCCCAGCTATGGGGCAAAGCAATCTCGACAAAATCCAAAAAACATCCACCGAGACTTAAAAATACCTCTTGTTAAAGAGGCAATTCAAAAAATCAATATAAAGCACAAAGAGAAGCTCGAACTTCATGATAATATACTTGCAATACAATTATTGTGCAGTCCAAGCTCTTAAAGACTTCGGAGAAACGAACGCTGTGTTTTCTAATCTACACTTGTGCCTCATCCGTAACAGTAATCGCCAACACACGCGCCCGAAAGACTGTGTAGAATTCTTTTTTCTACGTTACGTGGCTTAAATGCTCTTATACGTGATTTTTAAAACAGTTAATATCAATCGCGGACGAACACTCAAAAAAGACTGTGTAGAATCCTTTATTCTACGTCACGTGGCTTAAATGCTCTCATACATGATCATTAAAACAGCCAACCCGAAAAACCTACAAAACCTAAATTACGTCGTCCACTCTTCTATTCTAGAGTTATACTAACGTACATACACAACTAGAGTTCTTCACTCTACATAATATCTCGAACACTCTGTTAATGACTGTAAGGGCCCTCTGGTCCTTTATCACGAGGTTTAAGCCAAACCAAGTTTAAAATTCTCAGTCATGTGATCCATACCAGTTATATACTATTTTGACCAAATTAATTTAAATTCCAGAGAGCAGAGATCCACATTACAAGAAATCCATACTAGGATTCATTATTGAATTATACTTAAGATTCGTATACTTATTGTTAGTCTCCTTTGGAGCAGATTCAATAATTCAAATAAAGCATATATTAAAAAAATAGCGATTGCCTTGGCCTAAGGAACTAACTTGTGCTAAATTTCTTCAAAATTGGATGTAATATATAGCTTCTAGAGCAAAAAACATAAAATCGGATGAACATATGAGGGGAAGCTATATTAAGTAAATATAAACCGATTTTCACAATTGCAATAACTTCTGTGAAAGGGCCAAAATACTAACTTGTGCCAAATTGCATCTAGATTTGATGCAATATGTAGCTCCTGAAACTAAAAACATAAAATCGGATGAACATAAATATGAACCGATTTTCTTCAGATTTAATAACGTCATTCATTATTCCAAAAATTAACGAGTGAAAAATTAATTCATGATTGGATGTAAAATGTGGTATCCAGGGCATAAGAAATAAAATCGGACGGTCATTTTTGTGGGAGAAATAAATAAATCTAACCCGATTATCTTTAAATATTATTAAGATGTAATATGTGGCTCGTAGATCCAAAGCAGAAAAATTGAATGAACATATATGCGGGTGCTGTATCTAAAGCTAAATCGATTTTTTTCAACTTCAATAACGTCCTTCCTTGGTCCAAAAAAATAACGTGTGCTAAAGTTCATTAATATTGAATGCAATATGCGACTTCTAGAGATAAAGACAGAACGTCGGATAAGCATATATGCATGGGGGCTATATCTAAATCTAAACTGATTTCTTTCGATTTGAATAACTTTTTTCTTGGCCTAAAAGACTAACTCGTGACAAATTTGATCAAGATTGGATGTTTTATTTGGCTTATAGAGCTAAAAATATTAAAATCGGATGAAATTATACGTATGTGGGAGCTTTATTTAATTTGAACCGATTTTAGTCAATTTCATTAGCGCCCGTTCTTTATCCTAATAACTTACTTTAGCTCATTTTCATAAAGATCGGACAACAACCGCGCATTGTAGTTTGATTACAAGCTTGAGGTGGATGGAGGACGGAAGGACAGAAACTGGTAAATCGAATCAGCTGGTAGTTACAAAAATTGTAAAATTGCACTGAAAACTGTAAAAGGTGTTCCAACTAATAATAAAAAAAATTTCTCATACTGAAAAAACGTCAGTCGGACAGTTTGTCCATATGGAAGAAATGGTTACAGTCAGTCTCTTGCGTCTCCTCTCTAAGATAATAATACTTTGCATATGTATGTCAAATCAATGCATCATTCGTATATGTGACGCGCATAATAGAAAGGGACCTAAGGTTAAAAACCAGTTTTGTTCAGGAGAGCCATTTTAAAGATTAGGTCCTTTCTATTTGCGCTTAGAATCGTCGACTTCACTTTCATAAAACGCGCATATCTCTGGGAGGGAACACTTTTGGGGCTGTCTCTTTCTCTAGGCGCTGTCACATATATAGATGGTTAATCGAGTAGAGGCCATGTCGGCAAGACGAAACGAGTCTTCCAGACGGTGATGTCTTTGCTTTAACTTCGCTGACTTACATTTCCTTCTCTCTATGACAAACAACAAAAAACCAGGTCTTATTAGTCCCTTCAAAAAGTAAAATTAAATTTTAATAAAAGAAAAAATTTTCAGATAATTTAGTCTATCTATTAAATCTATTCTATCTAATTTCATAAAGACCGGGCAACAATTTTGATGTGTAGATTAATTGCAAGCTCAAGATTGACGGATGGACAGAAAACATTGTAAATGAAATCATTGTAATAAAATATTTTGGGTAGTTATAAATATTTGCTCGGTTCCAAAGTGGGTATTAATAGTGTAATTTCTTCAGTTTGGCATAATACGAATATTCTATATCTTAGACTGGATAACAATTTTTTTTGCAAATTTTGATCATGTCTCAAGAAAATGTCCTAGCCGTTGAGTTGTTATCCTGCATAGAGACTTATTCTAGATAGTTATCCATGCTAAGTACGAAAATGACTACTTAAAATTACTTTTATCGACCCTTTTTGAAATCTCGAGTACATCTGGATATCAACGTTGTCAATTTAGCATTTTCTTCGCTTCATGTGTTATTCTAGCTTTTTAAATTTTTTTTTGTCATTTCTTTTAGGTTTTTTTGTCAAAAAATTATATAGATACATTTTTTAATTCAGCCGAATTAACAACTGATGTAAAAAGGACATTTAAGATAATTAAAACGTTTATAAAGGTTTGAATTTCAGCGTCATTCACTAAAATTGTATTTATAAGTTCCATATTTTGAATTAAACTAAATATCTTAAGATTATGGTCTCGTAGTGATAGACAAGATGTGAACATTTTTTTCTCACGCCAAGAACAAGAAAGGCTGAAAACCAAAACATCCCTTGAAACTTTAAGTACAGCATTTAAATTCGCTAGCTTGATAAAATTCGTTTCTATTTTCATGAGTTGTTGCAAGTCTTTTGAAATACGTCTGTCTATTTGCGCTTTTGTATTTTTAGTTTTTTTTTTTATCAATATGGCAGGCAGGCTTAGCCTCCTTAAATAGGTTTTGACAGTTACTAAAACGACCGATTCTTAATTATTTTTTGAAGGCTTCTAAAATTCTAGAATACTAACTAATAGCAAAAAGACTTTTCGGGTCGAACTTTTTAATTTTTCACATTCATTCATTGTAGAAAAACCAAAAGGTTTTTTTTTCTCAATATGGTTATTTGAAAGAGTATTAAAATGTAAAGTACCTACTTGTACTTTTATTTTAATAGCTCTACTTGATATGTTGGGGTATAGGCTTTATCACACTGCCCAATAAAAAAATATCACATGTATACTCCTTAGTTGAAAAAGTGTGAGGTTTAATAATGCGTTTAGTTTAATTTTTAATTGTTGTGAAGATGTATCGGTAAATTCATCGGTGTTAGACATAACAAATAATTATAATTTAATATCAAAATAAGTGAATTTCTTGTAATATTGACTTTAGCTGTTTCCTAGCTTTTTTTTTGATCAACTATAGATTTTTTAGTCACCAAGTTCTAACATCCCTAGTGGAAATTGTTTCAGAAAACTAACGGAATTAGCACTATTACTTAACTCAACGCAAATTTTGCTATCGTAGCTTAGTCAAAAACACAAGTTTTATGTAATTGTATTTTATATGGCACCATTTAATGTATTTTGATTATTTCTTAATGAAACACGTGGGGTAAGTTACGATTTTGACTGAGAGATTAAACTGACCTTAAGCTTAAATTCATTTTCAACTACTTTATAAGATTTCTCTTCAATGAAAATATATTATCAAAATCTTGTTTGTTTTAATAAGAAATTCACTTAATTTTATGTTCGTCCACTAAGGATGTTTGAGCAATTATCTCGGAATACCGGTGATAATCCGAATATTGTCTACCACATCCCTGAAGTTGGACTTAATAAATCCAAGAAGAGACGAAATTTTTATATTCATCACCCATTTGAAAACATCTCCGCCATTATTAGCCTCCACTTTATACTATGTTTGTTATTCCGTTCAATAACCTTAAAATATTAGTCGGACCCCCTATAAAGGGGCCCAAAAAAGTCTATGCTATTATTTCTTGATTTGTTTAATCCATTGTATTTTATTATATGATATAGTAGCATTCATTTGTTTTTGGCTTTTAAATGTCTCAAGTGGCCACTTCCTTTATGTCTAAAATTTTTTTCAACGTGTTTTTTTAACGTATTGCACAATCCAAAATTAAGAACTGGATCCGAGACCCGAGCCGAGTAGGCTCAATTCGATGTTAGAGAAATATTACTTTTTAATGAGTTTTATGCCGTTTTTGCAAATTCAAACAGAGTATAAATAAACTGATCAGTAAACTTTATTTGGAAATGAAGAAAAAGTTATACGTCACTTAATTATCGAGCAACTTTGCATCATGGTGATTACCAGATATTTAGTTTGGTTTGTACGATAGCATAACTGGCTGTAGTGTAAGCACGGAAGCACATTTTATTATAGTATTTACGTTAGTTTAAAAAAAACGTTTTGTTGTTAATTTTTTAGATCCACTTTTCAAATGGAAATGTGTCAAACTCTATATTACAAAATAGTGGCGACTATAGTGTACCCTGCACTTCTGGGTATTCAAAAAAAAACTATCTGAAAAAAGGTATTTGGAGCCCCTTCATTGGTCCAAAAAAAAAAATAACGTGTGCCAAATTTCATCAATATAGAATGTATTGTATTGTATTCAATATAGAATGTATTTCATCAATATAAAATGTATAAAGTAGGATGAGCATATATTTGAGAGTGCCATATCTTAATCTAAGCCTATTTTCTTCAATGTCAATAACACACTCCTTAGCTCAAAAAACTAACTCATGCTAAACATTATCAAGATTGAATGTAAAATGTGGCTTGTACAGCCAAAACAAAAAAATCAAATGAACATATACGTAGGTGCGGTATCTAAAACTAAACCGGTTTTCTTCGATTGTAATAACGTCCTTTTATGCTCAAAAAAAATAACGTGTGCTAAAGTTCACCAATATTGAATGTATATGAGGCTTCTAGTGCTAAAGATAAAAAGTCGGATGAGGGGGCTATATCTAAATCTAGACCGATTTCGTTCAATTTAAATAGCATTTATCTTGGCCTAAATGACAAACTCGTGCTAATTTAATCAAGATTGGATGTAATATTTACCTTAACAGAGCTAAAAACATAAAAAGCGGATGAAGATATATGTATGTGGGAGCTACATTTAAATCTGGACCTCATTTTCATGAAGAACGGGCAAGAAGTGCGAACTGTAGCTTTATTACAAGCTTAATATGAACGGACGGACAAACAAATCAGTACACTTAAAGTGGGTCCAGCTTAATTATTTTTGGTAGTTACAAACATTTTTACTACTACCGAACGAAAATCATAAGTTCCTTTAGATTTGCGTTAGTTATACGGAAATTAAAATAGATCAGCCTTGTTCAATTTTTACTGCGATTAAACTTGAAACGATCAAACATTTGCAAAAACTTCAGCATGAGCATAATGAATTGGCCAGATTGTTCACAACCGCATTGGAAACAATGAATTTTTGCGACCACAAAATCATTATCAGAGCAGACAAAAGACTAACAGGAGGCTATGCTAGACAAATCAATGCTCGCACTATCAATCGCCGGTATGGTAGAAAATTGCTGATCGTTTTGGAGACTCATCGGTGATGCACTGCAATACCCGATGTTGTTCTGTCGTGGAAAGGATGGATGGAAGCCCGCGCGACGTGCACGGATACACTTAGGTTGTGATGACGTACTTGCAGAATTATAGACGCACGGATTTATCCATCACGCTGCCTTGCAATCCGAAATGGCCTGTAATAACCAATCTGTTTTTGAGAGAACAAACATTCAGCGACCGACACGACATCACTGCAAGATTGTTCAAACAAAATGTATTCCATCGTTCCTTGTTGGATGTACTCCGTTGAATGACAGATGGTTTATCACATGCGCACATTCTGCTTTGAATGCTCCGCAAGATCCGACCAGATCATGCTGATTCAATCATTTCTGCCGAAATAACTGATCCAGAGCTGTATTTCGTTGTAACTATGCACATGATACATGGCCCTTGCGGATTCCACAACGAATACTCGCCGTGTATGGGAAACGGAAATTGCACAAAGCGTTTCCCCGTCTGTTGGTGACTGACACTATCAGTGGAATCCACGGATATCCATTGTATCGTCGTCGTTCTCTATATGACAACGGTATATCAGTTGATGAAAGTTGAAGGAAACGATGCCGTCGTCGATAAGCGCTGGAACGTTCCATAATGTCCGCTTTTGTCGTTCTGAACCCACTGCATTGTGGAGTAAGTACTGCAACTCCTTCAAATACTTTTGCCATGAGTTAGCAAAGGGAGCTACATGGTGGTGTTTGGCATTGTCTAGACTAATAAAAACTACGAGGTGGCAAAATTTCAACTTGGACGTTACGTGGGTTGTAACAAGGCAATTTCGCGGCTATTTTATTTCCGATTCAGGAACGTTACCCAACTATCGTACATATGACAGTTCACTTGAAGAACGGCCAGCATGTCTACTTTACGGATGCAAATGCAGTGCAAAGACCAGAACGACCACCAGTGACAACGGTGAAAAATTTCTTTTCGAAATGCGAAAGCGATCCGTTCGCAAGGACATTACTCTGTTCGGAAATGCCATTCTGTTATACATTGAACGCTAAGTCGAATAGGTATTGAAGCCAGAAGAAAGGTGATGCTGTTGATGTCTTCGCTGATGTCTATTCGGCCGATGCTCTCGGACAAATATACTCAGTTCATCCACGCCAAGACAAATGCTTTTATCTTCGTTTGCTTTGGTTGTATTTTTAGTTTTCATCAATACAGCACGCAGGCAGGCTTAGCCTCTCTTAATAGGTTTTGACAGTATCTAAAACCACCTATTCTTAGTTGTTTTTGGAAGGCTTCGCAATTCTGAAATGCTAACTAATAGAAAAGAGAATTATCGGGTCGTACTTCTTGATTTTTCACAATAAACTAAAAGGATTTCTTCTGAAATATGGTTATTTGCAAAAGTATCAAAATTAAAAGTATTTAAGTAGTTTATTTTAATAAATCTACTTGAAAGGTTGGGATATAGTCCTTATCCCACTGTTTAACAAAAAAAAAATATCACGGTCATATTGTTTGAACAAGTGTGAGATTTTAAAATGCTTTTAGTTTAATTTTATATTGTAGTGAGGTCTATCGGTAAATTCATGGCTGCTAAGCAACAAAAAATTATAAATTTATATCGATATAAGGGAATTTCTTGTAATAATGACTTAAGTGCATTGCTTTTTTGTTTTGATCAACTATAGCTTCTTTTGTCACCGCTACTAGAAATTGACACTACTAGCTATATTAACACAAATGTTGCTATCGTAGCTTAGTCAAAAACACAACTTTTATGTAATTGTATTTTATATCGCAGCCTTTAATGTACTTCGATAATTACCGATTTAAATTGAGAGGATAAACTGACCGTACGCGTAAATTCATTTTCAACATCTATGTAAGTTTTCTATGTAACGAAAATATATTATCAAAATTTTGTTATCTTAGATATGAAATTCACTTTATTATATGTTCATCCACTAAGGATTTTTGAGCAATTATCCCGGAATTCCGGCGACACATTCACTATTTGAAAACTTCATTGTGATTCTCAGCCTTAACTGTATACTATATTTATTATTCCGTTTGAATTACCTCAAAATATTAGTCGGAAACCCTATAAAGGGGCCCAAAACGTCCAAGATATTTTTTTGATTTATTCAATTCATTGTTTTGTATTATATGATATGTATGGATGTCTTAAGTGGCCACCTCCTTTATGTATAACTGCTTTTTTCAACGTAAGTTTTTCTAACGTGCTGCACAATAAAAAAATTAAGATCTGGATCCGCGACACAAACCGAGTAAGCGCAAATAGACGGCGCGCCACCGCTGACTTATTTTTTCCTAATTCCACGCCGCAGACGATACCTTCGACTTAAATCCGCTGGAAATCAGCAGCCGATGTTAGAGAACTTGGTACACTATTGGTCCACTCAAGCTAGATTAAAAAAATTGTTTTGTTGTTCATTATTTAGATCCCTTTTTCAAGTGAAAATGTGTCAGTATTACACTGATTTTGAATAGTCATATCAAGCGTATCACATCCGCAAATGGTTAAAGCATTACAATCAATTGTAATTAAATGCGATATTTATCAATGTGATTATTTTTTCAGGAAACAGGTTTACGTTAGTTTATCTAATTGGATTGCAGGCATTATAAGTATATTGAATGTCTCGCAATACATTTATTCAGTAAGTTTTTATTTTTTCAAAAGAATTTTCGTCTTAATAGAAGTAGTCAAAAATTACTTTATTGCAGTTTATGCAGAGCTATTAACTTAACTAACGCCTAATATTAGTCGATCAAACCTTGGACGACGTATACGTCCTCAATTTCGACAAAATATTTCTAGAAGGCCCCAGTCATATATGTAGGATTGAGTCGCGCTGCTTTTGAATACGATTCCGCTAACGCCTACAAAGATATTCGCTGCGTTGACATTAGTTTATTGTCTATCGTATACCAGCATTGCAATGCCTTGAAGTTTCAATCAGACTTATGCTGCGCCGGTGGAAAGTTAAAATTGCCCGGTTACAATCCGAGTTATAAGCTAATCACGCCTAATTCAGGGCTGTTATAGAAACCATGTCGGTTTTGCTAATTGTCGTTTTTGAAAACCAATATTCATTTGGTGTCATGAAACCAAGTTGGTTTTGTCCATTTCGAATGTAAATAAAACCAATGTTCGAATCTGCTGTTGCTGATAAAACCGATGACATTGGTTTTCATGACTCATAGCACAAAGCATTTTTTCTTATCGTTTTCAAAACCAATAGTGACAATATTGGTCTCTATGACAACCCTGATTATTATCAAACTGAGTAATTGTTCTTATTTTTTACGAAATTGCTCCCAACATTAAGATTCAAGGAATAATTCATAATCGAGAGTCCGCTTTTTACCACTACCGAACGAAGATCATAAGTTCCTTCAGCTTTCGTTGGTTATGCGGAAATTAAACTAGAACAGCGTTGTGCAATTTTTACAGCACAACGCTTCAATCAAACAATTGCAAAATGAGTTTTGATGACCACAAATTCATTATCAGATCAGACAAAATTCTAACTGACTGACTGATCAGACAAAATAATACTGACTGACTGACTCGACAATTCAATGGTCCCACTATCAATGAAGTCGCAGTGGTGATTGTTGGTGAGAAAGTGAAAGAATGTGTTCTTTATCGCCGGTATGCTGCGCGTGTACGAGACTCATCGGTGATGCCCTTCAATAACCAATGATGTCCATTAAATACTTTTGCAATGTGAGAACAAAGGGAGAGACATGGTGGTATTTGGCATTGTCAAGACGAATGCAAACGACGAGGTGGCGAAATTTCAACTTGGACGTTATGTGAGTTGTAAGGAGGAAATTGGCGGCTGTTTTCATTTCGGATTCAGGAACGTCACCCGACTATCGTACACTTGGCAGTTCACTTGAAGAACGACCAGTGTCTACTTTACGGATGCAAATGCAACGCAAAGACCAGAAGGACCACCAGTGACAACGTTGGCAAATTTATTTTCGACATGCAAAAGCGATCAATTCGGAAATGCCACTCTATTATATATGTAACGCTAAATCGAAGATGTATTAAAGCCAGAAGAAATATACACAGTTCATCCACGCCAATACAAATGCTTCTATCTTCGTTTGCTTTCGGTGGTATTTATAGTTTTCTTCAATACGGTAGGCAGGTTTAGCCACTTTTACGAGTAATAGATTTTGACAGTTTCTAAAACGACCTATTCTTAATTATTTTTGGAAGGCTTCTCAAATTCTGGAATGCAACCTTATAGAAAAGAGAATTATCGGGCCGTACTTCTTAATTTTTCACAATAAACAGAAGAACAACTAAAACGATTTTTTGCAATATGGTTATTTGCAATAGTATTAAAATTAAAAGTACTTAAGTACTTTTATTTTAAAAACTACTTGATCAGTTGGGGTAAAGTCTTTATCCTACAGTTCAACAAAAAAAAAATCAATGTTATACTCTTTAGTTGAACAAGGGTGAGATTTTAAAATGCTTTTAGTTTAATTTTAAATTGTATTGAAGGTGTATTAGTAAATTCGTGGTTAATAAACATAACAAAAAATTATAAATTTATGTCGATATAAGGGAATTTCTTATAATAATGACTTTAGGTATTTGCTTTGATGAACTAACACTTTTTTGTCACCCCTACTAGAAATTGTTTTAGTAAACTACCAAAATTGACACTACTAGCTATCTTAACACAAATATTGCTATCGTAGATTAGCTAAAAACACAACTTTTCTGTAATTGTATTTTATATCACAGCCTTTAATGTATTTCGATTAATTACTGATTTAAACTGAGAGGATAAACTGACCGTATTCATAAATTCATTTTCAACATCTATGTAAGGTTTCTATTTAATTTTGAGAACTAATTTACATACGTATTTGTTAAAATATTTAAATTTATTGGATTCAATATTTTTAGGACAACTATTATTTAATAAAACAGCTTCTTAACGCCTTGACATTGATAACTCTTTATTACGTTACGCTTTGAACGTTATTTTGTCTCATTCTTCTTGCAAAGAACTTAAAAATGTATCTTGAGATTAAATATCTGGTGTCCTGTTTTATTTGCCTCTAAGATGGACCACAAATTTTCTATTGGATTTAAGTCCGAACTGTGTCGTATATATATATATATATATATATATATATATATATATATATATATATATATATATATATATATATATATATATATATATATATATATATATATATATATATATATATATATATATATATATATATATATATATATATATATATATATATATATATATATATATATATATATATATATATATATATATATATATATATATATATATATATATATATATATATATATATATATATATATATATATATATAAAGCGTAACGTAATAAAGAGTTATCAATGTCAAGGCGTTAAGAAGCTGTTTTATTAAATAATAGTTGTACTAAAAATATTGAATCCAATAAATTTAAATATGTTAACAAATACGTATGTAAATTAGTTCTTAAAATTAACAAAATTAAATACTTATGTGGCCTCACAAAATTATGATCACTAAAAATATCGTAGATTAGATACTTTTTCTTGCACTTCAATAACATCCTTTCTTAGTCCCAAAAAGTTTAAAATGAGAGGCTGACATCGTTAAATGATATCAAGAGGTGATTATACGTCGAGTGGTATGCTTAAAGATGGGCCTAACTCAAATACTATTTGTACTTACAAATATTTGGCATGAATCTTATCGAACTTTTGAGGGGAAGCTATACCTAAATATGAACCGCTTTTCACAATTCCCATAACTACGGTGAAAGGGCCAAAATACTAACTTGTGCCAAAATTCATCTAGATTTGATGCAATATGTGGCTCCTGAAACTAAAAACATAAAATCGGATGAACATTAATATAAACCGGCTTTCTTCAGATTCAATAACGTCATTCATTTTTCCAAAAACTAACGAGTGAAAAATGTAATCGTGGATGTAAAATGCGGCATCCAGGGCATCAGAAATAAAATCGGATGGACATTTTTGTGGGAGAAATAACTAAAACTAACCCGATTTTCTTTAAATATTATTAAGATGTAAAATTTGGACCGTAGATCCCAAGCAGAAAAATCGAATGAACATATATGCTGGTGCTGTATTTAAATCTAAACCGATTTTCTTCAATTTTAATTACGTCCTTCCTTGGTCCAAAAAAATAACGTGTGCTAAATTTCATCAATATTGAATGCAATATGCGACTTCTAGAAGTAAATATAAAAATCGGAAAAACTTAAATGTATGTGGGAACTATATTTAATCTGAACCGATTTTCTCCAATTTCATTAGCGTCCGTCCTTTATCCAAACAACTTACTTTTTCTAATTTTCATAAAGATCAGACAACAACCGCGCATTGTAGTTTGATTACAAGCTTAAGATGGATGGAGGACGGACAGAAACAGTTAAATCGAATCAGCTGTTAGTTACAAACATTGTGAAATTGCACTGAAAACTACAATGGGCGTTTCAACTAAAAATAAAAATTTTTCTCATACTGAAAAAACGTCAGCCGGTCAGTCTGTCAATATGGTAGGAATTGTTTCAGTCAGTCTCTTGGGTCTCCTCTCTTTGATAAGAAATCTTTGCATATGTCAAATCAATGCATCATTCGTATATATAGATGTTTAAACGAGTAGAGGAAACGCGTCTACCAGACGCGTCATCGCTGAATTACTTTTCCATCCCTCTATGACAAACAACAAAAAACCAGGTCTTATTAGCTTGTGGAGGAATTCCTATTTCAAAAAGTAAAATTAAATTTAAATAAACATAAAGAAAAAGTTTCAGATAATTTAGTCTATCTATCAAATCTTTTCTATCAAATTTCATAAAGATCGGGCAACAATTTCGATCTGTAGATTGATTGCAAACTCAAGATTGACGGATGACAGAAAACATTGTAAATGAAATCATTGTAATGAAATATTTAAACGATATACGAAAACGACTACTTAAAATTGCTTTTTAAAAAATGATTGTCATTTCTTTTAGGTTTTTTTGTCAAAAAATTATATAAATACATTTTGTTATTCACCTGAATAAACAACTGATGTAGGAAGTAATATAAATATAATAAAATCGTTTATTACACTGTGCGACAGCCACAATCGGTTTGGGATGAAACCACCGGGGAAAGTTATATCGGTCAAAAAAAGGTCATACGTGTCCCAGCGTTTCGTTGGGTCTCATTTAGGAATCGAGATATATCGATTTGAAGCTAGTAAGTATCGTATAGGGGAATTTGTCACGTTTTTGGCTCTTTTGTTTGACATAACTTGAGAACCACTCGTCCGATTTAGCTGAAACAAATTTAGAAAAAATAAGAATTACAATTCCTCTAATCTGTTCTTAAACCGTTTTCCTACTTAAGCAACACTTTTTACCGTTTTGGATTTTTTATGAATTAAAAAAAAAAAATTTAATTTTTAGGCAAAAATAATTTTTTTTTCATACATTTATTTATAATTGCGAAACTGTTGCTTAAGTAGGAAAACGGTTTAAGAACAGATTAGAGGAATTGTAATTCTTAATTTTTCTGAATTTGTTTCAGCTAAATCGGACGAGTGGTTCTCGAGTTATGTCAAACAAAAGAGCCTAAAACGTGACAAATTCCCCTATACGATACTTACTAACTTCAAATCGATATATCTCGATTCCTAGATGAGACCCAGCGAAACGCTGGAACACGTATGACTTTTTTTTACCAATATAACTTTCCCCGGTGGTTTCATTCCAAACCGATCACTGACCCTTACCATTTGTCGCAGAGTGTTAAATCTTTTATAAATGTTTGAATTCCAGCGCTATCCACTAAAATTATATTCATGGTTTCCATATTTTGGATTAAAGTAAAAAACGGAAAATTATGGCATCGTAGTGATAGACAAGATGTGAACATTTTATTTTGTCACGCCAAGAACAAGAAAGTCTGAAAAAATCCCTTAAAATTTTAAGTACAGCATTTAAATTCGATAGCTTGATCAAATTCGTTCCTATTTTCATGAGTTGATGCAAATCTTTTGATTGATTTGTCTGTTTATTTGAGCTTTTGTATTTTTAGTTTTTATCAATATAGCAGCAGGTTTAGCCTCTTTTAATAGGCTTTGATAGTTCCTAAAACGACCTGTTCTAAATTATTTCTCAAATTCTAGAATGCTAACTAATAGAAAAGAGACTTTTCGGGTCGTACTTTTTAATTTTTCACATTCATTCATTGTAGAAAAACTAAAAGGTTTTTTCTCAATATGGTTATTTGCAAGAGTATTGTTCAATAAACAAAAAATATCACTTGTATACTCTTTAGTTGAAAAAGTGTAAGCTTTTAAAATGATTTTAGTTTAATTAGTAGGTAAACATACCAAACATTATAAATTTATATCGAAATAATGGAATTTATTTTAATATTGACTTTAGTTATTTGCTAGCTTTTTTTGATCAACTAAAGTTTTTTGTCACGAACTTCATGCACTCCGACAGCAAAGTGTTTTAGAAAACTAACAAAATTTGAACTAATAGCTAACTTAACACAAAATTTGCTATCGGGCTTAGTAAAAAATACCACTTGTATGTAATTATATTTTATATGGCACCCTTTAATGTATTTCGATTATTTCTTAATGAAATACGTGAGGTACTTTACGATTTAAATTGAGAGAACAAACTGACCTTAAGCATAAATTCATTTTCAACTCCTTTTTAAGTTTTCTATTCAATAAAAATATGTTATCAAAAACAATTGTTTTGTCTTATATGAGATTCACTTAGTTTTATGTTCGTTCACTTAGGATTTTTTAGCAAATATCCCGGTGATACTTTCCAGGGAAAATGGTAGCCAAATGAACTGGACTTCGCGGGAATTCCCACGACGGGGAAAACTCTGAGATCTTGTCTGTCACTTTCCCGAAAAGGCCCAAAATAAATCCAAGAAGAGACGAAATTTTTATATTTAACACCCATTAGAAAACTTCACCGTGATTCTTAGCCTCTACTGCATACCATATTTATTATTCCATTCGTAATACCTTAAATATTAGTCGGAGACCCTATAAAGGGGCCCGAAAACGTCCTAGATATTTTTTATGCCCTGTTTGCAAAGCACAGTAGAACAGAGTAGAAATAAACTGATCAGTTTACTTTAAGCTTGACATTGAAGCAAAAGTTATACCAACTCAATTATCCAGCAACTTTGCATCATGGTGATTATCAGATAGTTAGTTCGTTTTGTACTACAGCATAAGTGGCTGATGTGCTGTGTGCACGGAAACACATTTTATTATAATATTTACGCATGAATCACATGGTACACTCCTAAGTCCAGCTAGTTTATAAAAAATATTTTGTTGTTCATTATTTAGATCCTATTTTGTGGTGAAAATGTGTCACACACCATATTAAAAACTTGTGGGCGACTATAGTAAACCCTGCACTTCTAGATATTCAGAAAAGACAACGGAAAATAGGTATAGGTATTTAATTTCAACAGCGATTGCCTTGGCATAAGGAACCAACTTGTGCCAAGTTTAATCAAAATTGGATGTAATATGAAGCTAAAAACATAAAATCGAATGAACATATGCGTGAAAGCTATATCTTAATGTGAACCGATTTTTACAATTGCAATAACTTCGGCAAAAGGGCCGACTTGTGTCAAATTTCTTATAGATTTGAGGCTGCTAGAATTAAAAACATAAAATCGGATGAACATAAATATTAACCGATTTTCATCGGATTCAATTATTTCAAAAAATAACGAGTGACTAAAATCGGATGGACATTTTTGTGGAGCAATATCTAAATCTAAACCGATTTTCTTAATGTCAATAACTTACTCCTTGGTCAAAAAAACTAACTCATGCTAAATATTATCAAGACTGGATGTTAAGTCTGTCTCCTAGAGAAAAATCGGATAAACGTATATGCTGGTGCTGTATCTAAAACTAAAGCAGTTTCTTCAATTTTAATAACGTCCTTCGTTGATCCAAAAAACTAACGTGCGCCTAATTTCATCAAGATTGGATGTAATATGTGTCTTCGAGAGCTTAAGACGTAAAATCGGATAAACATATAAGAATGGGAGCTATATTTAAATCTGAACCGATTTTATTCAATGTCAATAACGTTGTTCCGTGGCCCGAATAAGGAACTCGTGATTAATGTTATTAAAATTTGAGGTCAAATGTGACTTTTAGAGCTGGAAACAGAAAAATCGGATGAAAATACTTATATATGTGGGAGCTATTTTTAAAACTCAACCGATTTTCTTAAGTTTTAATAACGTCCTTCCTTGGCCCAGAAAGCTAATGTGTGCTAAAGTTGCGGCTTCTAAAGCTAAAGACATAATGTCGGATGAGCATATATGAGGGGGGCAGTATTTAAATATTAATCGGTTGTCTCCAATATTAATGGCGTCTGTCAATTATCCAAAAAACATATTTTTGCTAATTTTTATGAAGATCGGGCAACAATTGAGAACTATAGTTTGATTACAAGCTTAAGATGGAAGCCGTTTAATTGAATCAGCTAGAGAATACGAGCACTCGGTACTCTGAAATTGGGTCCAAAATATCGGCAAAATGCTTGCAAGGCTTCGGTGGCATACCTCTATCCGATGGTCGATATTATCAATGACCAAACGTTGGACCTAAGTCCAACGCTGTCAAATGACATAATCGTTGCTACTTTATTGACACCACCACGACGAGAGATAATACGAGAATATATCAAAATTTCTGTGACATTTCCAACTTCCATCGTAGTAACTATATAAAATGCAACACTGCTCCCATCTGTTAACGGACTACTGTAAAATTTTGTAGAGAGTTCCGTCACTTATTTTTTGTTTAACAGCCGTTCAGAACATACAACCTCGTAGATAATGATAGATACTATGGAGACTCTGCGCTATCGACTTAAACGGTAAAAAAAAAGGTTTACTGCCATTCGTTGTGGTCGCACAAGTACAAATGATGCGGAACGTTTTGGACGGCCAGAAAAAATCCGAAAATGTCGAAATAATCCACGATATGGTGTTGGTCGATCGAAGAGTAAAAGTGCGTGAGATTGTTGATGCCATACGCATTTCATACGGCAGTGTCGATTTGCTACAAGATGCGTGCCGCGATTACCATTTCATCAAGATAATGCACGGGGGCACACGTGTGTAGTCTCACTGGCAAAATGGCATGAATTGGGGAACGAATTGGAACCTCATCCGCCATATTATCCGGATTTAGCCCCCAAGTGAATATTTCCTATTGTTAAACCCAATAAAAATGGCTCGTTGGAATGAGATTTAGCTCGAAAGATTAAATTATTGATTAAAAAAACGACTATTTTATGGACCTCGAAAAATCCTATATTTTGAAAAGGATACAAATACTGGAGATACGTTGGACTTAGTGTATTGAGGTAAAAAGAGATTATGTTGAAAAATATTTTTTGCAAAAAAATTGGTTTTTATTCGAAAAATTTTTGGCTGAATGTCACCATCCTGTTGTAACCACTTAAAAAAAATTTAATGAGTTAAGAGCTCTCCGATGTCCCTTACTTCAGTATTACAGCAAAATACTTTGATTTGCAAGAGCAGAGTAGAACTGAAATATCGAGTCCGGCTCGTTTTTGTTCTAATTTTTAACTTATGCTAGAACACAAAAATTTTTTTTCTGCGCTCTTTTTAAAATCATGCAAAACAATCTGAGAAAAGAATTAATTTCTGATCCGTTTTACAGAGGATCCCTTATAAAAGGATGTCAATATGTTTTTAAAAACTTATGATCAAAGGCCATTGGGCCAATTAATATAAATCACAATATGTCATACATCTTGTAAAAATGGAGTAAAGTCTGAGCTATAATAACTTGTACATAAAAATAAACACTGAATTGAACAACATGGCTAACTGTACCTCGTTACTTTTCCCACCTGGCACATACGAATCTCTTTGTTGTTACCAACTAATTTCCACGCACAGTTATACTAATGCGACAACACGTAGCGATGATCGTTGTAAACAACAAGGAGACAAATAACATTAAAACGTAACAAATTCACACACACACACACACACGTTGTGTGATAGATGGGGCACTCGAACATGGTTGGAACCGTCCAACTAACATGTTGCGTAGAAGATGGAGGACGCCTGAACATATTTAAGGGTGAAGAAACTAGAATGCGGTATCAATCGGTCAGAGTGATGAAAGTAGAACATATAAAGTGCAGAGACCTTACGCAAAGGAGTACAAAGGAGTGCAGGTCTCCAGTCATCGCTATCTCCAGTATCCTTACGTAAGGTCGTGTTCCTGGAGTACTTACACAGGTATCCAGTCGTCGCTATCCCCAGTGCCCTTACATTAGACCGTGTTCCTGGAATACTTACGCAAATCTCCAAACGCCGATAATTCGCCTGACTAGGGTTACCATTTCCATTTTGAGAAAAAGAGGACATCAACCTTTAAAATAGAGGACATTTGTCTCAAAAAAGAGGACATTGTTTTAATATAAAAAACAGATTATATATTTATTAAAAAAAACATTATTTCCACTAAAATAAAAATTCACAAAAATCTGTCTGAACATAAAATTAATACATACTACAAAAAACAGCTAAAATAAAAAATACATTTCCGGGAATGTAATTTTTTATAATTTATTGATACGAATTGTCAATAGTTTTATGTATATTTGTCTGCGCTTCCAATTTGAGTCAATATATTGCTTTCGCATTTCTTCAAATATTCATAAAACTCTTGACAATTCATATCAAAATTATATTTGACTCTTATAATATCTGAAATAGTTTCTGGATTTAATTTGTTTCTTTCTGGCGTCCACTGCGCCTTGATTAGAGAAAATACACGTTCCACATTGGCATTATGTGCTGGTAAGCAAAAATAAAATTCAACAAGTTTTTTCATTTCAAAGCAAACATTATTTTTAATAAAAAAATTCCACCAAAACTTGTTATCAGTCGTGTTAATTGAATTTAAGTTTTTTACATAATTTTTCAGCACAAGGAATTCATTAAATAAGTTTTCATCATTAAAAGTAATGTTAAATTGTTTTAAAAATTCTACAGACGTTTGTACATCAGTCCAATTACCTTTAGCAGCATATTCAAAACACCAATTAAAGACCTCCAAATTTTTTAGAGGTAATGTCCATGATTCAATATAATTTTTAATAGTCTTTTAAAATATTTTAGTTTCTTCCATTAAAAGATTTTTTTTGTGTTTATCAGTCACATTTTTAATAATATCTTTAACTTTTATTGGCATAAAATTATTTTCTAATCTTTCATTTAAATTTTCTGATATTTCGTTTAAAATGTTCTTTACTTCTAATAAGGAAATATCTGACCTTTTGATTTTTTTAATATTTGCCTGAATTATATTCATCGAGGAATGTATTGTAAACAAATATCCCTCGCTTATATCACTTTCAAAAAAGTTTTTTATAGCTTTAGGTGTGCTTTCTATGTCCTAAAAATAATCCTTCAAGGGCTCAAATAGTTTGAGTATGCGCTCAATAGCAGGGTATAAACTTAGCTATCTTGTTTTACTGTGATTAAGTTACTTTGCATATTCAATTTCTGACTGTTCGCAGAACTCTTTCAATGTTTCAGTTCTTACAGTATAAACGGAAAAATGATTGAAAAACAATAGATTTCACATCAAAAGATAACGTGTCGCAACCCTTGTGAACGGCATTGTTGATTATATGAGCTGGACAACCAACACCAATAATTTTTTTCTCCAAAGCACTTGTTAGTTTTGCGAATACATTATTTTGACCGTTTCTGTGCATGCCACCAAAATTTGTATTACAATTATCACCGCTAAAAGCAACACATTTGTTTTTAAACAATAGTTGTTCAATTTCATAAATATAGTATCCGTAATAGTATCTAAAGTTTCATTTTTAATTGATAAAACATCCAATATTTTTGTCTGGATTCCATTGTTTGTGCATTGAAGTATTAAATTAGTTTAGGTAATAGTTTAGTAGCTCCGAAATTACTAGTGTCGGTCGATATACTCACAAAATTTACTTGTTCAATACTTTTCGTTACCATTTCTGTTGATATGGGTGCAAGAACCTTCTTAGCTATTGCTGTAGAATTCGTCCGGTTGCAAGATATATTTTTAACTTTTTGAGAATCATTAAAAAGGAATTTATTCAATGCAATTGTGCAGTTCAAAGATAAAAAAGACATGTTATGAACTATGGTGTGCTAAGCGATGCAACCCTCAACGGCTCGAAGTTCATTGTTGTCAGTAGGTTTTGAGAAAAAATTATCAATTTTATTGGGACAATCTTGGCTTATAATCCCCTTTTTATGTTTTTGTGTTTCCAAATGATTTTTGATGTCTTGTACTCCTTTGTTTGCAATAGAAATTGTAGAATTGCAAAGTGTGCAATTCACTATCCAATCTGCATTTTCCCTTTGCAAGTATGGACATTTTTTTAACTCCTCATTAAACGTGCACTTGCGTTTCGGCATCTTTAAATTAGAAAATTGTTTAATTTTTCCACACTACGTTTATGTTTAAAACTTACTTCTGTTTTCGTAGAAATTACTTTTAGACCCACTACAGCTGATAAGAAGTGATGCCAACGAAATGCTTTTTGCACTACATATAGTGTTTTTAACTCGAAATTTACGCCTTTATGCAAGTGATTTTATTTCCAGAGAACGGGTTTCTCTCAAAAAATTGGCATTACTGCTGATAAGGCAGTGATGCCAATAATTTAAGAGTTTACAAACAAAAAAAATAAGTTATGGAGCGGAGTGCAAAAAGGAGGACAATCCCGGACACTATTGAAAAAAGAAGGAGGACTGCACCGGACGCCCTCAAAAAGAGGACGGTGTCCGGGGAAAAGAGGGCGGATGGCAACCCTACGCCTGACGCATTCCCTAATAGACCGTGAGCCTCCTGGAGTACTTACGCAGGTCTCGAGATGCCGCTTATTCGCCTGACGCGTTTCGTTTATCAATTAGGAGCCTCCTGGAATACTTAATCCAGTCGTCGCTATCCCCAGTTTCCTTACGCTAGGTCGTGTTCATGAACTAATTACGCAGGTCTCTAGTTGTCGCTTTCCACAGCGCCCTTACGTTGGATCGTGTTCCTGAGTTTTCACGCAGGTCTCCAGACGCCGCTTATTCTCCTAACACATTCCCTTAATATCCGTGAGCCTCCTGGAGTACTTACGTAGTTCCCCAGACGCCGCTTATTCACTTGACGTGTTCCGTTATTATCCGTGAGTTTCCTAGTGTACTTACGCAGGTCAGACAGACGCCGCTCTTTCGCCTGACGTGTTTCCTTTGTGACCCGTGAGCCTCCTTGAGTACTTACGCAGGTCTCCAGACGCCGCTTGTTTATTGGCTTCCCCACATATAGATTAGGTGGTAATTCCCAGCCTGTCGCTAGTTCTCCGCCCTGGAATGCTTACTAAGAGATAACCCTTGAGTACCTATCACGGTCTTCCTAAAGGTTATCCAGGACTCCCCGAAGGCCGCGAGTACAGCAGTAGCAACGGAGTACTTTCGTAGGTCTACCTGAAGACAGTTAGCTGTATGAAGGCCAACCGTTACACTGGCGCCGCCCGAGCAGGGACATAGAGTACATATTTTGGTTATTAGCGACCACAAAGTGGAAATTAGAATCCAGGTGTACGGAAACAGTCAAGGAAGAAGGATCCCTTACTAGGAATTCCAGTGAAATGGCTGCCTTAGTGAGTTTGGCTGCGAGATTAGTGGCACAGTAGAGGAACTGGGAAAATGGTTCGCGCAGTTCCTGGTAGATAACCATGAGCACCGTTGCCCTCAGCGGTTGGTCCACCCACATTATAAACACGATCACTCAAGCCTAGAAATTAAACCTACTACCTCGAAGAAAAAATCTATGTATAGCCACGCATTATCGGATTCCACTTCGACAAGCCGACCAGAAGGGACCAGCTCAATAGAAGAATAACTGGTACCCGCTACAGTCATCCCTACCGCCAGATATAGCTGGCCTAGGACAGCCGTTTCTACTGCAGTTGATGTGAGAGCGATCGCCGATCAAGTCGGGAAAAGGGGTGTCAACTTCAATGGCAAGCATGAACCGCAGGGGTTCGTTGAACGTCTGGAGGAGCTGCCCCACATGTACGCGATCCAAACTGGTATCTTAGTCCCAAAGATGCCTGAGGTGTGTACCGGGAAAGCGTTGCTCTGGTACCAGAACCTGAACCATTATAGGGCCAACTGGGAGTTTTCAATGCAGACTTTCTGAAGATGTTTTTACCAATACCCCTTGTCCCATATCTCTTCGATCGAATATCGCTTAAGGAAGGCCAAATGCTTGAGTAGTCTCGATCTAAAGGACTGGTACTGGCTGATACCCATTGAAAGAAGCATTAGCAAGTACACAACATTTATCGTCACCAGGCTTCATTCAGCGCCGACCAGGTTTTTTTTGTAATAACCAACATACAGGGAATGGCGCCTCTACATGCCGAGCATTGAGTGGGCGAGTGGAAAGTATAGGATACACTGGCGGTCAGAATATATTTTCTGGATGAGCGCCTATCTACAACAATTCGTATAGAGCGATCTCTAAGAAAGCTCGAAATAAATCGAGCGAAGCCATAAGCTTTGATATGAAAATTGTCGAATATGGCGCAGACCAACGAAGGCACTACAACCTGCGCAGACGTATATACAAGCCGGTCTTGGAAGTCAAGTGTAGGTAGGGCAGCTTTATCTTTTTAGGGTGGAAGCATCAAAATACGACGGTCGTAGGAGGTCTTGAGTTTTCGTTTGGATTCGCAGGTGTGAGAAAGGCGATCTGCTGAACCCCCACCTCAGTGATTTTATACCTTCCTTCTCTCCCACCTCTTCAGAAAACAACTTGACCAAGACCTAAACCTGCCCCACTATCACACTATCCTTTTCTCACCAGACTCTACCGCAACCTGCAAACTAAGCACAAAGGCTTATCACAAGCAGCAGTTGCAGAAGAATCAGGCTTGCGACACCACAATCTCATTAAACGGTGCTTCGTCCTACTCGAGCGGCTGCCGGGACCGGGAACTGTGCAAGAAGGGATAAACCGACACTTGGCTGTGTTGCCAAAGAGGATACAGAGTCAGGAGGTGAAAAACATCTCCATCCCACACAGGCCGCGAAGAAGGCTCTAGTCAAATTCTCTGACCACTTCGTCAACGGTGTCCACCTTCTTGGTGTCTGATGACTCTATGGACAGACCTCAAATCACCCCTGGGCGAAGTTTTTTGCGAGAAAACATACCAGAGTCAGTGGTTTCGTCTTCGTCGTTCGATCGCGCGAGTTATGTTATGTGTTAAAGGGCCGAGGAAAATAAAAAGACATTTTATGTTTAGAGGTTTACAATGAACTGAACTTTATTTTTTGGTTTTCACCTTAAAATAGCTTTACAAAAGTGTATTGTTGCAATTGGTATCGCTGCAAAAATAAAGGGAGTGAACTTTTCTCGGAATTTGTGTAAGCGAAAATGATATTTGTATTTAATTTATGGATTGCAGCGATTTCAATATTTTTTGGAACGGAAGTGTATTGGACAAAAAGTATGTTATAACTAAGGTGCATGTGCATATACTATTATCTTATTGTCTAATCAGCGATTAGTTCTCAGTGGTTTTGGCGGTGGTAATGTGGTGGTGGTTGTTGTTGTTAACAGTGGAATGGGTGTCGAAACTTAACTAAGGTGTATGCATTATTATTCTCTAAGTCTTATTGTTTAGTCAGCGATTTGTTCTCTTTGGTTTTAGCGGTGGTAATGTAGTGGTGTTTGTTGTTGTTAACGGTGGAATGGGTGTCGTAACTGTTGTTGTTGTTAACGGTGGAATGGGTGTCGTAACTCCTCCCCCCTTAAGATAGAGCGACGGCCACAATGATGCTGTTGGGGTCGGAGTGAAAGACTGCAGGCTGGGTAGTAGGTGTTTATAGGTGTTTCTTCTTTTGATGGCCATGATAACCATGATGATGGCTATAGTAGTACATACAACAGTTGTCGAGGTTGTAATTGAATGTATTGTTGTCGTTGTTACTACCAATTTGTTGACCTTGGTGTCTGTTAAAAGGTTGAAATCTTTAAGTTTGCTGAGACTTAAAATTTCGGTTGTTGAGTTAGCGGAAACGTTGTTGTTTGGTAACGAAGGAATATGGATTTGGTCCCAGAAGGTGTCAGCTTTGCCGTGATACGTTATGCCATTTATTGAGACATCACAATCCTGGAAATGTATTAGAGTAGTGCCTTTTACTCTGAGAGTTTGGGTGCTGCAAGTAGTGTTCATTAGTGTTTGTGGTGAATTAATAAAGAGAATAAAATTTGGTTCAGGTTGTTGAATTGATTCCATGTTTCCCACGTCATTGAGGGGACAGTTCGCTGATTTGTTGTTCATTAGGTTGCCAATACAAGTTGATTCTTTAGTATCTTCCTGTCTGATGGGGTTGTTGCAGTAGTATGTTCCTTCGATCATGGGACACAGTGTTTTGTGATATTGTGTGTTATTTTCGTTAAATGTTATGAATGGTTCAGTTACTATAATCTTTGTGTCGTTTATAGGTAAAGGAATTATGTGATACAAAAAATACTTTTCTTTTGAAATATTAGGTATATAAGCACATTAAATATAATATTTGATTGATTGTAATAAGCTTGCATGTTTAACATTTCATAGATATTTTCAATGGATTCGATCTTCACGTTCTGGGTTTCCAGTCTGAGTTTTATAATATCCAGCTCTTCTGGGCTAAGCAGAAACTTTGAAATTATATTGAGTTTTGTCAAGACTACGGCCTCGGCTATGTTAGTTAAGTGATTTGTTAGTAGGTCGATATTGAAGTTAAGTTGGTTAAGATATTGTGTCTTGATAAGAGTGTCCTCCTCGTGTTGTATTCTGTTGGCCGTATTTGCCATGTATCTCTCTATTGTCCGTTGTTCGTTATTTATATGTGAGGTTATGTTCCTGAATCTTTCCATCATTCTAGAATTGATCAAGTGTTGCTGGGAAAGTTTGTCTGTGACACTATTGAGGTTTGTGTAGGTATTTGCCATTTGCTCGTTAATCGTTTGTCTCTTAATTGGATATAGAGTCAAGAATTGGTTCTTCATCTCCTTGAGCTTCAGTCTAGTCACCTTCATGATGTTGGTGTCAGGTGTATTTTTATCAAAAAGATTAAGGGTGGCCTCTATGTTATCAATGTTAGTTTTGTAGTCCTCAAGATTAATAATATGTATAAAGTTGTTAAAGTTAGTAATGGACCTTGCAGGTCCCAGTCGTAGTGGTAAGATACTTTGATTTGTCGGCAAGTCATGTACCTCGATCATTTGAGTGTGAATTGGAGAGGTTCTAAAGAGAAAATAGGTTAGTATTAGTGTATGTTAATATAGCACGAGTGTAGTGTTTTCCCTTTTTTTTTTTTTTTTTTTTTTTTTTGATCTTATTTTGTTTTCTTAACCTACATTTGTGGACCTTCTTTTGTCCCTTAGTTATTATAGAGATTTTGTTATCTTTCTGAACTACTTGTTTTGAGAATCTTGGGGTTAATTTATTGCGTCTTGCCTCTTTCCTGAAAACGATTTGGCCCTCGGTTGTACTTATTGGGTTCTCTCTGGAAACGTTTAGATTTTCGATTCTAGTTGCCGTTGCATTTCGGACTTGTCCCTGAATCTTTGGGTATAGCTCGTCAAGAAAGGCATTGAGTCTAGATAAATAGTCGTTCTCATTTGAGAAATTTAATGTTTTCATGAATTTGTATGGACGACCAAAGAAAAGTTCGTAAGGCGTAAGCTTAGTTGAGGAGTGGATGGCATTATTGTATGTAATGAAAGTCTCAAAGAGTATTTCCTCGTGTTCAGTCGTGAGTTTGTTCTCCTTTCGTTTGGATAGAATTAGTCGGTATATTTCCGTAAGTGTTGAATGTAGTCGTTCTACAGGAGAATTACTGCTAGTCTGTTGGAAGGACGTAATGTGTAATTGAATTTCGAACTGTCTACAGAAATCTTGGAAAATGTTTGCAACGAATTCGGAGCCTTGGTCGCAGACAATTTTCTTGGGTATACCGTAGGTACTAATATAGTTCTTGAGGGCTTTGAGGATTGTCAAACTACTTCTGCAACTAAGAGTGTATCCGCAGGCAAATTTGGAGCATTTATCTATAATAGTCAGAATTTGGTTGTTGTTGATGCTGTAAATGTCGATGTGGAGTAACTCTAAAGGTTTCAATGGTGTCTCTGGAATTAAAAATTTTAGTTTCGGGGGATTTCTGTTATACTTAAGAGTTTTACATTTCTCGCAGTTGTTCAAGGTCCTTGTAATTTTATCTTTCATATTAGGAAAATAATATTCTCTCTTCAAATGTAATAATGTCTCGTTAATTCCCCTATGATTGGAGCGCACATGATAATCGCGGATTATTTCCTCATGGTCGTCTTCTTTGATCACATCTTTGAGAATGTCGGTACACCTGACAAGCCGGAATGTCTTGGCTTGAGAGAAGTATTTGGAAAATGTCGATTGTACTATTAGGAAGATGTCATCATTAGTGTAAATTGCCGATTGTTTATTGGGTGAAAAGTATTTCCTAAATATGTCCAACATGATCTCCTCGTTAAATTTTTTCCTACGTAGAATTCTTCTTTGCCTATTCTTAAAAATTGTTTCTACGGTCATTGGGGATCCTGTTTCCTTCGTTTCGAGAATGATTTGTAGGTTAAACTCGTTCAATGGTTTTTCCGAAATAGGGATACCGTCGTCCAGATTCTCGTCCGCGCTGTGAATTGTGTCTGTGTTGTTGTAAAGTTCCTGATTTTCTTCTGGTGGTTCGTCAATTTTAATGCGACTAAGAGCGTCAGCGTTCGTGTTGTGTTTCCCCTTTTTATAGACGATCTCATAATCGTATTCCTCCAACTTCAGACGCCATCTTACTAGTTTGGAGTTGGGCTCTTTCAAGTTCATCACCCAAGTAAGAGGTCTGTGATCCGTAAAGATCTTGAATTTTCTTCCAAAGAGGTACGGGCGGAAGTATTTCACAGCCCAGACTATGGCAAGTAACTCTTTTTCAATTGTGGAATAATTACATTCGCTTTGAGAGAGTGTACGACTCGCGAAACATATTGGTTTGTCACTGCCTATATGGCCCTGGGATAGGACTGCTCCCAATGCGATGTTACTTGCGTCCGTTGTAAGGACGAAAGGTTTGGTAAAATCAGGATGTTGGAGAATGGGGTCGTTCATCAGTAAGTTTTTACAAGTCTCGAATGCTGCGATATAATCCTGGTCCGCTGTAATAGTCGCATTCTTTTTCAGGCATTGAGTAAGGGGTTTTGTAAGTTTGGCCAAATCTTTTATAAACTTGCGGTAATAACCAACGAGCCCTAAAAAGGCCTTAATCTCTGTACGGGTTTTAGGTAAAGGGAAGTTCTTTATCGCATCAATCTTCGCCGGATTAGGTTTTATCCCTTCTGAATTTATGACATGTCCCAAGAAGGATATTTCCTTTTTGAGGAATTCGCACTTATCCATTTGTATTTTAAAATTAGCATCCCTGAGCCTTTCGAACACCTGTGTTATGCTTTCCAAATGTTCCTGTAGGGAAGTTGAGTATATAATAATATCGTCGAGATAAACAAGGCATACTTTCCCTACAAGATCCCTTAGGATATTGTCCATTACCCTTTGGAACGTGCTTGGGGCGTTCTTGAGGCCAAATGGCATTCTAGTGAATTCGTAATGGCCATTTTCCACTGTAAAGGCTGTCTTCTGGGTGTGCTTAGGATCCATCTCAATTTGGTGGAATCCACTGGCCAGATCCAGGGTGGTGAAATACACACATCTGCCGAGTTTATCCAATATTTCGGATATATTTGGAATTGGGTATCTGTCGCAAATAGTTTTGTCGTTAACCTTCCTATAGTCGATTACTAATCTCCATTTCCTGTTACCGTGAATGTCAGCCTTCTTAGGAACTATCCATACTGGGGAGCTCCAGGGTGAGTAGCTATGCCGAATGATATTCTGTTCTAACATTTTGTCTATCTGTGTATGTATCTCTTGTTTGTGTACATAAGGATACCTATACGATTTCGTATAAATGGGAACGTCGTCCTTGGTAGTTATCTTGTGTTTTATCTTGCTCGTAAATGAAAGTGGTTCGCCTTCTATGTAAATAATGTCGTTGAAATTTCTGCATAGTTTCACGATCTTTCTTCGTTCTTTGCTATTGAGATGATCCGTTCTCAACAGTCCACTTAGGTCCGGTGGAGAAGTTTGATCGTTCGTTTCCTCGCCATTATCAATTGTCAAATTAAAATTGTTCAACTCGCTGAAATTTACTCCATCGTATTGTTCCGCGATCAATGGGGCTTCTAACAGAAATGTCTGGTTCTCATGTGAATAATTGGTTATTTCGACAGACCCACACCCGTTTCTAACACTGTATAAACCTGGGCTAATGAAAAGTGTAGGGTTTACTTCAATTGAGTTTATATAGACGGTGCCATTATCCTTACTGATGGGTAATTCTACCAGTGTTCTCGAATTCGCTGGGACTTCTATAATTCCAGTGGATTGATTTATTTTGAGATTGATGCTGTTAATGGAATTTTTAGTTATCAGGGTTCTGTTCTCGAGGTCAATTTTGGCATTGAGTTGAAGTAAGGTATCCATGCCCAAAAGGCCGTCGAAGAAATTATGAAATTTGAAGATTAGAAATTTGAGGGATCCCGCTTGATTAAATTCCGAAAATATTGGTAAGACGACTTGTCTGTCTATTTGGTAGTTTTTGAAGACGGTTGTGATAGTGACCGGTTTGCATTGGATTTGTTCCCTCGGTAAAACATACCCAGGGTTTATAAAAGACGAAGATGCTCCAGTGTCCAAAAGGAATTTAAGAGGTTTGCCGGAAGGTAAAAATATTGTCAAATAGGGTAAGGTTGATGGGTGTTTCGTCGGGTTTATGTAGCCGGTCGGTTGTTCGAGGCTGTGGTAAAAAAATTTTGAGTATCGTCAATGTTGGTTGGTCCATTGTCATAATGCTCATCTAATTGTCGGTGATCATTGACAAGAGTACTTGGTCCATTTGAGTGGTGGTCGTTGGGAGATTTGTTCCGCTGACAACAGCCGTGGGAATTATTCAAATCGTCTACGTCATTGTCGATATACTGGTCCAGTTGTTGGTAATTGTCGGAAGTGGTCACTTCATGGAAATTAAAATTCGGGTTATTATTAAATCTAGCCTGTTGACTTGGACTTGCCTTTATTTGTGGTGTATTCGGATTTGGATGGAAAGGCTGGAATTTCTGTTGCCTAAAATTGTCCGGAGGGTATTGGCTCCTGTTTCTGTTGAAAGGGTTATTCTGGTTATACTGTCGGGGTTGTGTTTGCCCAGTTTGTGGTGACTGGTATCTTGGGTTCCTGCGATCAGAGGGCTGTTGCCAATTCCGATTTCGATTATCATTGGGAAATGTGTTTTGGTAAAAACGGTTTTCGTACGGTTTGTATTGGGAATGGTACACCGCTCTATTTGATTGGGGTGTCTTTTGATAGGATATGTTCTGCTCCTTGATGCAATAAGCCAGTGCCGTTGATAGGGAATATGGTTGCATGGTTCTTACTCTCGATCCCAGTGGTTCGTTTAGGCCAACAAGGAAAGAGTTTAAACACATGTCCGCGTAAAGAGATTTCTTCGCATTTATGACGCTAGGTTCCTTTTCATGGATAAGGATGTTATTGCAAAGGGAGGATTGCAATTCTATAATTTCTCCATAGAAGGACTGAATACTTTTACTGAATTGTCTCACATTGTGCAGATCTCTTATTAAAGACGTTTCAGTTCGTTTATCGGAATAATGGAGTATGAGGTTGTTCCTTATATCGTCCCAAATGAGTGGGGTGCCATACATGTTAAGGACCTCGTTAGCCTGTCCTTCAATTTTGTTCCGTATGGCCCTGAGTAGAATTTGGCCATAGGGAGTGTTATCCGTACCACGTATAAACAAAAGTATTTCCTCGACGTTATTAAGGAACTCGTAAAGGAGTCTTGGGTTACCGTCGAATTTCGGTAAGTCCTTAATTGCGTCGGGAATTCTCAGTGTATTAAAAATATCGACTTGGCTAACCACTTGGTCCTGTGTAGTCTGTCCGTTTTGAGCCATTGTATCGGAAATGGAACGAGAATCTAAATCGAAAATGAAAGAGTTGTCTTGGGTGAGACTATTAACCGAACTATCGTCGAGAGTGGAACTAACGCTTTCAGGGATAGACGTCAAGCTAGCAAACTTTCTCAAGTTATAAGGTATGAAACGGAGTTTCTGTTTCAGTCCTTTGTTGTTAGGCATATATAATAATAAAAAAAAATTCAATTTGTGTAGTTCGTATATCAAGGTAGCCCGTTAGTGATTGAATAGGGTATGCCACTGTACAGATATTCCCTCTGCACTCCTGTCAAATAGACTATTGATATGCAGTCAAAGTCCTTGACGTTGATGGACTTACACTTTTTCAATCTTGCAACGCACTGTAACTTAGAGGTTCGTACCGATATACCCTCGATACCTTGTTCCTCCTGTCCCTTCTTCTTTATTTTAATTTGTTGTTTTTTTTTTCTCTTTTTTTTTCAATGCTCTCTGGCCTTTTACTTATTCACAACTCAATACTATATTTTACTATATCGATATGCATTCGATATCATAAGAATTCTGTTTCCCAAAAAAAAAAAAATATTCATTTATTTCTCTTTATTATCATTAATTTCCTTTCTACGCACGATTAAAATTTATAACTTCCATTCAAAAAAATATATATCATCACAAAACACTTACATGTACCCAATCAGGAAATACAAGGTGATCCGCATGTTATGGTTGTTTCTTGGGAGTTGGTTCTAGCGAATGAAGAGTCGAGACCCACGGTCACGCTGTCCTTGTTGATGCCGCTTTCTTTTGATGGTTGGTTATATTTATTTTCAGGAGGGTGGTGTACACTTTGATATTTTTATATTTTTTATTTGATATTTTTATTATTTTCCTTTTTTTTTCTTTTTTGTTTGTTGGTTGTTCTTTATTTATTATTTTTTTCCCTTTTTTTTTTGAAGGGTGGTGTACACTTTGATATTTTTTTATTTAAAGGAATGTTCTTTTCCTTCTTTTTTTTTCTCTTTTGTTTTTGCGTAAAGGGCACTTTAAAGGATAGCGAAAACCGTTCGCTGAACTAACGACTGCGCCAGTTATGTTATGTGTTAAAGGGCCGAGGAAAATAAAAAGACATTTTATGTTTAGAGGTTTACAATGAACTGAACTTTATTTTTTGGGTTTCACCTTAAAATAGCTTTACAAAAGTGTATTGTTGCAATTGGTATCGCTGCAAAAATAAAGGGAGTGAACTTTTCTCGGAATTTGTGTAAGCGAAAATGATATTTGTATTTAATATATGGATTGCAGCGATTTCAATATTTTTTGGAACGGAAGTGTATTGGACAAAAAGTATGTTATAACTAAGGTGCATGTGCATATACTATTATCTTATTGTCTAATCAGCGATTTGTTCTCAGTGGTTTTGGCGGTGGTAATGTGGTGGTGGTTGTTGTTGTTAACAGTGGAATGGGTGTCGAAACTTAACTAAGGTGTATGCATTATTATTCTCTAAGTCTTATTGTTTAGTCAGCGATTTGTTCTCTTTGGTTTTAGCGGTGGTAATGTAGTGGTGTTTGTTGTTGTTAACGGTGGAATGGGTGTCGTAACTGTTGTTGTTGTTAACGGTGGAATGGGTGTCGTAACTCGCGGAGGCAGATGCAAGGCAGAACTTCCGGGTTTTCCGGACACGACACTGCCACCCTAAACTCCTATACGCGTACAGAGTGTGATTATAGAATGGATTGGTAAAAAAAACTGAATTGTGCCAAATTTCATCAAGAGTGGGTGTAAGATTCTGTTTCTAGACCTACAAATAGAAAAATTGGATGAAAATATATGTGGAAGCTACACGGTGGCTGATGAAAGCCACTACTAAAAACAAATTTTATAACTTTTTTTCTTTTTAATGAATCTAGCTCGCTTTTTTATTTAGCAGATAGATTTTCAGATTTAACAAAAATGGATAACTGGGACACTGAAACAATAATTTGTATTGTCCGCCGCTATTACGCACTGAAGTTGTAGTTTCGAGAGTATAGGCGCACGTTTGGCGGCAATCCTCCGAGCAGATGGACCACAATAAGACTTGTTAACAATTTTGCCAAGTTGTTAACAATTTTGCCAACAGAAGACCTTACCATCGAAAACCCCTTCAGTTCGGATGGCGCAAATTATCGCTGCTGTAGCTACTGTCATACAAAACAATTCAAGAGCTTCGACAAGAAGCTTGTCTGCTAAAATGAGTATAAACAGTCATTGCAGTCAATTATGCACAAAGATTTAAGCTTTATCACATATCAAATTCAAATGGCCAACAAACTGAACGCAGCAGAGTTCCCGATTCGCACAGTCTTTTCATGTCTGACGAGGCCCATTACGATTTAAACGGTAACTTAAACAAACAAAATTGTCGAATATGGAGTGCATCCAACCCACAGATACTCCATGAGAGGGAATTACGTCCACTTTTTGATAAAATGCCCAACATCCATCAACGAGCAGGGGGCATTTAAATTCCATTATTTTTAAAACTAATTAAGCTACTTATATAATCTGAAAAAAAGTTATTTGAGTTTCTCAATGTAGCAATATTCATCAGCCAACCTGTATATTTTAATCTGAATCGATTAACTTCTATTTTAATAATTTCCTTTCATGGTTAAAAAGAACTATCGTGTGCCAAAGGTTATAGGATTTCATGTTATATGTGGCTTCTAGTTCTAATTAATACAGGGGTTTTACCTCCTTTGGCCGCCTCTAAGTCTAGCAGATTCTTCAACTTATTTCATCATTGAATTTGTGAGAAAATTGTATTGTTTTTGGTTAAATTGATTGAACTTATGTATAAGAGCCAAATCTAAATCTGAACCGGCTATTTTCAACCGAGAAGCCTGACTTGCCAAATTTATCAAAATTGGATGTAATGCACGACTTTTTGGGCTGAAACATAAAATCGGCTTAATATTTGCATGGGAGATATATCGAAATCTGAAACGATTTCCTTCAGTTTCAATGGAGTCCGTCCTTGGTATAAAAAACTTACTTGTGTCTAGTTTCAATAATATTGAAAGAAGTATGTAGCTTCTAGAGCTAAAAACATTTTATGTTTAAACAGATGTGTGTTTGGGGCTATATCTAAATCTAAACCGATTTTCTTCCATTCCAATAGCGTTTGTCCTTGACCCAACTGGTAACTTCTGCCAAATTTAGAAAAGGTTGAACAACAATCGTCATTAACACTCCTGTTCCGCAGAGTGTTGCAGGCAACACAAATAATTTTTGAAAAGAGATTAACACAACATCCACTTTGAACCAGCAAAGAATTTGCAATTACATCACATATTTACATACTGATAAGAATGAAAAAAAAGTAGTTTTAAAAAATCAGGAAAAAAATAGTAACGGGGACGTGGCGCCGTCCTCATTTCTATCAGAGTGTGTTAGTGTTAATACCAACATCTGTTTACAAACAACTACTAAATTATAGGTTTTATTTCACGAGAAATAGCTTTTTAAATTTCAGGGCTATGTGGACAGGGCAGCCCCCTTGCGTACAACACAAAGGGTGTTCATCGGGGAATTCGTCAAAAGCATACAATAAAAAAATATAAATTGCCATTACATAATCTTTGAGTTACAATAAACCGATTAATTGCTACACTATTGTCTTTCTTCTTCTTCTTATTTAGAATTATTATTCAGAATACATAACAAAAACCTGAGCTTTTATATAGCGGTGTGTGCCATTTTTAATTTTTTCGTGGAAAACTATGCGTGCTAACTTCTACTCTTATCTTTAGCGACTTGAGACCTTCCCGCTTGCTAACCGACTAGTCTCCATACAAGTACTAGTTTAGTGTCACGAAAAGAACAATTCTATAGTCTATAATAACTTCCTCGTCATTGATATTATTCTGTGATATTAATGACGAGGATCGACCATTACTTCGGCCATTATTGCGATGTTTATAAGTAAATATAAATATTGTCTTTTTAAATTCAGGTTTGTTAATTTTTTCAACGGTCGACCCAGTTCTTGTAAGGGGAAAATGTATACCACGTGACCGGTCTGGCAATTTCCAATACCAACCGTTTCGTCCATCCACACATGTTTCTGCAAAATTTTCGGTCTTCAATTGCTATTAAATAACTAATAAGTGCTCAAGCAAAAAACATTTTAAAAATTTTCGTTTCAGACCAAGAAAATTTTCCTTATTTTCAGGACATCGTAAAAAAACGCATGTACTAGGAGTTTAGAAGCAATTTTTCCTAAAGTCATTACCATTGCTACAGTAAATTTTTCTAATAACTGATTAAATAATTACGTTGAAAGTAAAACTACCTTAAATTCTAGGAATAAAATACTGAAGATATGTAGAAAAAATGCAAATTAAGAAATATGAACCAAAAATGCCCACTTCACTTGAAAACAATTATTTTTTTTATACCGGACAATATTTTAAGTTTATTTTCAACTTTCTATTGTATTCAGGGTTGCAAACCGTTCCAAAAAACGGGTTGGTTCGGTTCAATGGTTCGAACCACATGGATGAAACTTGAACCGGTTCGAGAACCGGTTCATAGGTAGCTCTGAACCACCGGTTCGGTTCGGTTCAAGTGGTTCATTTTTTTTACTTACTGTGTCCGCATGAAGGGAATAAGAGAATTTTTTTGTAAAAATAAGAAGTTTAAGGCCGTATGCTTGACGAATATTTCCTTCATGGCCAAAGTTTTAATTACGATGCGACCATTATAAATGTACTGCACGTTTATTCCACACAACACAATCGACTTTAATGGAAAGAAAGCTACGATTTAGAAAAAAAACATTAAAATGGGTACACTTTATTGAAAACTGTAGTTTACCGATGTTTAAATGTGGACGTCATAGCTGATCGTAGTGTCGCTGCTCTGTTAACAACTTCTTCCTTAATGTTTTGCCGGTTTATTGATATGCCCACTGCTTTACACAGAGGATCAATAATTTTGCGAAAGCCGCTATCTTCTAACATTCTGAGCGGTCGGCCATTCTTTGTCACCAGTTCCACGCAGCCGTTCAATAAATCTTCTTTCGAAACATTTACAGTCGCCGTTGACTTGTTTTTCACAATATATTTCACAATGCTGTTTTCGTTCGAGTCCTTCAGCTTCTTTTTTCCAGATATATCGGCAAAAATTTCTTCAGATATATCAGCGTGCTTTCTTTTAATGTTCCGGGTTAGATTTTCTGTATGTTTTCCTTTCATTTCTATTTTGCAATGTTTACAGACACTTATTTTAGTCTTCGGGTCATAAAAGAAACACTTGTGCACTGGATTTTTACTCATTTTACTAGTTTTATGATTAATTGGTCAACAAAACTCGCGAACGACACCAAGATAAAAAGGAAAACACAAATGACTTCTCCGAAATGTCATTAAAGTTTAACCATAAGGGTTTTATTTTTAAGGCATAATTTAATTTAGTACCTAAATAAGAGCGCAGGCGTCGTATTTTTTTCACAATAAGTAAAAAAGTTTAAAATAAGGCAAGATGTGGCTGTTTAGGTGCAGTCCTAAAACAGTGTATGGATTCACACTATTGATTTTTGACATGAACTATAATTTTTTTTCACAAAAGGGTTTATAGCGAATTTTTATTATACAATGAACCGAACCGAACCATTTTTTTTTTGCGGTTTTCGGTGCGATTCTAACTAAATGAAAAAAAATCGGTTCGGTTCATGGTTCGGTTCAAAATCGAAAAAATCGCGGTGGTTCGGTTCAGAAACGGTTCGGTTCAGAACCGGTTTGCAACCCTGATTGTATTACTATTTATTATGCATTGAACAAAAGTTAAGTAAAATATTTATACGTTTGAATTAACCATAGAATCTTCCCATGAAATAGGAGTATGAACTAAGCGTTAGTAAGGGGTGTTTTTTTATTGGGGTATAGAACTTTAAGTTGGCATCACTTTTTTAACTGGCGGCCATTTTGTCAGCTGTCAAGTGATTAATATTTAGTTTGGTTTGCCATTTCATCATGAACAGGTTGACAAAAGAACAACGCTTGCAAATCGTGCAAATTTATTTCGAAAGTAATGGTTCAGTTCGCGAAGTTCACCGCAAGCTCCGTCCATTTTATGGTCGACATAATCGTCCATCAGAGCAATTAATTCGGTTAACCATGGATCGGTTAACATGGACCATTGGATTATTTTCTTTGGGGATATGTGAAGTCGCTCGTCTAAGCCAACAAACCAGAAACACGTTAGGGGACTTGGAAGCCAACATTCGTGGCGTTATTGCCAACATACGGCCCCATATGCTCGAAAAAGTGGTTGAAAATTGGACCTGTAGAATTGGCTTTATTCGAGCCAGCCGCGGCTGGCTCTATACCTCAATAAAAAACACCTTTACATGATATTTGATTAAAAGTATATATATATATATATATATATATATATATATATATATATATATATATATATATATATATATATATATATATATATATATATATATATATATATATATATATATATATATATATATATATATATATATATATATATATATATATATATATATATATATATATATATATATACTTTTAATCAAAGATCATGTACTAACGCTTAATTCATACTCCTATTTCATGGGAAGATTCTATGGTTAATTCGAACGTATAAATATTTTACTTAACTTTTGTTCAATGCATAATAAATAGTAGTACAATAGAAAGTTGTAAATAAACTTAATATATTGTCCGGTATAAAAAAAATAATTGTTTTCAAGTGAAGTGGGCATTTTTGGTTCATATTTCTTATTCCTATATCAATTTTCAACCACTTTTTCGAGCATATGGGGCCGTATGTTGGCAATAACGCCACGAATGTTGGCTTCCAAGTCCCCTAACGTGTTTCTGGTTTGTTGGCTTAGACGAGCGACTTCACATATCCCCAAAGAAAATAATCCAATGGTCCATGTTAACCGATCCATGGTTAACCGAATTAATTGCTCTGATGGACGATTATGTCGACCATAATATGGACGGAGCTTGCGGTGAACTTCGCGAACTGAACCATTACTTTCGAAATAAATTTGCACGATTTGCAAGCGTTGTTCTTTTGTCAACCTGTTCATGATGAAATGGCAAACCAAACTAAATATTAATCATTGTTTGACATTTGAACAATTGTTATTGTTTGTTAGTAGAAGGTACGAGGTTAGTAAAAATGGAGCGCTACACGAATGAACAACGCATTCTCATTGTGAAATTGTTTTACCAAAATAGTGAAAGTTTTGCGGCTACAGTTCGCAAATTGCGATCAATTTGGGGTCACAATAATGCTCCAAAAGAGTCAACTGTAAAGAGATTAATGGATAAATTTGCCGAAACTGGGTCTGTTAGTGATGTAAAGACAACAAGACGGCGCCACATGTCGTACAGCCAGAGAAACAATTCAATTGCTGCATCAGTCGGTGTGTGCCATTTTTAATTTTTTCGTGGAAAACTATGCGTGGTAACTTCTACTCTTATCTTTAGCGACTTGAGACCTTACCGCTTGCTAACCGACTAGTCTCCATACAAGTACTAGTTTAGTGACACGAAAAGAACAATTATATAGTCTATAATAACTTTTTCGTCGTTGATATTATTCTGTGATATCAATGACGAGGATCGACCATTACTTCGGCCATTATTGCGATGTTTATAAGTGGTATGGCACCGCCCAGGATGTGGTTTTCTCTATGTAATCATCATATGTTCCAAATATCCTTCAGTTCACAGATTATTGTCTTTTTAAATTCAGCTTTGTTAATTTTTCCAACGGTCGACCCAGTTCTGTGTGAGGGAAATGTATACCACGTGACCGATCTGGCAATTTCCAATACCAACCTTTCGTCAATCCAACAATGTTTCTGCAAAATTTTCGGTCTTCAATTGCCTATAAAATAACTAATAAGTGCTCAAGCAAAAACATTTTAAAAATTTCAACCAAGAAAATTTTCCTTATTTTCAGGACATCGTAAAAAAACGCATGTACTAGGAGTTTAGAAGCAATTTTTCCTAAAGTCATTACCATTGCTACAGTAAATATTTCTAATAACTGATTAAATAATTACGTTGAAAGTTAAACTACCTTAAATTCTAGGAATAAAATACTGAAGATATGTAGAAAAAATGCAAATTAAGAAATATGAACCAAAAATGCCCACTTCACTTGAAAACAATTATTTTTTTTATACCGGACAATATATTAAGTTTATTTACAACTTTCTATTGTACTACTATTTATTATGCATTGAACAAAAGTTAAGTAAAATATTTATACGTTCGAATTAACCATAGAATCTTCCCATGAAATAGGAGTATGAACTAAGCGTTAGTACATGATCTTTGATTAAAAGTATATATAAATATATATATATATATATATATATATATATATATATATATATATATATATATATATATATATATATATATATATATATATATATATATATATATATATATATATATATATATATATATATATATATATATATATATATATATATATATATATATATATATATATATATATATATATATATATATATATATATATATATATATATATATATATATATATATATACTTTTAATCAAAGATCATGTAAAGGGGGCCGTATGTTATCAATAACGCCACGAATGTTGGCTTCCAAGTCCCCTAACGTGTTTCTGGTTTGTTGGCTTAGACGAGCGACTTCACATATCCCCAAAGAAAATAATCCAATGGTCCATGTTAACCGATCCATGGTTAACCGAATTAATTGCTCTGATGGACGATTATGTCGACCATAAAATGGACGGAGCTTGCGGTGAACTTCGCGAACTGAACCATTACTTTCGAAATAAATTTGCACGATTTGCAAGCGTTGTTCTTTTGTCAACCTGTTCATGATGAAATGGCAAACCAAACTAAATATTAATCATTGTTTGACATTTGAACAATTGTTATTGTTTGTTAGTAGAAGGTACGAGGTTAGTAAAAATGGAGCGCTACACGAATGACCAACGCATTCTCATTGTGAAATTGTTTTACCAAAATAGTGAAAGTTTTGCGGCTACAGTTCGCAAATTGCGATCAATTTGGGGTCACAATAATGCTCCAAAAGAGTCAACTGTAAAGAGATTAATGGATAAATTTGCCGAAACTGGGTCTGTTAGTGATGTAAAGACAACAAGACGGCGCCACATGTCATACAGCCAGAGAAACAATTCAATTGCTGCATCAGTCATTTAAAAATTGAGCTCTTCTTGGGACACCCTATATCTATATATATATATATATATATATATATATATATATATATATATATATATATATATATATATATATATATATATATATATATAAAATCTTTGAGTTACAATAAACCGATTAATTGCTACACTATTGTCTTTCTTCTTCTTCTTATTTAGAATTATTATTCAGAATACATAACAAAAAACCTGAGCTTTTATATAGCGGTGTGTGCCATTTTTAATTTTTTCGTGGAAAACTATGCGTGGTAACTTCTACTCTTATCTTTAGCGACTTGAGACCTTCCCGCTTGCTAACCGACTAGTCTCCATACAAGTACTAGTTTAGTGACACGAAAAGAACAATTCTATAGTCTATAATAACTTTTTCGTCATTGATATTATTCTGTGATATCAATGACGAGGATCGACCATTACTTCGGCCATTATTGCGATGTTTATAAGTGATATGGCACCGCCCAGGATGTGGTTTTCTCTATGTAATCATCATATGTTCCAAATATCCTTCAGTTCACAATCCTTCAGTTCACAGAATATTGTCTTTTTAAATTCAGCTTTGTTAATTTTTCCAACGGTCGACCCAGTTCTTGTGAGGGGAAAATGTATACCACGTGACCGATCTGGCAATTTCCAATACCAACCTTTCGTCCATCCACACATGTTTCTGCAAAATTTTCGGTCTTCAATTGCTATAAAATAAATAATAAGTGCTCAAGCAAAAACATTTTAAAAATTTCAGACCAAGAAAATTTTCCTTATTATCAGGACATCGTAAAAAAACGCATGTACTAGGAGTTTAGAAGCAATTTTTCCTAAAGTCATTACCATTGCTACAGTAAATATTTCTAATAACTGATTAAATAATTACGTTGAAAGTTAAACTACCTTAAATTCTAGGAATAAAATACTGAAGATATGTAGAAAAAATGTAAATTAAGAAATATGAACCAAAAATGCCCACTTCACTTGAAAACAATTATTTTTTTTATACCGGACAATATATTAAGTTTATTTACAACTTTCTATTGTACTACTATTTATTATGCATTGAACAAAAGTTAAGTAAAATATTTATACGTTCGAATTAACCATAGAATCTTCCCATGAAATAGGAGTATGAATTAAGCGTTAGTACATGATCTTTGATTAAAAGTATATATATATATTATATATATATATATATATATATATATATATATATATATATTATATATATATAATATATATATATATATATATATATATATATATATATATATATATATATATATATATATATAATATATAATATATATATATAGTATATATATATATATATATATATATAATATATATATATATATATATATAATATATATATATATAATATTATATATATATATATATATATATATATATATATATATATATATATATATATATATATATTATATAATATATATATATATATATATATAATATATATATATATATATATATATATATATATATATATATTATATATATAATATATATATATATATATATATATATATATATATATATATACTTTTAATCAAAGATCATGTACTAACGCTTAATTCATACTCCTATTTCATGGGAAGATTCTATGGTTAATTCGAACGTTATAAATATTTTACTTAACTTTTGTTCAATGCATAATAAATAGTAGTACAATAGAAAGTTGTAAATAAACTTAATATATTGTCCGGTATAAAAAAAATAATTGTTTTCAAGTGAAGTGGGCATTTTTGGTTCATATTTCTTAATTTACATTTTTTCTACATATCTTCAGTATTTTATTCCTAGAATTTAAGGTAGTTTAACTTTCAACGTAATTATTTAATCAGTTATTAGAAATATTTACTGTAGCAATGGTAATGACTTTAGGAAAAATTGCTTCTAAACTCCTAGTACATGCGTTTTTTTACGATGTCCTGATAATAAGGAAAATTTTCTTGGTCTGAAATTTTTAAAATGTTTTTGCTTGAGCACTTATTATTTATTTTATAGCAATTGAAGACCGAAAATTTTGCAGAAACATGTGTGGATGGACGAAAGGTTGGTATTGGAAATTGCCAGATCGGTCACGTGGTATACATTTTCCCCTCACAAGAACTGGGTCGACCGTTGGAAAAATTAACAAAGCTGAATTTAAAAAGACAATATTCTGTGAACTGAAGGATATTTGGAACATATGATGATTACATAGAGAAAACCACATCCTGGGCGGTGCCATATCACTTATAAACATCGCAATAATGGCCGAAGTAATGGTCGATCCTCGTCATTGATATCACAGAATAATATCAATGACGAAAAAGTTATTATAGACTATAGAATTGTTCTTTTCGTGTCACTAAACTAGTACTTGTATGGAGACTAGTCGGTTAGCAAGCGGGAAGGGTCTCAAGTCGCTAAAGATAAGAGTAGAAGTTACCACGCATAGTTTTCCACGAAAAAATTAAAAATGGCACACACCGCTATATAAAAGCTCAGGTTTTTTGTTATGTATTCTGAATAATAATTCTAAATAAGAAGAAGAAGAAAGACAATAGTGTAGCAATTAATCGGTTTATTGTAACTCAAAGATTTTATATATATATATATATATATATATATATATATATATATATATATATATATATATATATATATATATATATATATATATATATATATATATATATATATATATATATATATATATATATAGATATAGGGTGTCCCAAGAAGAGCTCAATTTTTAAATGACTGATGCAGCAATTGAATTGTTTCTCTGGCTGTATGACATGTGGCGCCGTCTTGTTGTCTTTACATCACTAACAGACCCAGTTTCGGCAAATTTATCCATTAATCTCTTTACAGTTGACTCTTTTGGAGCATTATTGTGACCCCAAATTGATCGCAATTTGCGAACTGTAGCCGCAAAACTTTCACTATTTTGGTAAAACAATTTCACAATGAGAATGCGTTGGTCATTCGTGTAGCGCTCCATTTTTACTAACCTCGTACCTTCTACTAACAAACAATAACAATTGTTCAAATGTCAAACAATGATTAATATTTAGTTTGGTTTGCCATTTCATCATGAACAGGTTGACAAAAGAACAACGCTTGCAAATCGTGCAAATTTATTTCGAAAGTAATGGTTCAGTTCGCGAAGTTCACCGCAAGCTCCGTCCATTTTATGGTCGACATAATCGTCCATCAGAGCAATTAATTCGGTTAACCATGGATCGGTTAACATGGACCATTGGATTATTTTCTTTGGGGATATGTGAAGTCGCTCGTCTAAGCCAACAAACCAGAAACACGTTAGGGGACTTGGAAGCCAACATTCGTGGCGTTATTGATAACATACGGCCCCCTTTACATGATCTTTGATTAAAAGTATATATATATATATATATATATATATATATATATATATATATATATATATATATATATATATATATATATATATATATATATATATATATATATATATATATATATATATATATATAT